>OX578152.1:39306520-39754020 GCA_951213105.1 Amaurobius ferox | reverse complement strand
AAATAGCTTGAAATGAGCAATTAAAAAATGAATTTAATATAATGTGAATGCAACATGTCCCAACTTGGCATTGAAAAAGAAAAATTTTAGTCCATGTAGTTGTCAAAGTGTAAGGAATCCTATGAATATAAACATTCTTGTTGTCTTCTTGTTTTCATAAAATTGCAGTGTTTTGTCATGAGTAATTAACTAATTCATGTTACTTCCATAAAGATTTAATATGTAAATAAAGTAACATAATTTTTAAAAGAAATAGAAGAAAGAATGATAAAGTAAAAGAACTGACAAGGGAACCTCAACTTTTATTCCGGCTAGTTTCAGCTAGAATTGGGTGGAAACTGTAGGTACTAGCGAGAAACTAATGTCCCTGAAATATCTCTTGGAATTGACCGCAATCATTTGAAACTCCTTTGACATTTTGCTTCCGTCACACCCTTATGGAAAACCCACAATGTGCATTGTGTAGTAACATTCTATTTTTGAGATGTTCTTGGTGCTAAACTCCCCCTATGTTTCACAGATTTCTACTAAAAGTATCATTATTGCGAAGAATAATTGTAATTTCATCATTGTTGAATAATTGTAATTTCATCATACAGTAATTTGTATTCATGATAAAATATTTGGTTTCCATTACAAAAGTAATGTACAATCATGAATGTAATATTGCGTCATTTTTACATAAACATACCACATACACGTTTGTTTCTGCTTAATCACACACACTATGTAAATATACATATTATACTTCAAGTAAGAGTTACCAAACATGCTAATCCATTTAAACTTTGGGATTTTTTTTCTACGGATCTCCACACTCAATTCAAGAGATATTTCAGGGACATTAGTTTCTCGCTAGTACCTACCGTTTCCACCCAATTCCAGCTGAAACTAGCTGGAACAAAATTTGAGGTTCCCTTGTGAGTATTATGAAAAAAATGGTGTAAGCAGGAAACACAGAAGTCAACGTTTTCCAAGGCCAAATAGTATACACATACAAAAATATTTGAATTTAAATAACATTCTTAGTATCATCATTTATGATAGTTTAATGTTTATAATGCTTTTTAACTCTTTGACAGACTGAATGGCTGAATAAATAAGAAATTTATACATGCTCAACATTATTTTTGTCAGTCATCTTTGCCTTTCATTTGTGCAAAATCAGGATTTTTATGCACTTAAAAAATCCTTAAATGCAGTTTGAAAAATTAAGCAATTCAAAGTATTTAAATCGCCTGTGGGTACAGATGTAGTATAATCCCTTTTTCATTCTTTGTAATTTTAGGTGTGAAAAATTAAGCAATTATAGGTATTTAAATTGCCTGTGGGTACTGATGTAGTATAATCCCTTTTTCATTCTTTTCAATTTTAGGTGGGATTCTGGTAATCCCTGCTATGATTTGGAGAGCAATCCATTCTGTCAACCCTTTCTGTGCCTTTTGTTGTCTTTTGTCGCCAAGGTAAAAATCACAACATTTCATTTTGGCAACCCTTTCCCTGTTTTTTGTTGCCCTGTTGTTGTCTTTGGTCACCCTTTTGTTGTCTGGTAACCTTTTGCCATCCTTTGTTGCCCTTTTATCACCAAGGTAAAAATAAAAAAAAAAATATGATTTTCATGCTATGTTCTATGAGCCACAGAACACCTGTTGCACAAACAGCTGTTGCTACGTGTAACCTCTGACAGTCAGCGGTATGGATTTTGGGATGTGTTTTTAGTTGGCGAGCGTAGCAAGTTAAGCCTGCAAATTGGACATAGGCCCATGTTTGAATTGCTACAGATCAACTGTTATACAAACGGCGACAAAAGGTGATTTTTACCTTGGAAACAAAAGGGCAACAAAAAATGACAAAAAGATGACAAAAGACACGGAAAGAGTTGCTAGCATGGAATGTTGCGATTTTTACCTTGGCGAAAAAAGACGCCGAGAGTGTTGCCAGAATGGAATGTTCTCCAAATCATAGCATGGATTGCCAGAATCTCACTTAAAATCACCAAAATTAAAAATGAGACTATACTATATCTGTTCCTGCCTGTGTTTTACTGTAGAGTGCTTAAAGGTATTTAATTTTTTTCTAATTTTTATGGCATTTTATTTGGAAATTTGCATAGCTTCAAACTTAGAAATACAAAGAATAGAATATAACTTACAATGCTTCATTGATGAAAGCAGGCATATGTCAGTTGGGTAACAAGGCTGTTTCCTTCAAGAAACTATTGCAAGTTATATTCATACAAGCAGCAGTTTTATTTATTGCAAAAAAGAATAGATACATACAGTAAGTATCTTTTGTAGCTTGAATTCAGTGCTATAAAAATGAGACCCAATCTTGCTTTTCTATAACGTAGCAGAGATCTGCTCATTGATTTAATTAATAATAGCTCTATTATTCATGCTTTGTATTAGCTTAAGGTGCAATATTTCATAATTTAAGCTACTTTAGATTCTTAGTTTTGATTTTAATTTGTTGACTGCCAACTACGAAATAATTTGTAATCTCACTGGATGCCCACTACAAGTTATGTCATAGTTAGCTGGTCAATCTATAATGCCAACTACGACCATTCTCATAGCAAATATGTACTAACTATATGCAGTGGCAAGTCCATTAAAAGCCTTAATAATATAGGAAATTCAGGCAATTTTTTTTTAATAAAACACATTTTGTCATAATAAGTATAAAAAAATAATAATTCCACATTTTCCTATTTAAAGCCTGCTGCATCGAGAGTCAAGCTTGATAAATCCCATGTAGCAGCCAATGTGTTAAAATAAGTATGAATCCAAATAGGGGTTGACTTGTATACTGGCCTTCGATCTTTACCAATTTTCTTCTTTCCTATTAGGTATCACTCAATATTAAATCCCTCTTGATTTGATCAGATCAACTTTTCAGATAAATCACCTGAATTCTTTTTTATTTTAGTTCTATAGCATTTATGCTGTAGTAAAAATAAAGATTAAGAGGAGCCACAATATTTATTAGGATCTTTTCGATGTTTTTTGTTAAAAATAATCAAGTAACTTCATGTAATAAATTTTTCGCCATACTAATATTTTTGTCTGAAAAATTATAGGCATCAACACTTGAATCAAGAACATACAGATTTTGAACTTGCACTTCGATTAGCACAAGATTCTAATGGAATTCATGATGAAGTTGTTACTCCACCGCCTCTTCCAAGGTATTTAAAAGCCTTTTGTCAAAATCTGTTTTTAATACAATGCTAACTTTCTTCAAAATATTACATGTAGATGGTAATTAAGTAAAGTAGAAAATGATTTATGGCTTTACAGTTAAATCTTGCTTATCCAGATCAAATGAAACTGAAAATCCTAAAAATAAAAACCTAGATCAATTAGAAAATTTATATATTACTATATAAACCTATAAATATTACTATTAAAAGTTATTAGTATATATAATGTATCTCTGTTTTTAGTGATCATTCCCAAAATTATTGCATTTACAGACTGAGTGATATATTAAAATAACTGTATAAAAAAATGAGTTTATTTTCCCCCTTTCTAACTTAAAATTTACTGTTTTGATATGAATAACATCTATGGTCAGGTCCTGTAATCAGAGCATTACAAAAAATGTAAACACTTTGGAAGCTTATATCTCCAACCTTAATAGATACAAATATAAAAGAACTTCTTGTTTTATAGGAAATCTGGTACTTATCGGTTATAGGGACCATGGGTTAGCAACTGCTCTTCCGAGTTGTCGCCAACACGAACATTGGCGATATAATCCGATACTAGAAATTCATTACAAACACAGTGATTAAAACTTAATATATAATGGGGTTTGATCAACTTTACTTAACAAAGAAATATTGTGTTACATTCAAATTTGTGGCAGCCCAAACTCAACTATTGCCGATAAAATTTCATTAAATTTATCACTACCGGTAATGCTTCGCCACATAAATTCTGTGAGATATGAGTCCAAGTGCTGACTTGCAGTGCCTCTATGCTTTTTGTTACACCATTTCACAGATCCCCAGAGTCTCTTTATGGTCTGTGTATGAGCCCTGGTTCCAGGATCCACGAGGTTATACCAATAGTTTACTTTCAAATGCTGAAAGCCTGCTTCTTCTAATTCTTCAGTTTTGTAGCCACGCCAGCAAGCAGAAAATATGATTGAGCTGGTATAAACCAGAATTTGGCGGGGTCCCTACATGTTGCCGTGTTTGGCTTCATGGTCCCTATAACCGATAAGTACCGGAAATCTTTTATGAATATATAAAAAAAAATTGTTACTATATCCCCCTCCCCTTCTCCGAAAGAAAAAAAGGTTTTGAGTGATTTGTTTAGCTAGCTATGAACATTGAGTAATATGTAGCCCTTTAAAAATTCTATGAGGATATATAATTGGAACTTTATTTTATGAGACTGATTTTTTTTTCACTGTAAGATTGCTTTAAAAATCATTTGAATATTAATCTAGGCTATTATACGAACAGTTTATCTAGATTTCAATGGTGGTGAACATATGATCTGCAGTTTATTTTGGCAGATTTTATTTATTTAGTTTATTTATTTTTTTGAAAAGGATAAGATGGACAGCAAAAGGATAAAGAAATTTTGGGTTTGTTTAATATTTTTTGCAGTTCACTGATATTTGAATTCAATTTTACTGGAGTTCTTGCAGAGGATTTTATTACCTTAGTATCAATATGTTTAAGAAGTTTGCTAACTATATTAAAAGAAAACTATGAGGGGGACTAAGTTAATTATAAATGCAAAATCCAGGTATTTTGTTCTTTTACAACAAGGTAGATCTGCATAGATCTGCAATGCTCTGTTTAAATGTTGTAATATGAAAATTGAATGGATGTCACCTAAACAAATTTCTCCAGTTAAGAAAAGCAAGATAAAAAAAATTATTGCAATCTCCAAAACTGATTTTTTTTTTTTTTTTTTTAATTTAAATTCAGGTGAAAACATAAATTTCTTCATTTAATTTTTTATTTGCATAAAATATTGAAAACTGTTTTATATATCAAGATTTTCATTAATGGATAATTAATTATAACAAGAAATAATTATTAGTGCTTTATTCTGAAGAGCATTTTATACTAATCTTCAAAGCAAGGGACAGTACACCTTTAACATGTAACAAATATTCAGAATGTGATGAAGATTGGAATTTTTTTATAAATTAGCTACTTGAAATAAATGCATGAAATTTTCAGACCCATTAAAACATATATTTAAATATAAACAAAGTTTCAAAAAAGTAGAATATTTACATTCATATACATAAAAATTTGTTAATTACAGTGATTTTTTTTTATTTTTAAAATTTCTATAAAGGATCTCATCAGCAAAATTTTCATAATTCACGAATTAAAATCATGAACTATGGAATTTTTGCTGTGCTTTATTTTGATAATTGAGTAAAAATTACCTGTTTGAACTTAATTTTTTCAACAATATAACCAACAAAATTTTTATTTTATTAGATAAAGCAAAGATAATAGTTTCATTGAAGCATCTTTATGCCATTCTTCTAATAAAATTTGAAGATATTTTAGTAATTTGTTCATAAAATATCATGCGCAAAATAACAGGTGTTTCAAGATAAACATGATTGAAGTTCCAAGGTAAACATCAAAACAATAGTTTTAGTATTCCATTTTGTTTTTCAACTATATCATTATAGAATGAAAGTACAAAAAAAACAAAGAAAGTACCTAATTGGCATCAATGTTTTTTGGAATTTAATAGGTTGCAAAATATGTTAAAATTTGAAAATTTGTTATTTTAAAATTTTAAGAATGTACTGTTTCTTTGCATATTTTTAAATTCAAGGATTTAAACAAAATTAAAAATTTATCTGATTTTTAAATTTTAGCTGATTCTTTAGTATTACTGGACTACCAAAGGTAGATAACATTCTTGATACACTTACAGATGCATAATTACAAATAATAAGTGCCTCAATAGCTTCTGCTTTTTTAAGAAAAACAATATTTTAGCATAGCTTATGATTTCTGACACTGAAATGAAATTTAAAAAGATAATAGGGTGATAAATGACAACAATTGGTAATGAGATGCAAGTTTCCTGCCCACATCTGTTTTGATGTTTTTGACATAAGTTTTTGACAAAAGTGTAAATTTTCTATATATATATATATATATATATAAAAAAGAAAGAAATTCTAACTTTTTTCTAAATTTTAGTCTTCATAAGTTTGAAACTAATGTATAAAGTATGTTTAACAACCTTTTCAATAAATATATTCAAATTGATGATTTTAACAATAGCATTTTTTATTTTAATAAATTATTTAAAAAATATATCATTTGATTTAAGTCATTGATCAAGTGATTAAAATCAATGATACTTCTTCAAAGTCATATCAACTTTACTCAAATTCTAAAAAGTCTGTTTTGAATTAAAATCATTCTCACGATACAAATAAATGAAAATGCTTGAAGTCACAAGTAAAATCGATTTTTGAGATTGGTATCTATTTAGCTGTTTTTAGGACTTTTTTTTATTAGGCCAGAATTATAAATCCTGTAACAAAAAAATTGTCGATGTTTTGTTTGTTTTGTTTAATTTTCAACACTTGATCAACATTTTCCTAACTATTAATTTCAGTTAAAAATTTAAAAAAAAGTGAAATTGTAGCACTAAAATTGAGGTGATTTTTAAAATGGATCTGTTTCTTGTTCTTTTTCTGAGTTTTTTTTAATTTGACCACATTAAAAAATCTGTAGGAAAAAAATCTATCCACTTTTTTTTTAATTATGGCTCTTTGCTCCCTTCTAAAAACTTTCAGCTCTCATTTTTTTTAAAAAAATCCGAGATTGTAAATAAAAAATTTAAGAAAAATATTTTTAAGACACGGTGTGGATATTGCTTAAAATCATGCTTCAACATAAAATAACTAAAAAACTAATTTGACTTTTTTAAAAGATCTCTACGAGCTGTATTGTTTCATATCCTGGATTGGTATCCTGTACCAAATATTTCTTCTATCCAAAGTTTAGATTTGCCACCACAGATGACACACACACAGACAAACATCTTTTATTATCTAAGATTATATATCCAATGTATGAGAGTCTACTGTTTGTTAAATAAAACTGTTGTAAAAAAAAACTGTTGAGAAAATGTGATACATAAATAAAATAACTTCTCATCTATCTTTTCACTAACATTTGATACATTATCTTGTCCATAGATCAGCGTACGTGATTCAGCAACAATCTCAGCTTGCCTCAAAGAAATATGATTTATCTAAGTGGAAATATTCTGACCTACGAGATGCTATCAATACATCCTGTGGTAAAGTTCTTTTATTCTTTTGCCCCGTTTTAAGTGTCATGTACTTGTATAATCATGTACCTTACTTTTTCTTGAATTGTTTCTTGAAAATATTATCATTGATAGTAAATACAAAGTATTAAATAAAAATCCTAAAGCCGCATTTGCAATAACGTAAATGTAAAATTGCAAATATTACTACAATTTAACCAGTGCCAGATTTTAATGGTCCAAGCTATATAATCATCAAATGCAGTTTACAATATAAAGATAAAACTATTTATCTTTATATTGTACGTAGTTCCTCGAAAGCACTAAAATAAAAACATAATTTTTAGTTTTTATTTTTAATAAATAGGTAGTAAACACCAAGATTTTACATAATATATGCTTATAAGTAATGTAAAAGGATTGGAAAAATAGACATATTAAAAAAAAAAAAAATGCTCAGGAATAGATACAATTCAGAAAAAATGTATGTAGAATATTTGAATAAATGAATATCATTTTTTTTCCCTAATTTTTGTCTTGGTCCTCATTATGTATTAAGAATAGGGTTATCTCACCCTATCAGTTCTTTGGTAGTATACAGTAACTTATAATGTGAAATTAAAAAATCTGATGCGGGCAGCACATGACTTTCCTTATATAATGCAATGGATTTACTACTCTTACAGTAAAAAAAAAAGGGTTATTCTTATAGTAGATACTTATATTCTTTCCAGGATATTGAATTTTCATCAATTAGTCGTCATTTTTGATTTAGCATCATTTTTATTCATTTGGCAAGATTTTCGTTAATTTAGCAACATTTAAAAAAGTCGCCAAGTTGGCGACATTCCACCAAATTCATCGCCAAATCTCGCCAAGTGTTATAGGCAGAGAAATAAGTTATCCTTATAGCAGTTAAATGACTTTTAGCTTTCAAATACAAAAATATTATTCGAAGTATCTTTTCTAATGAATGGAACGAGCTACATCCATAAGCATGATATTACCCAATTTATCTCATGATATTACATATGAAAAGTGAACATGTTTCTCAACAGTTAATATTTTTTTTTAATTTGAGATTTTTTGATAAATTTATTTGAAAAATGTGCAGTATCTCAAGAACTGTTCATGCTAGTTCATTCTAAAATTTATGTCTATTTACGTAACTTTTTTAAAAGTTTTGATTTTTTGATGATTTTTTCAAAATTTCACTTGAAAATTTAGGGGGGGTTCTGAATATTCGATTGTGTTTAAAAATAATAGGCTTCCAGTATTCATAGATTGCAGGGCCGGTTCAAGGATATTTTCGTGTGTGGGCAAGACAGTTTGGGGCCGCCTTTCATATATATATATATATATATATATAAGTATATAAGTATAAGACGTATATATAAGTATATAAGGATAAGATATATATATATATATATATATAAGACGCCATCCAGACTGACAGTATTGTTTGCCGTTTTGTACACAATAAATTACACATATAAGCTTGTCTCATCAAAGTGTGAGATCTATTTCTGGTCTCACACTATCAAATTTTATTCTCATCTAAATTTAGAGTTTTCATTTGCGGTTTAGAAAATGTAATGCCTTACATTTCTTTCTACATGCATACATAATGCAGCAGTAATTTATAATACATAACTGAATTTTGGACTTTATTTGTAATTTCCCTGCACACAAATGATGTATTGGAAAATAATGTTGGGGTCGAAAACTCGAATTTTCGACGGATTAATATATGTTTTGGACATCCTTTAACCCATATCAATTATTTTTAAATGGGTGTCTGTGCGTGAGTGTAATGTATATATGGGTGTGCATAGGAGTCTAGAGAGACAAAATTTCTAGAACAAATGGAGTGAAGTGAACAAAATTTATGATTTTAAAGGCAAATGAACACTCATAAGGTCGCAAATTTTCAAACTTCTTTTAAATCATAAGAAGAAAACGGCATTCAAAAATATTAAATAAACAATCATATTATATGTAAGTTTATGGGAATAACATCTATGTTTGGGGTTTCTGTGTAGGGAAAACGAAGTGTTATGAAAAATGTAAACCTTTTGGACACTTATAATAATAATATCAATATTTTAATATTCAAATTTTTTTTCTAGAAAACAAAAAGTGTCTGTCCCAGCGAGTGTTTTTATTATTCTTGTTTTCATTTTAAACTATAAAATAAAGATATAAATAGTAAACGACAAAAATACGTACTAGGAAATTTAAAATAAAAATCTATATTTATTATTAAGAAAAGCTTTTATAGTTCTCGAGTAATCGTCTTGTCAAATTGAAGAAGATTGAAATTTTTCCATTTCTCAAGTTAGTAACATCTCAAAAACTAAAAGAACTAGCTTTGAACAATAAGCATAAATTTGTAGCTCTGTAAAAGCCCTACAAGTGTATATAATTGGATTTTGGATCAAACTCTATTTTTTGGGGGAAGGGTGGCTTAAACTTTGAAACATAAAAATGAGTATTTTTCCATGTTTCATACTTTCACTCGAAATATCTTCGAAATTATAAAAGATCGATAGAATTATATTAAGTGATAAAAAAATATGTATGAGGAAATTTAGTTTCTAAATTTATATGTATATTTAAAAAAGCTTTTATAGTTTTCGAGTAATCATCTTGTCAAGTGGAAGAAGTTTGAAAATTTGAAGTATTTCAAGTTTGTAATGCTTATATCTTAAAAACTAAAAGTGATAACTATAAACAATTAATATGAATTTATTGCTCTTTAAGAATCCTACAAGTGTATATAATTGGATTTTAGGTCACTTTCTTGGTTTTTGAAGTATATCGAAATTATAACCACTATACTTTAAAAACCAAGTTTTCCAATGGGTGGGAAAGCTGTAATATTTGAAATGCCACGATTGTTGCAGATCAGTCTGGTTACTTACTCTTTTGTGAAATATTGGTGCACAAGCACGAGATATTTTGCTTTGTTTAAAAAAAATTAGGAAGTCAAATGAATATGGGGATTCTAAAGATGTTTAATTATAGAAATTAAAAAATATGAACTTTCGAATGGGGTAATAAAAATAGGGTGTATTAAGAATAAAAAATAAATTCCATTCGTTGGAAAAGAGGAACGTCAATGTTTCATTTTTTCTTGGTTTTGAAATAAAAAATGAACAAAAAAATACTACATATCATACAATACAACTTTATATAAGAATAATAATAAATCGAATGTTGACTAGAACATGGGGATATTAAATGAATTGTTTGAGTAGAAATAAAAAAAATCACAATATCAAAATGTATATTACAAATTTTAAGGTTGTTTAATTAACATTTTACTTAAAGGTGTATTAAATTATAACTAAAAGTGTAATTATGAAAAAATAAAATAGTATTTACGGATTATTGAACGTATATCTAGACAGAAATTTGTATGCATGAGCAAAAGAATATATATAATTCCCAGATTGAGTCTATAGAATAAATTTATTAATTTATGAAACAGCTCTAACAATTTATAAACAACTTTTGCACTTTCATGCAGATATTCAAAAAGGAATATTTTACTTCGCAAAAATATTTTGTACCAATTTTTTTTTTTCATTTTGCAATGAAACTGGAAAAAATACAAAATTAAGATCATTTTACACCATTGCTTAGTTATTTGCCTCTGAAATTCCTCATAGAACAGCCATGGTGCATATTATTTTGGATAAAAACATGAAAAATTATTCTTTTATCAATATTATTCTGGGACTAATACCAGAGACTAAATTCAGTACCAAATTAATTTTATTGGTTGAAACACATTAAAAATCAACAAAAAATGTAGTCAATTAAGAAATTTTGCAAAAATATTTTAAATAATTGAAAGAAAAAGTTACCCGATTAGTTAGAACATACAAAGACAGCCATATTTGTCGATGGATTTGTGAATCTTGCATGGTAGCATAACACAACACTTTGAACAATAAGAAGTAGCTTTTTACTTGTAGTCATTGTGTTTGTTATCTACATGGTCTCCAGCTAGGCTCAATGCCTAAATCAGCTAAAACGGTAGACAACCAAAAGAATGACCATCTGGACTAATCTCCTCCCTCCCGTCCTTTTAGATGTGCGATCATAGAGGCCGCATCCATGTGTTTGCAATTTGAATTTGAAAACAGGAAAAAATTCTGAGAATCGGCCCTTGGGTTTTTCCCAGTATTTGGGAAAAACAAAGTCCCCTAAGGGATTGCAGGCTGTACCCAGCTGCAAGTTGTTTAAAATCTGGTAATCTCCCAAGTGTTTGAGCGTACGTACTTTCAAGCAGAACTGTACATTGCTTCGAAAAAGATATAATTATGGGAGAAAAACAATTTTATCCTTTTTATATTTTAATACTATCTAAAAAAGTAAATTCATTTATATTAAAGTGGCACAAAATTGGTTCATTTTCAAAATATTTTTTTTAATACGACCACAAAAGTCATTCTTACTACACCTAATTTCACTTCCAAATGGCCGCCCCTAATTCGTCCGCTGTGGGCAATTGCCCACGCCGCCCACGCCTTAAACCGGGCCTGATAGATTGTAATTTTTGTACCAAATTTCATTCGAATTGCTCCATTCGTTCGTGAGATATCGTCTTCACAGACTGACTGACACACACACACAGGCATCACCTCAAAAATGTTTGATTTGTGATCAGGGATGCTTGAAACATGCTCTCCTGTTGAAAACTCGAATTCCAATTTTTGACACATTCACAATACTTTCCTTATACATTATACTATGTATATAAGGAAAGTAATAATATATAGGCATAGATACTTAAATTCAAGAAAAATATATACCCATCACCTGATTTAAGATTGAAAATTTCTTTCATCTAATTGCTATATATGAGAACATTTTGCAGTTATGCAAACTTCCATCCAATATTGTGTTCACTTGGAAATGTTATTAACTAATTTAATATGCAGTTTTGTTTTCAGTATTATATGCAAACTATTGTATAACATTTCATTATGTGCGAATGGTATGCTTTCTTTGAATGTAAAAGTAGGAAAAGTCATGAGATCATGTGTGGTTATCATAAATTATCATAAAAATGAGTAAAAAAGGGCTTGTTTTTGAAAACGAGTAATATCATTAATTTTTACTTTCCTTATATACATATAAAGTATAAGGAAAGTATTGTGACGAAGTCGAAAGTTCGAATTCGAGTTTTCAACTGGAGAGCACGTTTCAAGCATTCCTGAACATGAATCAGACATTTTTGAGATGATGTCTGTCTGTGTGTGTTTCTGTGAGTCTGGCGACGATAACTGACAAAGGAATGGACCGATTCGAACAAAATTTGGTACAAAAATTGCAATCCATGAATACTGGAAGCCTATTGTTTTTAAACACAAACAAATGTTCAGAACCCCACTAAATATTTGAGTGAAATTTTGAAAAAATTATCAAAAAATTAAAACCTTTAATAAAGTTATGCAAATAGGCATTTCTTATGTAATTTTTCCTTAGAAAACGATTAACATAAACTTTAGAACACTTGCATGAACCCTTTCTTCTTTTCAAACTATCTACCCGTACATCAAATTTGAAATTTCTATCTCATCCCGAAGCATGTTATTTTTATCAATTCACTTTTCGAGCGTTTTTCTCTGGAGCACCCTGCTTAAATGAACATTTTTGAAAAAATATATTCATCTTAGGTATTTCATCAAATGATTAGTCCATATACCAAATTTCAAGCCTCTATCAAATTTTAATGCAGGCGTTTCTCATTTGTGCGGCAAATCGAACATTTCGATGTGCGGCACCCCCCCCCCCCCCCCCCCTAAAGTAGCAAATATTAAAAATCTAAAATTGTACACTTTTGTTCTTCCAAATTATCTACCCGTACACCAAATTTGAAATTTCTATCTCATCTCGTTGGATGATTTTTATCATTTCACTTTTCAAACATTTTTCTTTGGAGCACCTTAATAGAACATTTCTGAGAAACTATTCATCTTGGGTGTTTTCATTAAATGATTAGCCCATATACCAAATTTCAAGCCTCTATCAAAATTTAAAGGAAGAATTTCTCATTTATTCGGAAAATCGAACAGTTAGGTTTGCGGCACCCCCTAAATTAGAAAATGCTGGAAAACTGAACTTGCACACATTTTTCCTTTCGAACTATCTACCTGTACACCAAATTTGAAGTTTCTAACCTATCTCGAAGGATAGTTTTTCATCATTTCATTTTTTGAACGTATTTCTCTGGAGCACCCTCTTAAATGAACATTTTTGAAAAAGTCTTTTGCCATGGGTGTTTTCATCAAATGAGTCACCCATATATCAAATATCAAGCCTCGATCATGATTTAAAAGGGGTGTTTCTCCTTTATTCCGAAAATCGAACATTTTGGTGTTCTGCACCCCCTAAAGTAGAAAATATTGTAAAACTGAAATTATACATGCTCTTCCTTCCAAACTCTCTACCTGTACATCCAATTTGAAATCTCTATCTCATCTCGAAGCATGTCTTTTTATCAATTCACCTTTTGAACATTTTTGAAAAACTATATTCATCTTGGCTGTTTTCATCAAATGCTTAGCCCATGTACCAAATTCCAAACTTTTATCAAAATTTAAAGGAGGCTCTTCTCATTTATTCGACAAATCGAACATTTCTGTGTGCGGCACCTCCTGTAGTAGAAAATATTAGAAATCTGAAATTGCACACTTTCTTCCTTTCAAACGATTTACCAGTACAATAATTTTGAAGTCTCTATCTCATCGCAAAGTATGATTTCCTACCATTTCACTTTTTGAACGTTTTGGTGTGGAGCACCCACTTTACAGAACATATTTGAAAAATTTGATTTCTCCAGGGGATTTATCGAACGATCGACCCATGTACCAAATTGCAAGTCTCTATCTATTCGGGAAGTACCTAAAAAAAGCGTGACAGACGGACACTTGGCAATTAGTATATATAGATTGCATTATATAAGGAAAGTCATGTGCTGCCCACATCAGATTTTTACATTTATACTGCTTTGCAACAAAGTATTTTTTCACAGGCATTATTACTTTCCTTATATACATATAATGTATAAGGAAAGTATTGGGATGGGGTCAAAAATTCGAATTAGAGTTTTCGATGGGAGAGCAAGTTTCAAGCATCCTTGAACACGAATCAGGCGTTTTTGAGATGATGTTTGTGCGTGTGTGTGTGTCAATGAGACTGTGGAGACGATAACTGACGAACGAATGAAGCGATTTGAACAAAATTTGGTACAAAAATTACATTCCATGAATACTGGAAGTCTATTGTTTTTATACGCAATCAGATGTTCAGAACCCCTCTAAATTTTTGAGTGAAATTTTGAAAAAATCATAAAAAAATTAAAACCTTTAATAAAGTTATATAAATAGTCATTTCTTATGTAATTTTTCATTAGAAAATGATTGACATGAATTTTAGAATGCTAGCATGAACCATTCTCGAGATATTGCACATTTTTCAAATAAATTTATCACAAAATCCCATAAATTAAAAAAAAATTAACTGTTGAGAAACATGTTCACTTCTCATATGTAATATCATGCGATAAATTGGGTGACACCACTCTCTTGGATCTAGCTCGTTCCATTTATGAGAAAAGATACTTTGAGTAATACTTTTGTATTTGAATGCCAATAGTCATTTTTCTGCTATAAAAATAACTTATTTTTCTATCCATAATGCTTGGCGAGATTTTGGCGACGAATTTGGAGGAATGTCGCCAACTTGGCGACTTTTTTAAATGTTGCCAAATTGACGAAAATCTTGCCAAATGGATAAAAATAACGTTAAATCAATGAAAATGAGGATTAATTGACGAAAATTCAATGTCTTGGAAAGAATATAATGATCTACTACAAGAATAACCTTTTTTTTTTTACTGTAACAGTAATAAATTCATTGCATTATATAAGGAAAGTCGTGCTGCCCAGATCAGATTTTTTTTTTTTTATAAGTTTGCATATTTCAAATATCTATTACCACAGCAGAAACAACAAAACTTTCAATGGACCAAAATTTTGTCAAACTTTTGATGAATTTTCCTTATAATTCCAATTTCTTCCAATTATCTTTCCATTTCAAGATATTGAACATATTCTATTGATAAGTTTTGTAAATAAGAACCTCACCATGTGAACTTGAATAGCTCAAGCTTGACAATTTGCAAACTATTTGTCATGGCTAACTTCTATTTAGTTACCAGAGCCGTTTATGTATTCCTGCCTTCAGTGTGATAATGGTTATTCACTATATCTTGTTGATCATTTTTAACAAAAGCAAAACCAGTTCTGATGCAGGTTTAAGTAAATGAAATAGGATTATATATTATTTTATATTAATGCAGTGTAATCTCCTTTACTTTACAGATTAGTCCATTCACTTTGAGTTTTTCGTTCATGCAATGTTTACACAGAATGCAATCCTGAGATAAATTATGGACTTTAATGACATTATAATGCAATGTCACTAGCCTGTGACATTCATATAATTGATATTTGGAGCCTCGTGAGCAGAAATATTAATTTAATTATTGAATACTACAGAATAATTTGACACCCTTAAAGGGAATTTTGATTAAAGCACTTTCATTGTAGTACTAGAATTAAAATTACTATAAACTAATGAACATGACTTCATTTTGAGCATTAGCTTAAACAGTGACAATATTCTGAACTTAAGAGGGGGAAACAATTTTTATTTTGATGCCCATTTCAATAATCAATGACTACAGATCTTAAACAGCAATAATGGTAAAAAGATCGGTTAGTTTATAGCTTTGTTGTGCATATCATTTCTTCAACTGTGGATATATATCCCAAATTGGTTAATGGAAAATTGTTTTTATTTGTAGATGTTTTTATTTTCTTAGCATGTTCCCTTAGAAAGACCTTTGCAAAATGCATTGTTTCTTAGTAATATAGCTAAATATGCTTAGTAAAATCTCCCTGTACTTCCATTGCTCACACATGTTACCGATATCTTGAACTATGCTACCAATAAGGTTTTAATGACTCTTCTCTCCATTCTTTCTTTCTGTGTCCCTATTGCTTGCTGATGAATTTTGTGAAATATCACATACTTGGTGACTTTTTTAATGTTGCCAAAATGACAAAAAATGTTACCAAATTTATGAAAATGATGCTATATTGATGAAGATAACATAAAAATTAAGTACCTTGAAAAGTTAAGTTTGATTTCTTTGATAATCCCTGTCACTTATGGAAATTATTTAATATATTTGATTCAAAATAGTCAGTTTTGCTGTTCGTGGAACAGGTACATTTTATTAGATAGTCATAAATTAATTGCTTTGTTACGAAATGATATTGTAATTATGTTTTGGTAGGGTCTGTCTGTCTATCCTACTTGGCAACAAATTTGGTGACTTTGTAAATGTTGCCAAATTGATAAAAATTTGGTAATTAATGAAATCTACACCATTAAGTTTGTCTCTGATAATCCCTGTTGCTTTAAGGGAATTATTAATTTAATGGATTCTAAATATAGTGAGTTTTACTGTTTGTGGGACATGTGCATTTTGTCAGGGGTAATAAAATAATTTCATTTTATTAGGAAATAGTATAGTATGTATATTTCGATAGGGAGGCTTAAGAAATAATAGTATTGATTGGGAGAAATGCATAACTCGTATGTGTCTGTAGATAGTAGGAGCACAAGTTCTGCAGATGGCAAGTAATCTTTTTCAACTTTATGTATCCCGTCATATGATAGGCTTATCCTTCTAATCTGTCAATAGTTTCAATTATTTAATATTAATTGTTACTAAAATTGCTATTACAAATCAATTAATATTGTATTTATGTAGTTAATAGAATGTTTAAATTAATTGATGTTCTAACATCATATTTTCAGATTTAGATTTGCTGGAAGCATGTAGAGAGGAGTTCCACAGAAGACTGAAAGTGTATCACAGTTGGAAAGTGAAGAATATGCAAAAAAGTGGTAATGGACAGAGCAGAGCTCCAGATTCTGTGATGATGTCTGGTAATTATGCAAAATCTTTTACAGTTTTAGATGTGAATTATCTGATAAGTTAATGAGTTGTTTCTCTGAAAATATATTTTATATTATTTCATCAACTTAAGTTATTTGAGTTAGGGGACATGGGAAATTTAACAAATGGTTTGCTTTAAATCCCTAGTGCATATCTGACATTAGTGTATGTATCTTTATCCTCTTACACACTTAATTTGTGTTAAAAGACCATTCATAATAAGCATGATTAAATGCTTAAATATTTTAAAGTAGCTGTTAAAAATTATATAAGGCTATGCACACAGTTTTATAGTACAGTACAGGATCTATTATCCGGACTGCCTGGGACTTCAGGCATTCTGGATAAGGGGTTTTTACGTAATTCGGAACACTTTTTCCTAAAACTTACTGGAATGGTCTAAAATGTTATAGAAAATTATAATTCATTTTAAAAACATGTATTAAATAAAGCTTTTTCACAATCTGTATGGAAAAATATACTTGGTTGACTAAAATGCAAATTACATGTAATTATAGAATCAAATTTAGTGATTAAGAAAATTTTTAAAAGAAATAAAAATGTCTGAAAAAAGTTGATTACACAGGCTAGTTATTAGAATTTTTTTTTTTTTTTTTTTGAACATTTTTATTAAAGTTGACCCTCATCATATTCATCTAATATATTAGCAGAAGCACCTTTGTTTATACGTTTTTAAATGGTCACTTTATTTTTTATAGATAGTGAAACGCGTTTTCTTTTAGAACTCATTGCATCAGATGATGATCGTTTGGACATAATTCAAACCAAGAATGTTAACTAAGAATTTTCTTCAAATGTGCTACAACTTAGACGTACCGGCCACACATTAAGCTACCATTAGCCTCAGGGTTGGTTGTGTGGTCTGGGTCTTCAACAACTTAGACGTAAAAACTAACAGCTCTCAGATTGATCTAAGATAAAAACAACCTGAGTACTGAGAATTTTCATGCCCCCAGAAAATACTGCAAACAATTTCACCCCTAAGAAAACTAGCCCTTTCTCAATTAAATCTATCCACTTTAACTGGAAAAAATGAAAATCATGCATTTTCCCCTCTCCCAACACCCCCAGATTGCCTGATAATTGTAAACATCTTGAAAAAAAAACATGGTAGGAATCTATGTTTTATTTACCTTATAAAAGATTTTAAACCCCTATACCCTAGGAAAACAATTAAGGAATATGTTGTAAATCGGAAACATTTGTTTATCACCTGTGTCACCCCTTCGGCATTATCATAGCAGACCACTGTAAAAAAATTAAAACAAGCTGTTTTAACTTGGTTACAGTTTATTCATAATAAGCGCATACAGTTAATGAAACGGTTAACTAGAAATGTCAAAAGTTAATTTTTATCTTAAGAATTTCAAAAATAAGTGAAAATGAAAACCAAAAATTGAAAATTTTAACTTACTAGTAAACGAGAAAAAATTTGAACATCTCTGCAAGTTTCTTTAGATTCTGTAGCTTTTTCCATAAATCCCTAAAAATCTCTGAATTGCCTTAATTCAAAGGACATTTTCATAGATCTAAGAACATTGACCGCTAAAAAGAATGGAAATAAAATTTCCAGCCACATTTGCTTGCGCCCCAGTCACTTCGCAGTGATAAACATCATGACTTTACCACTATGAAGTAATCGAGGAATCAAATGAATGCACCCATTTAAAAAATATATATATGGTTTTGTTAAAAATAGAAGCTCTTTATTTCGTTTCACAAACGAAATGTTCTGTTACTCATTGAAGGTATGTTTATCTGACATGGAACAAATATATCCACCATGGATATGAGTTTGCTTTTACAAATTCCATGATACTTGTTTTTTTCCTAGCCAGAACTATTTTTAGTAACATTTCTGGTGTAGTAAATACGTATTCAGCGAGATCTTTATTTATGTCAGGATCACAAATAGTTGAAGTGAGAAAAATGTAGATTTCAACGCATCATATTATAATATTGATATTGCTAATTAAGGCAAAAACGTATTTGGCGAGATTTTAAACAAAAAAAAACACTATTTGGCACAATTTTTGGCAAATAATCACTTCTTGGTGTAGAATTTGGCATTATTTTGCCGAATTCCGGTTTTGTGAGCATCCGGATATATTGAGATGCCGGATAATAGGTCACGTACTGTATGTACTAATTTTATCTATGTTTAAAAGAATGGCCTCTTGCTAAAAAAGCAGGTGTAGTTAACTTTAAAAACCAGCATCATTAATCTGCTTTTAAATCTAGCATTTCTGATTTCGAAAAATAGTTTTGAAAAGTTTTTATTTTTTTTTCAAGAAGTGGATATGCATTTAATCCAAAGTACATATCTAATATTAAATGTGTGCAAAGCCTCGTAAAAGTGAATCTCCCTGACCAAAGTGAAAATAAAAAGTTTGTACTAAACATTTTTATGCTAGATATTGATTGTTTAATTTTACAAATCTGGCTAAAAATTTAATTAAACTTATACTGATTACAACATGTCAGTACATGAAATGTCAACTAGTTTTACTTTAATTTATTTTCAGAGTTTCTTTGTTCGCTTTTTCTCCTGTGCATTTGTTTTGCTGCAGATGGACTTCCAAAAGTTATGGTAATTTCATAATTCTAAATTTGTTTGTTTACAGCAAAAGCACCTCCTATGCCACCCAAACGCATGTCGTCTCTCAATGCAGTAAATACTGACAGATATTTCCGCATTCCTTTTGTGAGGCAAAATTCTGTCCAGAAGGGATGGTGGTATGCTCATTTCAAAGGACAGTGGATTGCTCGGCAGATGGAGCTGCACCCCGATAAACCTCCCATTCAACTTGTTGCAGGTATGGTATACTATTTTGTTTATTATCAAACAAGAAACCCTCAGGTGGTTTCCTTAGCAATTGAGTCTGAATTTAACATATGCAGTATATGACAGACAACTGAACTATCTTAAACGATAGCGAACTAACTCAGAAAGTTGGTTTTGATATAATGAATTTAAGTTTGAAAAGCAGTATCATTAAGGCAGTTGTGTTTCTGCAAAAAAAAATTTCTGAAGTCATCTTAAAATTTTAAATAATTTTGAAGTAACACAAATCATTATTATTATTATATTTTTTTTTTGTCAAAACATGTGATTCAGTTTTGCTTAAAGTTTATTTAAAACAAGTAAAAGTAAAAACATAGGTACCCCCTTTTATTATTTCTGTGTAACTTAAATGTATGAAAAATGTATTGATTAAAATATATGTAATTTAAATGTATGGAAGACGACATTTAAAATTTTGACTTTCTAGATGTTTTGGTTCTCAAGTTATTCTAAAAAATGAGTATATTTCTATTGTGGGCCCAGAACGAGCTAGCTTGTATAAGGTTTAAATCCAAAGAATTAAAAATATACTACAAAACACAATGACACCAAATTTAGGCTTTCTAGCTACTCTGGTTCTCATTCCTAAACACAAATACATTTCTAGGACTGACCCAGGACAGGTTAACCTAAGGTTTAAAATTCAGATAATTAAAATATACCACAAATAGCAAGGACATACAAAATTTTGACTATCTAACTGATCCGGTTCTTGAGTTATTCCCAAGAAATGAGCACATTCCTAAGATGAATCCAGGCTATTAATTCAAAGAATTAAAATATACTAATAAGAAAAAAATATACCAAATTTAGACTTTCTAACTGCTTCAGTATTTGAGTTATTCCCAAACAGTACATTCTTACCAGGCGACAGTAAGTCGCATGAGTACAGGCCCAGGATGGGCTAGCCCAATAAGGTTCAAAACCAAAAGAATTAAAATGTACCACAAAAGACAGCGACATATCAAATTTAATGTTCTTTTTTCTTATCTCACTTTACGTAGTCTGAGTTAAACCAAGTCCAAAAGAACATTAATCTAACCTTGAGTTCGTTTAGACCCAGCATTAGATTTTTCAAGAAAGAGTCTTTAACAGGAAAGAAGAGGCCCAGACGAAGCCAGGGTGGCTGTACACTTGGTACAAAGTGGTTATATTTTTTGCCTCATACAATTCCTTATAGATCCCAAATACCCACTTCTGAATCTTGGAAGTGAACATTTGGGATCTATGAAGATTGTACAGTGCCCACTTTATACCAAGTGCATGGCCACCCTGTCTTTGCCTGGATATCTCTAATGGTTTTACCAGAAAGGCTTTCTTGAAAAATCATAATTAATAGAACCTGGCTAGTTGGGCCTCAAAGATTTGAATAACCTGGCAAACACCAGATCCAGCTAAAAACAAAACAAAAAAAACCTTTTTTTAGTTGGATTATAAAAAGTACTGAACAATTTAAATGTAAGGCCAGATAAGTAGTGGATGTTACACTATATTCTGGTGTTAAATTTAGTCTTTATTGCTGTTTTTTATGCCTGATGTAATTGAAGTTGATATGCCATTAATATTTTTATCGTTGGACATATTTTGCTATGTGTGATGTTTAAAAACTGATAAAATACATGAACAGGTTGAACATATTATAATAAAATGCAAATAAATTTGACTTTGAAATATCGTGTCCATTAGGATAGATTTCTCAGAGCGACTGCTGCAATGTTGGAAGGTCATGTAAAAAAATTCCCATTTACATTATTGGTTAAAAAGCTGTACATATTTAAGTTTTATACTTAATAAGTTTAAAATAATTTAAATAAATTACCAAAATTGTGTATAGGGTCACACGTTTCATATTTAGTGCCACTCATATTCATGACATTTGACCCAGAACTATTGAAATTCATGAAAACTTTTGTCAATGCAATGCGTGTCTGCCTTTGAGAAGCCATTTTTAATGATGACTTAGTTCACTCAGTATGAAGATGCTTTTTTTTTAATCGCTTCCTCTCTGGTTCATCACTTTGTATTAAAGCTACCAATTGGTGAACTGAGATTGTTCATTGTGGTAGATATAGACCCTCTTTTAGTCTACCAAAATAGCACAAAGTCTCCTTTTTAAAAAGAGTTAGTTTACTATAGTTTAACATAATCCACCTGCTAAGTACATGAAATGAACTACCAAATTACACAAGTAATTGAGATAGACAATTTAATTTGTAGTCAAACAAAATGTGAAACTTTCCTCTTTTGCACAATGTGCTACAAACTTGTTACAAAAATTGAATGTTTCACACTTTAAAGAAGTGGTTCTCAAATTTTGACTACAATTCATTTTAGCAGTGTAAGAAGTCTCTGGGGTCCACTTTGGACAATAATAGTATCACTATGGTCTACATTTATCAAACAATATTTTTTTGTACTTTATGTATCGCATCAATGGTATAATGTACTTTGACTTACATAAATATTTTGATAAGAAAGTCTTTATTTGCATTCCAATAGTTTTTGATATACTACTCAGATAGCAAAAAATATTCATTGCCTAAATTAGTAAAATTCTCTCTGATCATTAGAAATGTGGATGTTTTTGAAACTGAAAATTGATCATGAACCAGATTCCTGTTTTCAGATGTGGAATACACAAATAATATTTATTCTATTTCTTTGTGGCTCATTTTGAAAAATGCTACTATACAAGAACATAGAACAGACATGTAATTCGAACCAGCATTATGCACCAATTAAAGTAATTAAAATCATCAAAATTCCCTGCTACAATTGGCTTCATTTAACCAATGAATGGATTTTTAATGAACTGTATTTAAAAACTTTGAAAAGAAAAAGGAACTGATCATGGTTTATCTGACTAACTAGATTTTGATATTTGAACAACAGAAACAAAATTATTATCCTTGTATTATGTCAATTTCTTTCCTTTGAAACTATAAACATATATATACTTAATAGTGTTTGATCTGAATTGATAAACATACCGTCAACTAGTAGATATGGACAAAGTCTGCCATATGATATAATTTTGAACCTATGGTGGGCCAGATTTTATTTGAATGTATAATTATAAAAGCTTATATACACTGTAATATTTATTTAATGAGCATCTGTATAAAGAGCTATTTTTTATTTCAAAACCGGTTGTTTTTTCTTCAACTTTTTGTTATATTCTTAATTCTGAAGTTTATTGACTCTTATTTTTTCTTTTTTAGTATTTTATTCTTTTGATAAAGTTAGATTATCTAGCTTCTCAAACCTACTCTCTTTTACTTCTCAAGTATTTTTAAAAAAATATATTTCTTATGTTTTTAGATATTAGTTGATGTCTATTTATACTCATGTCTACAGTGGCGAAGCATGAAGGGAATTTAGGGAGACTGTGGCTATTTAAACAACCCACTGCCAAACAACTCTCACTTTAATTAGACATTAGAGGGAATATTTTATGTACTTATTAAGTTTGGTGGCTGAGCAGAAAGTAACTTGGTAACGGCTGAACAGAAAGTAACTTGGTAACAGGTTGTTTTTGTAGACACTGTCTCCCCAGATTTCCTTCTCACTATATGCATTGCTAATATCAGATGTTCCCTTATTTTTCATCACAGCTGACTTAATTCATAGTTTCCTTCTACTGTTCTTTTCATTCTTTTTTAGCCTTTTCTTATATTTTTCAAATTTTTATCTGGCAACAATTGCCTTCCTGGGTCACATGATACAATCGTTTATCGCAGATGCGATCTTGCCTTTGTTGGTGCTGGTACTCTGTCCCATTTATTCTTGTGAAGAAAACCCTTTATTGCCTTTGAAACCAATTAATAAGATTTTCTAATAAAATTTTGTCTATAGCTTAAACTTATCATGTTTTAGGTCATGATGAAGCCCCAATTTTAAATTTCGATCTATTTACTGAGATATTTAAGGTCAAAAGAAAGATATTGTGGAAGAAAAATTAATTTAAAAAAAAATTTGCACACCAAACGGAATTTCCTGTGTATTCCATATAACTTGTACAGGTTACTTGCCTGTCTTATACATGAATTATTTAATACTTAATATTTTGAGTTTTTTACTAATTTGATGATATGAGCTTCTTGGTTATTAAACATGTAGCTAGATTCCATACTTTGCTTCAGTTTTGGCTCATGAGAGACAGTCTAGTATTTTTTTTTTCAAAGGAATTAAATAAATTATTTTAATATAATCTTTTGAAAAACAATATCATTTAGATTTTTACTAGAATTTACACATTTTAAATCACAAGCAAAACAAAGTATGTATGCTAGTATGTATATGTAAAGCAACATTTTTTAATTCCTTATTTGACTATATAGAAAAATTGAAACTACTGTTTTTTTCCTTGTGCATTACTGAAATATTCAATCATTGAATGGCATCTCTAATTTTCTGCCGTGAACTCATCTCCAAAAAAACCTTTCTTTCCTTGACTTTTATAAAACTAATAGTTGTTATATTAATATTTTATTTAGTTTTATACACAATGCATTTAAAATTATCTTTTCATGCAACAGGAAAAGATGACATGCACATGTGTGAGCTAAGCTTGGAAGAAACCGGACTCACTCGAAAGAGAGGAGCAGAAATATTGGAGGAGGAATTTATTTCTGCATGGAGTAAACATTCCAGTGAAGCCTGCAATACTTAAATGCTATGAAATTCATTGCACTTTAACCATTTCTTTAATCTGATTTGAATAGCACTAAGTATTTTCTTCAAATTTTGACATTTGCTTGGTTACAAAAGAAACTTTGCACATCAAATGTGTTTAGTATTAGTAACTGCCTAAAATGGAATGGTATTAGTTATTGTTTGGGGGAAGGTACGTTGGAACAAGTTCATAACATGAGTATAGATTATGATCTATTGCTATTAATTTACAGAAGTACTGTGATAATTATTTATAAGCAAAAATTATTATATTAAGTTACTATCGCATCTTTAAATTCTTACAAAATTATATTAGATGAATTATATTAGATGAATATTTAAATAATTGTTTAAAATATAAAATTATACATACTAATGAACTATATACAGTATTACCATCAAGGTTGATTTGTTATATCCTAAATGAGGGTGTATTTTGTTTAAAGGCAAAATTCTACAAAATAGCTGTTATATATATATATATAATAGCTATTTTGTATTATATATATATATAAATTCAAAGGAAATTTGTCAGTTTAATAGTAATTTTTTAATTTCCTATTGAATAAATTTAAAGTTACATGAAATGTGAAGTAAATTTATTTTATTGTTAATAGTTTTATTTCTAAGATAAATCTTGGCTATAGTTTTCAACTTTGGTTTTTCAGGAAGGTTAGTCAAAGCTTTTTTAAATTTTCAGTAGGGTATGAATTAATGATAACAAGCAAAATGCACAAAGTTGTTAAGAATTAATGACATTTATTCTAATGAAATTTATTCTAGAAAAAATATGTTGTTACAAGATTCATAGAATTGTGTTGTTACAATTGATAAAATTAAGTTATGTTTACTGTAAAATGGCACAACATTCAAATATGAAATGTTTTTCAACATATTTTTAGCTAATTTAATTTTTAAACAAAATATTGCACAAAAACTATGAAATATAATTTATATGGTGATATGTAAAAACACCCGAGGTAGCTAATTTCACCCTTTTGAAATGTGAAGATTGCAATTTTAACTGTGATTTTTTTTTTATTTAGTTTATTTTTTAATTTATGCAGGATCTTAACTCTGCGTTTAGATAATAGCAGATACAGGTGTAGAAAGGAGTTGGGAATTATAAATAAAAATGCAAAACCATTTATTATTGTTAATTATGTTTAAACTTTTTAAACATTTAAAGATATGCTTTAAATTATATTTAAAACGAAATGTGAATGAATTTTTCACTACTTGTACAAAAGCAGAGAACCTTTCATTCACTAGAAGGTTCACATTTAATTTCCTATATTTGTTTTATGTTGTTATTGTAAAATTTGTCTATTTTTACCTCTAAAGTGGAGTTCTTATTTTCCTAACATTTTACTTTAAGGTACTTAAAAATATTTATAAAAATCCACCTGTCAATTTAATTCCTAAATATAGTAAAACCTCTCAATGGTAGACCGTGGACAGACACATCTTGGAACTGGAACGATTTACCCTCTATTCAGATGTGTCTGTCCACTGGCTGTAGGAATTAGGCTTTTAATTAGCTCAATCAAGCACACAATATAAAATATTTAATTAGATGTTTTTTACTAATTCAAATTTAAGTACATTTGACCTATTAGCCAAAATTATTGTTCTTGAGATTTTGCTCAATTTTTTTCATTAATTTTGAGATAAGTACACAAATTTAACAACTTTAGGACTGAGCATCTTAAAACTGTATTAGCCCTAAATTTAAAACATATATTTATAATCTTGAACTGTATTTTCAACACAAAATTTACGACCCTATGAGGTATCTAATTTTCACTATAATTTTATTTTTCGAATAGTGATTAAAATTCATAGTCCTGTGATTGTGTGTTGATATTTTATTATAAATCATAAATTTAAAAAAAAATTAATTGGATGAAAAGCACTTTATATAGCATGTTTTAAATGTCATTTCAATCATGTTTCTAGAAAATTATAAAACATTTGCTATTAATCATTTAAGCGAAAATGCTAATATTTTATACTAATTGTACTTTGTACTGTGATAATGTTTACTGTACCATTTATTTTCTTCAATTTTCACCATTTTAATTTTATTTTCCTTGAACATTACTGTTCATTATTTAAGATATAATTATTAATATATCAAAATAATGTATGCAATACATAAATCTGTCACAAATGTTGGTGTTGGTGAATGTAAACTAGTTTACACATGACTAAGACTTAGTGATAGATTCAACTAGTCTACTTTTTTTTTTTGCTGACTTGTTAATTTTGTAATGAAGTAAAATGCGTTTATGTTCATCATTTTGCTTATGCATTTTCATGTCTGGTATGGGTAGCTATTTTTTTTTATATAAAACTGGAATGGATGTGATGTGCATGTCTTTTCTTGTACCATGCTTTTATCTTTGTATCTTGTGTGAGTTTTAAATGTTATACTTCTTTTTCATTGGATGTTAAATTGGTCATTACAATTTTAAATCCTGTAATTAAGTTGGCTATTTGACTGTTGTTGAATATGGGCAGATTGTTAAGTTTCTGGTGGTAATCAACTGGTTTATGTTGGTGTACTAAAACAAGAAATGCATAACTGTCCCCTCTAACCTTTGTAAGATTTTACCAGAAAATGATAGTCAGTTCGTCCATAGCTTTGTTGGGAACAGGTGCATTTTTAGAAAATATTTTTCAAAATAGAACTTTATTTTTATAACAGTTGTAGATAAAGATGGTAAAAATGAGCAAGTCTAAAATTAAATCTCGCTGGGCTGCTTTGCTTAATCTGTTAGGCCATTAAATTACATTAGCATGTCCTAAACTTTTTTTTTTACTAAACGCCTTTTAACATATTGGGAATCTAAATCCACAAAATACTTATCTTTCATGCAGGAGCGCATTTAAATTGTTGCTCCCATAGGCAACCATTCACTGTTTCTGTGTCTGGTAGATTTATTTTTATGCCATATTTTATACCATCCAATGTCACAATTTATTCAATTATATATCTGTATTCTGAATTAAATTCTAGAGCTACAAAATATAAATTCTACATCTACAATGAAAATTGGATTAATAAAAAAATGAATTTGGGAATAATTTTATCGCAAGTTATTTAATGCTAAATGAAATGTGAAATTCATAATTTTCACATTTAATGTATGTATATTTGTAATTGAAAGAATCTTTAAATTTCAATTTACACATGAAATTTTAACATGTCTATACAATTATTTTACCTTATGATGCATCATGATTTCTCATTCTGATTTTTAATTGTACTGCAGTTTTTTCAAAAATAGCTGTTCAAAAAAATTATATATTTATGGTAAATACTATATAATGGCACTTGTATACACCCCTAATAACAGAACATAGCTTTAGAGCTGCCCACCAAGGGGCAACTGTAAACAATACGTGGATGTGCAGCAACATTTGATTCAAAATAGACATTTGCCACCTTATACAGTTAGCTATGTTACTTACCTTTGCAGTTATCTGCCTCTGTTTTCATGCTCATGTGGACTGAAAGTTAGTTTCTATACTCATATTTTTATATTGTATTGAAATATATTTAAAACCATCAACTGAGCCATCTTTGTATTAAAAGGTCATTTTTTACTCTTTTCGCTACATTGACTGAAATTTACAGTTTTTTTTATATGTTCTTATAATTTATTTATAACTTCTTAAACATGGATATCTTTTCAAGTCCAATATTTTTAAACAACCCAAGACTGGCACAACTACTTTCAAGTCAAATGTGACTTAAGCCACTGCAAGCAAATTCCTATCCATTCGTTAAAATTCCATCGATCATGAATTTGTCATATCCATGAATTTTTTTTTTAAGTAAACATATATGATTTATGTCAAATTTAATTTTTTGAAAAGTTAATGATTGCTTTTTAATTTTATTGAAGAACAATGTCATGGAACACAGTTTGGAAATGCTGGACTAGATATCTTGGAATGCATTTATCATGTAGAACTGAACACAACAGAGACACCTGGCATTTCAACGAAAATACAACTGAAATTTCAAGAAACGTTTTTATATTCATATTCAAAGGTGAACCAGTTCTCACTGCTTTGCACACAAATCGGTTTATTTTTTTTAAAAAGTTGAATACTGGACGTTAAATTGTAAAAATGCAATTTTTATGAAAAATGTGAAGAAAATAAAATGTTATAAATTTAATACCAATAAAACTCACAAATAAACAATAAATGTGCAGTTTGCCAAACTCTTAGTGCATATCATTTTATTAAGAGTACCCGTTTCAAAATTTTGTAATTTGGCTGCTCACTACTGCTCATTTTTCAATTTTTAATTGTGTAAATCATTTGTTTTTTAGCACTCTAAGAGCTTAAAATTTGCTATAATTCAAGGGACAAATCAGTCATTAGAATCGGTAAGGTTTGATATTTATGATGTTTTACCTTATAAAATGAAGTATAAAAATATTTTTAAAATATATTATTGCTAATGGCTAATTTTAATTGATATGAAAATTTGAAATTTTATATATAAATTTTTATATAGATATTTTATTTTATATATTTATACAGGGTATATACTATGACATTTTTCAACATTAAAAATTCAATGCATAAATCTATTTTTAAGAAATGCTTTCTCTATATCATGTAAATCTGCTAATAAAGTACTATTTACAATGTGTATTTATTTTACTAAAATACATTTAAGTGGATGCTAAAGGAAGTAAAAATGGACTACAATAGTTAAACTTATAAACAGCAACTTTTATAAAATATACATTTTGAACTAGTATTTAAGAGCTACACATTAGTTAATATGCACATTAAATAATAATTATTAATTTATGAAGGTCAATCCTTAACTAAATTTGGTTGTAATTGTATGAAAAATGTATTGATATATTGTTTAACAAAACTGCAAACATTTTAGACTGTAGTGGCATGCAAGATGGAAATTAGATCAAAGTTCAGAAATGGATTCAACAATTGATGCAAATCAACTTGAATTAAATACTCTAAAAATTTTAAAATAATGCTTTATAAAATAAACTTTTTCATTGAATTTCATAAATTGAAAAAACTTGTGTATCAAATTAGTTAAGTTTTGTGCTGCTAGAAAAATTGCCTAAATAAGGTTGCCACATTTGTAACAATATTTCAATTAGCATTTTTATTCAAATAGTATCACCCGGGGTAATTTCTGGTCACATTACTTTTTTTAATCAAAATAATTCATCAAACTGTAAAATATCATAAAGACACTTTGAACCCTTTACTTTCCAATGTATCACTCGATTATTTATTAAGTTGGCATTTATTATGATTAAAAGAAAAATCAAATCTGCTAGTTAAATTTCTGCAAAACAACATTGGCCTTAATTTTTGCACAATTTGCAAAGATCTTTATCATTCATAAAATTTTAATTATTTTTCTATCTTTTCTTTTGTTTGTTTCAACTTCGAACTATTACAGCTACCAAAAGTTAGTATAAGATTTGCTTCTACATTGAAACAGTTTACAAGAGTATACTAAACTATACCCCATATTTATGGGATAATTCTTGGTCAGTGCTGTTTTACAGTATTTATGCTTAACATTTCACCTAAAATTATGATCTTGCAATCAAAAAACTAGTATAGATCCTTCAAGAGGAAAAGCAATGGGAGAAAAAGGAAGAAAATTAGCTAGAGTCATAGCAACACCTGGTAGGGAACCTGTTACAGTAATGGCATGTCTTTTTGTTTTTGGTGAGACACCCACTACTTATTGTATTTGCTGGCAAGAAACTTCAGCGTACCTGGAAAACGCCTAATGTAAATAAAAATTTAACATTAGGTATAAGTGAAAGTGGATGGATAACGACAGAAATTTTTTACAGCTGGTTTGATCTCTTTTGTAAACAAGTGTCTAAATGTCCATTGCTCATTATCTATGATGGGCACAAAATGCATATGTCTATTAATGTAATCAGCAAAGCTCAAAATGAACAGATTTCCATTTTGAAGCTACCAGCTCATACCACAGACATTCTTCTACCTCTTGATGCGTGTTGTTTTAGACCCCTAAAAGCACAATGGGATAAACGACTTGTAGAAGTACAATGTTTATCTGGTGCGACCAGAATTAAGTAAAGCAAACTTTACACAATTAGTTGATGAAGTGTGGCCAGTATCACTCACCCCAGAAAATATTAAATCTGGTTTCAAGTTCATAGGGATATATCCATTTATTTGATCGAACTAAGTATCCAGAGAATAGATTTTGCAGCCGAATGTTGGCATCGTACAATTTGCAAAATTTTCTTATTGCTTTTGTCTCTTCGAATCAATGCAACAGACCAGTAGTTAACTTGAACCATGCTAGCTTTCAAGCATTGGATTCTAAAGAGCAAAGACTTGTTCAATAATGCATCAGTTTCAACATCAATTATTTTTTAGGATGTAAGTAAAAGCAATCTTTTGCATATGAAATAAATTTGTATTTACACCCAAAATATTGTCTCTGTGCTGCTTTTCAGTATTTATAAGATGAAAAAACCTTTGCATAATTTCATAATTTAGTCTAATTGTTTTAACACTTTGCTATAAATAATAAATCAATATTTTACTGTATTCATATCTAAAAGGATGCTGACCAGAAATTACCCCAATCCCGGGGTAATTCCTGGTCACTTAGAAATTATAATTATTAAAATTACAAGTGCATTTATATTGAAATAAAAATTTTATTACATAGCCATCAAAAGGGGCTTAATCCATAATTTTTATAATAATTGGATGTTGTTGATTTTTGACAGAGAATTACCCCGGGTGACACTACACTTTATTTATTGAACATGTAGTGACCCAAGTCATCAAATATCATTTTATCATATGAATCATTTTATCACACTTTAAAAAAAAATAGATTCCATTAGATAACACTGAACCTTGAGCATTAGACTTTCTTTATAAATAATATATCTAATTTTATTTACAAAATATGTACAAAAAGTTTAACAATCATTTTCTTCCAATAAAAAATCTTTTATTTCTTCTCTCATTTCATCCCTAAAAATAATTTTTAAACTGTCAATCAGCTTGAAAAAGTACTATAACTTGGGCAAAAATGAAAATAATATTACAAAATAAAATGTTCAAATTATTTCTGATTAAAGTTTTAGGGAGCCGATAATTTTAATGTTTGAGCATCAAAGATTTGTTCTGTTTGTAATGCCAATACATATTTTTCTTTCAACATCAACAGTTGTAAGACTGCAAAGATAATAATTTTCTCATTTTCTAAATAGAAAAGTCTCGAATTTTTCAATTTCTGCGAGATTTTTTCCATTAATTATGCAGGTTTCCTAGGAAAGTCTTTAAACACAATTACTTTGTACAAGATCCATGAGAATACATGTTATGCCTGCTTACAGTAAATTGACCATGCTCGATCAAATAAAAATAATTGCAGTACCTTTAGCAGGGATTTTTAAAAGTTAGCTTACTGAACTAGGTAACAAAGCAAGATAGACAAAAAAAAAAGCCAATTACAAATTTCTAAAGCATTATCTAATAATAGATACCTGATCTAATGAAATACATATATGGAAGGCAATAAATAACATCCATACTTGATATGTTGCTAGATGCACAGTCATGCTACAATACTTTTAAACAATGTTGAACTATTCATGTGGGAGTATGCAGATAATGCCAGCCGTGTGGTACCCATCCAGGGTTTAAACAGTTGATAGCATTTTTGCAACAAATTCTGTTGATAAATTCGCAAAAATGTGGTCTTCAATTTTTCACTTTTCATTTAAAAATAGACTTCTTTTTTTTCAACTACTCACCAACGCTCTCCATCTGCAGTCAAAAACTAAAACTTAGTACTACAACACCCATGTGCGACAAGTGAGCAAAGTCTTTTCCCTCTTCCTGTCCTTTAACCACTGTCTCTTTTAACCTTTTGTTTACAGGTGGGACAGCGTCAATCCCAAACAAAGAACCTCCCAAAAAAACAGGTATTTGACATACCCTATCCTAAACAGTTCCATCCCCCTTTGCTGGCATTGGCATTTATGCCTGCAAAGGGGGATGGAACTGTTTGGGATAGGGTATGTCAAATACCTGTTTTTTTTTTAGAGGTTCTTTGTTTGGGATTGACGATGTACTACCAAAGATTAAAGTCTGCCTGTTCTATTAGCAGTGAGCGTTGATTTGAATCTTGCTCAAATGTACCTCATAAATCAGTACTCTCGTGTGGTGATTGGAATGTTTCAAAAAGTTCATAATTTCGACAATATAAAAACGTGCGCTAAATTTTTGCTGTTTTTTTTTTAATTATTTTGCTACAATTTTTTGCCAGCAGTTAGCAAATTTACTACAAAAATTTTGAAGCCAGCTTAAACCCTGTACCCATCTAAGAGATAAGAAGCAACACATACAGAATGGGATATGTGAATTGACCTGACCTACTCATCCGATTAGTGAAGTATGACAGGTATTTTTGTCTTTCCATATATATGCTTCTAATGGTCATTCCTACTAATTAGAAAATGCTCACCAACTTTGTAATTGCCATTTTTTATCTATCTCACTTTGCTGTCAACTTATAAATTCTCTGCTAGGGGTACTGTAATTCTTTTATTCAATCAGGCATGGTCACTTTACTATAGATAGCCTTAGAGTGTATACTCATGCACCGGACCTTTCCTTACAAAGTTATTGGGATGCTTAAAGGCTTTTCTAGACTCCCTGTACATATTTACCTTTAACCAGATAGGTCAAAAGAGTTGATATGCAAAGAACTGTCTATAAGTGTTCGAAATTTAGGACTGTACTCCCATTACAGGTATTTGAGAACACTGACTCTAGATACCATTGTTCAGAACTTACTTAACCTACTTACAACTTTACCTGTCACCCTGTATAATTAATCCCTATATTTAGGAATTTTCAGTAGAAGTAGCAGAGGGAAAATATTATGTGTTGGAGATTAGCAGCATAAGCTGCCAAAACCAAGCCTCTTCTGGTTAAAATCAAGAGTAAAGCTATATAATGCCATCTGAATAAGGGATTGAACTTATCCTCTGCAGCTCCACTCAAGTGGATATCATGATATCCACTTGATTATAGGCATACTAAAACATAGTTTTTTTTTTTGGTTTGCTTTTTGTCAACTTGGAATGATATTAGTTTTCTTTAAAATAAGTATTTTATTGGAGTAATTCTTATATTACTATATAATTATTTAAAAATATTAGATATTAACATTAAGATATTGGTTATCCATGCCATTTTACCTAAAAGCTTTACACTGACATGGTCAATTTAAATTCATATAATAAAATTAAATATTCAACAATTTATTTACCTTGTCATCTGCACATTTGAAATATCAGATATAAGTGTCTGGAAATATTCTGGTTTAGCCTGAAAAATTAACAAAATGTCATTAAAACAAATAACGGTAGTCACATTACAGATATCAAATATTAATAGCTAATTGAACTGAATAGTTCAATGATTTTAAAATGTGTAAAATTTAATATAAAATAGCAAAATATACAATTTTAAAGTGTTCCGTTTTTTACTGATAGTTTCTTTTCTGTTTTGGTAAAATGATACAACACCCATGGCAGCTTTAAGTACGGAATTAAACCATTGATTTTTAACTGGCCAAACAAGGCTCCGCCCATTGTGTTACTGAAACAATTATTCCTTTCTTTTATATTTGAAGAGAATTTTACATTCCATTATCCTATATGCCATTGTAAAAAATATATCTCTCAGTGGGAAATCAAATCATAAATTAATCTAGCCAAAAGATAAAACTGCAGATTAAGAATTTTGGTTACTGTCTGTGCGTCTCAAAAAGTTACCGGCCAAAAATATTTTCACTAGCCAACTACCTTTACTACCTTTTCTTTGAATTTTAAGCCTTTTCCGTTCTTTTTAGGACGTATAAAATGTACATAATATAATTATTTTAATTTGTACATATCCCAAATCAGAGTGAAAATTGTGGTTCAATGGTTAAAATGCAAACATTGTTGGCTATCTATTTTATCTCAAACACACAATATTAATGCATATGTTCCCCCTTTTCACAGACAATATGATGACATAATAACACCTAGCATTATTCCATTTAGCCGCATTGGTTGTCATTTGTATGTGCTAAATGGGAAACATATTGACAATTTTATGTGCTGGCATACATAAAATGTTTATCCCTGTTATTGATGTTTTCGAGAAATAAATTTTATCAGCATGCATGCAAATTTTATAAAAAAAATTGCGACCAATGGATCCTACAATGTATAACCAACAACATATTTGGTTTTGCATTTCATCATACATAGTCAGGCTACTAAAAATTTTTTTTACTTATTTACTAAAAAAATTTTTTACTTACTAAAAAAATTTATTACTCCAAATTTTAAGTGCTGGCATACAAAAAATGTTGATCCCTGTTATTGATGTTTTCGAGAAATAAATTTTATCAGCATGTATGCAAATTTTATAAAAAAAATTGCGACCAATGGATCCTACAATGTATAACCAACAACATATTTGGTTTTGCATTTCATCATACATAGTCAGGCTACTAAAAAAATTTTACGCTTGTTTTATCAAATGTTATACATTTTTTATAACTAACCATTTTTTTTAAATCACTCGACAATTAGTGAGTGCTAATTCAAACGAGCAGCCTTACCAAATAACACTATCCATTAGCTATTAAGATGATTCTTTCCTTTTATATTTAATGTGGATTGTACAGGGTTCCTAACAAAAATGAAGAGAAACTTTAGTGCATTTTTATTTTTTCTTAGTTAATTTTTATTTTAGTACATTTTTATATAATATTTAGTTTTTTTTTTTATTATATGTTTGTTGAGAGCTCTGTTTAATAAAATGGCCAATAACATACTTAACATAATCATATTTTATATCTAATTCATACCATTACATCTGAAGTTATTTTAAGAATTCAAAAGCTTGAATAAGAAGGCAACTTGCATAAGATTATTTCACAAATATACACTGAACTTCGTATGTTATGTTTAATTAAGTAGAACATTGTGACAAATAAAATGTAAATAGTGTAATGGATAATTCCAAGAACTGTTTGCTCTTAGTATTAAAAAATCATGGTTTAAAGAGAAAATAGCTCAGTGAGGTTTATTGGTAACTAATGTATCTGTGGACAACATTTTACCAAACCCCCCCCCCCCCCCCCCGTTTCACTACTGCATTCTATCATTGTTATGGTGATATTATTTTCATATCACCAAAACCCCAAATGCATTCATAGTTGAAATCCTTCTGTCACCTTGTCTCTAAAATTTATCATTGACCAATTAAATGTGTCATTGGGTATGCTTTCATAATTGTCATGAAATTTGCACCCCCCCCCCCCCCCAATTCCTTAATCTATTCACTGATGATGCCACTTAGACAATCATAGAGATCTGTATTGTCAATTGCATTTATTTTCTTAATTGAGGGAAAAAAAATGTTTATTTTGGTTATTCTTATGATTTGGGGTTTATCATTTCTAGTAATCTCCAGATAAAAAAAATAGTACAATTTTATTGTTTAAAATAACAGGTAATAAATACACTCATTAAAAATTGGTAATAAAATTGTGTTTTTCACATACCTTCTAATAAAGTTTCAAAATATCAAACAGATATGCAACTCTAAATAGTATTTTTCAACTAACTGTTGTCAAAATCTGATGGATGAAAAGAAAAATTTTTTGGACATCAACATAATGTCATCCATTCTCAGAGAAGAATGTGTATCACCAATTTCACAAAATATTGTTTATAAATAAGGATTTTATTATAAGTTAAAATTGTAATTTCTTAATTGTGACCCACTTATTTCCATTATGCATGATTTTTACAGATGTACTTACGATATGAAAACTCACTTGGGGGGGGGGGGGGGGGGGGGCATTGATAGAAATGACAAATTTGTATTTTTATAGAGTCAAATCTACATATAACATTGAAAAATACTTTTTTGTTGAAAAATATATAGAACATATTGTATTCTAAACAAATACTGCAAAAAATATCTTATTTATTATTTTTTTTTAAAGCCCAAGGGACACAAAATTGATACTCATCAGATATTCAGCCATATATAAAACAAATTCACCATCTATATGTCTTTTTTTAACCACTACCAATAATTTTTTCTGATAACACATTTATAGGTAAAGACCATTTAATAAATTACTCTACTAAATATAGTTGTGTTACCATGAAGGTTTGCTTGATACAATGAAATTTATTCAAGATGTGATTGCCTGAACCTAAAATGTTCTGTCTTAAGCAAACTTCTGTTTTGCATAAATTTTGCAAGGACACAATATTGAAAACATTTTAAAGACTAAGAAGTTTCCCTACTAAGCCATTTTTCGATGTGATTTGCTAAAATCACATTTTTTTTCCTAGATTTCCCATTATACAAGGTGTTATAAATGACTGATCAGGCTTATATAATTTTGAACTGTGAGTGCTATACACATACTTCCAATTGGAAAATTGTTTTAAATTATTAGAAAAATTACATTAAAACACTTAACATAAAAATACAGAGTATAACCTTTTATATTCTCCTTAGTGAAGAATATTCGATTACTGAAAAAAATTGCATAAAATTAGAGTTCATTAAAAAAATTAATGCATCTAAGTCAAAAACTTGTGGTGATATTCATGCGACAGATTTTTTGGGATCTGCATATCAGTTGACTAGTGGTTTGCAGCAAAAACAAGTACACAAAATACACTAAAGCCTTATTTTGTGGAAGGTACCTAAATTCTATCGAAAATTGCTCAGTAAGGACAGAGTTTTTGGTGTAATTCAGGAATTTTGCTTTATTCCTCACACTTTGATTTTATAGGTACAGATGCCAAACTAGCGATTATCACATTAAACATTTTTCGAATAATTAAATATTTTGATCTTTCTTACAATTTAAATCAATGTGCCAAGTGGAAGTAAAGTCAAATAAATATTCTATGAAGTCAAATAAAAATTTCTATCTATTTTAAATTTAAAATTTAAATCCAATTTTAAATTTAAAATAAAAAACTTACCAAACTTTGAAAAGTAATAGAACAGCCATGACATAAGGATTGCATCATATCTCTAAAAATATAAAAACCTTTACTCAGATTACAAATATTTTAAATACAAAAAATTATTTATAAAAAGACATATACTTCCTTTTTATTTGCACAATTAGTGACCTAAAAATAAGAATTCCTATTGAATGTTTTTTGCCTCTTGACTAACTGTAATATGCAAATTTAGTTTGTTTAGTTGTGCATAAATTTCCAATGTACCTGTGATGAAAGACGTTTTATCTGTATTTTTGCATCATTAATTATGCGAATAAAAATGTTTAAAATTATTTTAATCCATGTTAAGCTATTTTAAAAGCAAGCAATTTTGATACTTTAATGTGATGCTTGAGCATGATACATTTATTTTACATTAAATCTAACTTCATTTCTGTATTTCCTACGTCAAATTATCTCAATATACTTAAACTATCTTAGTATACTTAATTGCTTTCAAAAATTGAAATAAAATTTCAAAATATTGAATTGAAAATTCCCATGCATGCACTGTACACAGCAAAGACATTTTTCTCTTAATTAATACATTGAATGGCCAAATTATTGACCACTAAAGTAGCTATCCTGCAGGTATAGCTGATGTTAGACAATTGAATCCATATAAAGAACAGCTGAAGGCGGCATATAAAAACTAACAAAGTGCATAAAAGATGCAATATGAATTTTGAACATTAAATGTTCATCGGTGCTTGAAGCAATGATGTGGACATTAGCAAAATGGCTGCAATTGTGAATAATTCGACGGCAGCAGTTAGAGCGGAACCACAGGTAAAAGTCAAGTCTTTGTACAAAGTGTGTGGTTGTCAATGGTTTCACTGGCAGAATATGGACGTAAACCCCCAGGTTGTGGAGATTAATCTGTCAACGGCTACTGGGTGTTTGAACTGAGTGGAAAGTTAGTAGACTTGTTTAGCCCAACACAAAAGGACTATAGTTTTTCAAATTACAGATACACTGAATCTTATCTGAATTGTATCTTTCATTACATTTTATCTGAATTATATCCTTAAATTAAACTTGATTCAAAGATGTCACACAAAAAGTATAATAAAATTCCTTGACTTACAGATAAGTGAATTAATGTTAATGAGGTTAAAAGATAACAGCAATTGAACCTAATATCTAAATACATAGGCTCTTCTTTATACTGTGTTGGACCAGAGACAAGCAAAATTAAAGATATATAATAGTGCAATATCATACGAACTTTATAAAAAGATTAAAGTCAAGATTATTGGGGTGGGCAAGTTCTTTGCCTTTTAAAGCTTTACATTAAAATGCATATGAACATTTACATTTAATATTTTCACATGGAAACCAAAATAAAAAGTATTAAACTTCAAAACTTGTCAAAATTCAGAAAGTATGATTCATTAGCGTGGGTACGGACCTATATGTGCTCCCCCATAGATTTGCCGAACACATTAAAATAAATATATTATCATTATCAATAACCTTACTTCTTGAATAACATTTTCTTGTATGTACTCACATGACCAGTTGCATCCATAACATTATTCAGTGTGTGTTTGGGTGGTAGGGGGGGGGGGGATTTAACCGGATGTAAAACTTTAGTAATTAAAATAATTTTATACATCATTTAAAGGATAGTGTGCACATGCCTGCAACTCACAACCTGCATCAAAATTTACAATTCTGCAAATGCAAGTTTAAATAAAATATGCGATCATTCAAAATTGTGATACTTTTTAAAAACTAAAAACAATAATAAAAAAAAAAACATGCTTGTTCGATACTAAAGTTCCCTTTTGTTAACATATTACCCTGACCAAATTTGACCCTGGGGGAAACAGTATAACCGAGGGGGTGTAAATTATGATCTGGATTGAGTCGCTAGTTTTTTAAACAAAGTTCAAGCACGTGGCAGGTGATTTGGTCGGAACTGTAAACAGCAAGGCAGTTCTTAATACCAAAGTGTACTTGGACATGTTCAAGTGGATTCCTAAGGAAATATTTCACATTGACATCTAGCTTGCTCCAAACCCTGATGAGCAGGACTTAACGGATGCGAAAATAGTTACTGCTATTGAAAATGAGCCTGATGAGAAAAAAAAGTGCCAGTATTACACAAACTGAAGCTAAAAAGATTTTAGAGGCAGCAGATTAATATATTGCAATACAAGATGATGTAACAATTGCTTAACAAGTGGCATTACAAGACAGCTTTGTAACGATGCCAAATTGAGCAGAAGAAAATCACTATATAATTTGTAAAGAAATAAAGTGATTGTATACACAATGGTCCCAGTAAGCTGCCTCTGTCTATTTCCTTACTATGCACTATGTATCTGAAATACAATCATCACTGTATCACATATTAATATGTCTCGCATTTAAGTCAATTAGTTATCATCAATATACATTCAACAATATTTTCAATATTAATAAAAAGAAGTGCATACAAAATAAAGCATAAATTAGTATGTAAAATAAAATTAAAATAATGACTCTTTTGGTTAAGCCGGTTTACAGAATTGAGATTCTACTCTATATTTGTAATTGCCTATATTACTCACTGCAATCTATTCATACAAGACTTAAAATGTCCAAATTTTTAATGCGATCAATATGCATTTTAGTAAGAAAACAATTTCCTTTAGTTAGTGAAATGCAATTACAAATAAGAATCAGAAATTAGTGATATAAGGGGAAATTATTTAAATTAATAGTTTATAAAGCAATAAAAAAAAAGAACTCGTAACATGCTTACATTGCTTCTGATTTTATCTCCAAAGCATCACTTGCAGAAGACAATTTGTGTGAGATTTTTAAGGCTTCCAAAGCAGAACAAGGATCAGAGTTTACATTGTCCAAGTCAGACTACAAGAAAAAGAAAACATTAACTATAGCAGAACAATCTGGGTAAAATTTGCAATTGTGCAATTGGATGCAATAATCGGTTATGTCGGGTTACTAGGTTTAATGAACATTACATTTTAACTTGAGGTGAATCAATATCATTATTAATGCTTTGGTAGTTTTAAGGAGATACATGGAATTCACAAAATAAGTTTTAAAAAATTGATAGTTTGATATTTTTACATTGATAGGCAAAAATTACAAAACAATTTTGGAAATTGCTTTGGTCAAATATGTTTAGCAATGTAAAATAAACTTGTAAGACTGCCCATTTAAATCCACATGCAATTATTTGTTTTCCATTTGCTTGGGTTTTCATGAGCTGTGTGCACTGACTTTCAAGAGGCTGAAAAGAACTAAACTTCAAAATAGCTATTTGTCTACATTTGAAAAATTGTTCTACTTTACACTCCTGCTTTATATAGTTAAGTAATACAAAATTGATTTTGTATTGTTTAACATTGACATTTAGTTGTTTAACATTTCACCATAACATCTGTTCCAATTGAAATTTTTCTAAAAAATTTTGTAACTACATTTTTTTAGACAAAAAAAAAATTATGAGTGATAGAACAATTTGCAGCAATCTGAAGCAATTTACAGTTGGAATATGAAAAGCCAGAATAAAAATTAAGGCTGTTTTAAGGCTTTTCTGCAAAAATTTAGAGTTTTAAGAGCCCCTATTAATGAAATTTCAGGACTTTTTAAAGGCTATGGAAACCATCTCTGAAGAATGTTTCCAATATCTGTCAAATTTTAAACACAGATTTCAAAAGTAATTTTCAATTTATTGGCCAATGATCGATTTTTTAATTTAATATCCATGCCATTGTATTGTGCAATCATTCTAGAAAATGATTACACAATACAATGGTCTCAGTCAGATCTTTGTCTCGATTATGAATGCGGATGATCATAAGCGGCCAAATTATAGGAGTGTTTTGATTACACACTTCCAATACTGCCAACAGCTGCATATGGTGTATATAGGTATTTTGTACACTGCATTCAGAAACACCATCACTTTGGTAATTGTCATTGAAATTATGTTAAAGTGTCTGCGGGCTAGATTACGCCTGAAAGTTGTAGTTTGGAAACACCTGGTTTATACAATAATGTGAACAAGTAAACAGAACATTAAACATTTAATGAGTTTACATTTTCAAGAAATACTGACCATGAGAATTTACACTATGTATTACAATGCTTATGCTAAACAAAGTGTCTTAAGTGCTTTAATGTAAACACATAACAACAGTAACCTGTTTGGTCTTATATCAGATATGTAAAAAATTAAGACAAAATTTCAAGCATAACAAACATATACAGTATATGTATACAAAGAATACTTACTCTGCAAACTGTGCATGTTCTAGTACCTGAATGAACATTATTCTTCGACAATTTCCCACCAGTTCTAAAAATTAAAATGCAGATATAATTAGAATATCACTAGACTAAACTCAAAAACATCACATTTCATGAAATTAATTACTATAAATATATGCTTTGGTTCACAGGAAAATTGTTATGCTAAAAATTAATGCAAAAAAAAAAGAATTACTATATTGACCCTATCTGTCTGGAAAGCTTCATAAAAAATTTGGTGTTTTAAAATGTTGCCAAATTGATATAAAAAGGATGCTAAATTAACAAAAATTATGCCAAATGGATGAAGCACAATATCTCGGGAAATTAAGTTCAATTTTTTAGATAAAACCTTTATGAGAATTATTAATTAATATACTTGATTCAAAATATAGTTTCAGTGTTCATAGGACAGGCACTTTTTGTTAGGGGAGTCTAGGGTGGTTGCAAATTAATTGAATTTTGTTTGGAAATGGTATGGTACAAGCTTTCAGAAATCCATGTCCTTCCATCCTAGCCACATTGAAATGCAGCAAAGATGGTTAGTTTTTTTAAGATGCTATCCTCTCAGATGGCCTTGTGATTAGTAATACCAACAGCAAAAAAAGAAAAATTGAGAGTAGTCAGAATCATAAAATTTTCTACTATAAACTCCCTGAAAGAAAATTTTATTGTCACTATCCCACACTCCCTATAGTACAGAATCTGATCACTAAATGAAAATGCCAAATGATAGCATGTTCTAGGCCAGTGTTTCCAAACTTTTTTAACTCGCGGCGCACTTATTATATATATATATATATATATAGTGAACAAATCTATGATTTAGGTTTAGCCCTTGTTCACGTGTATAGCATTAATGCTTTGATTTCATTTATTTCTCTTTTATCATTTCCATACCATTGGTTTTTGATGATTTCCTTTAACTTGATGATTCAAAATTTGTATTTTTTCCCATTTGATTGAAGATTTGCTGATTTATACTTTTATTTTGTAAACTTGTTAGATAGTTAGGTTTTTCGAGTTACAGCTTTTCACTTTTCTTTCACTGGACTTTCAAACTATTATTATTATTATTATTATTATATATATATATACATCTTCAATGCAATGAAGTCACGTTTTTTTTTTACATTTAATGTTAGTGAGTGAAGAAAATCCCAATTCACATAAATATGATATGAAAAACTGCAGCAACATGGATAATGCTTTTTTAGCTACCGAGGGATATTCTTCTCTAATAGAAATCCAAAATTTATCAATAGGTAATTTTGCATGCTTGATTTTAAGTCCCTGATCACTGGAAATAGAAACCAATTCTTCTTCTTCTTTTAAGTTCAAACCAATATCAGGTAAAATTTTTATGAATGAAGTTCGGACCCAGTCATAATATTCTGTATTCAGTTATGGAAAATAATAGTTTAATTTTTCTTCTAGAATTGTCAAATGCTCAACTAGAATAGGAGTCATTTCTTTTATGTTGGTTTTACCAAGTAATGAAAATATTTCAAAGTTACCACTTTTAGCTCTAGTTTCCCAAATTGCTATTTTTTTCTAAAATGCAATCAGTTTATCTGTCGAAATAAGAATATTTTAATTTTTACTTTGCATGCTTGACTATTAAGATATGTAAATATCTTTGTTAAATTTTCCAGTCTAGAAATCCAAAATTTCCATCTTAAATAGTAACAGCAATGTTGGTGTTTTTCTCCTTCAAAGAAAGCAAGTAATTCTTTATGGAGATGTATGAGGCTTAAAACTTTTCCTCTTGATAGCCACCTGACTTCCGTGTGTAAAATTAAGCATTTATGCTGGGAATCTATATCTACACAAATTTGTTCAAATAAGCGAGTCTTCAAAGGTCTGCTTTTAATATAATTCACCATTTCAACAACTTGATATAATACGTCTTTTAATTTAACTGCTAATGTTTTCAAAACTAGTACCTCTCTATGTTCAAAGTAATGAGTTCTGATAACATTTGGATTTCCTTGTTTTACTAATGATGCAAAACCTTTCATTGAACCTACCATCGATGGAGCATCATCAGTGCATATTCCAACGCATGATTTCCATGAAAAATTCCTGTTTTTATATCAAATATATATCAAATATTTTATATCAAATTTTATATGAAATATATCCTGACCTCTTATAGTGCCTGACATTTTTTGCAGCAAAAATATTGATTTATGATTTGATCTCCATCGATAAATCGAATAAATTTAAGTAATTGGGCCTTATTGGTAATGCCAGTTGATTCATCAGCTTGCAAAGCAAATTCTGAGTTCTGAAGTTTATTCCACACATTTTCTTCTATATCAGCAGACAAATCCATAATTCATCTATGAATTGTATTATTTGAGAGGAATTTTGTTAATTTCTTGCTCTGCCTCATCCCCAAACATTGTTTTAACCATCTTTCTACATGCAGGCAAGATAATAAACTTGGGTAAAGTATGAGACTTCATTTTTAATGCAATCCTTTCGGCTATCTCAATAAAAGCAATTTGAGCCTTTTCTGAAATTGGAAACTTTTTTTTTAAATATTTACCTTGCTTTGATTGTTGTTCTGACAATCTTTTGAAACAATTCAAATCTTTTCCTTGAAGAAATTGGTGTTTAGTTGAAAAATGTCTTTTTAACTTTTTAGGTAACATGGCTTCATTAGACATTTTCTCGCCACAGACAAGGCAAAGAGGAAATGGATGATTATCGTTTCCAGTCCCAGTAAAACCAAACTTTAAATAAGTATTGCAGTACTGACGATTAGGCCTCGCTTTTACCATATTACTAGTACAAGGCTTAGTTACATTTGACAAACGTTCATGTTTAGGTTCATAATCATCACTGTTATTTTTCCTCTTAATAAACCTATCCATTTTTATGGGAAATATATTTTACCTAAAATAATTACAGAAAAATGAAATACTGCTGTAAAACATTGACACTAAATAAGCATTATTTGCGCAAAAACAAAACAAAACAAAAAACACTTCCAATCTGATCGAAATCAATTTTAAAACTAAGGTAAATGAGTCAATGACGAGTGGACAACAGAATGCCATATCAGCTAGTGAGGACTCGACCCTCAAAGTGCAGACGCCACTAGAATATCAACGGCTGTTAATAATTCAAACTCGACCCTCAAAGTGCGGACGCCACTAGCATACCAACGGCTGTTAATAATTCAATTTACAATTTTGCATTCGTATATGCTTTATCCATGAATTTTATTTTTAATGAGTAAGTAGATTTTTAATTTAATTAACTTATAACATCTTTACATAAATAAAAAAAATATACCAGGAAATACCACATGAATTTTTTATTCAGACAGACATACTAATTATGATCATTAAAAACACTCTTGTACCCAAAATACCGTATAAGCGTAAATTAATTATATAATATGTTGGAGGAATTTTATTTTTAATGAGTAAGTAGATTTTTAATTTAATTAACTTATAACATCTTTACATAAATAAAAAAAATATACCAGGAAATACCACATGAATTTTTTATACAGACAGACATACTAATTGTGATCATTAAAAACACTCTTGTACCCAAAATACCGTATAAGCATAAATTAATTATATAATATGTTGGAGGAATTAAGAAGCATAAGGGTACGCATTAATAATAATTATATATAATTCAACATAATATATATATATATACGGTATATAATTTTTTTAAAGGAAACTAACATTCGTACTGAACCAAGCACTACACAACAAATATGCAAGATTTTATATTATTTTAATATTAATGATTTATATTAAGCGTCTTATTTCATATTTTACTCATTTTTAATATAATTTTAATTCTTTTGCGGCGCACCAATGCGCACGGTTTGGGAAACACTGTTCTAGGCCAAAAGTTATATACTATTTTCTTCCCATTACTGTTAAATACCCAGTTCATCTCATGATAACCGATCCCGCAGTCTTCATGGTATCATTTTGGTGTACTTGCTAGAGTTTGCATCTTTACCTGGCATTCCTCTTTGCAAAGAGGAGTTAACATAAAAGAACAAAGTGTACTAGTTGTATTTCTATGTATGCCTAAAAATGAAAAGAAGTGTTGTAACCTTGTTTACACAATTTTAATCTGAGTCAGGATTCTAAACACCAAAAATCTGATGTGGGCAGCACATGACTTTCCCTGCAGATTCAAATTCATTTTGTAATTTTTTTATTTCATTATGCAATAATTGTATATTTTGTATTTTTTTTATTTATATTATATATTTTGTAAATTTTTTTATTTCATTATGTTGTCAAATTTTACATGTAGAACAAGTACTTAATTAATATATTTAATCAATTTTAGTCATTTATTTCAGTTTCACTATCTTGCACATGTAGTATTTTATTTTAGATCGAATATATTAGATTTGTGGGTCATTTCGCAAAACAAAAGGCAGATTCTTTTTTTTTAATCATATCAAAATCTAACCAGCATCACAGTATCCTACGAGTGACTTATCTACCAAATTTTGTGTAATTTGATAAATTAGTTTGTCAGCTAGAATGGATAAATACAATTTTTGGGGGACATTTCGCAAAAAAAAAGAGGAGGTCCAGATTTGTCTCGAATTGTACCAAAAGGTAATCAGCACCAGGGTCACACCCAAGGGATTTACTTACCAAATTTTACGGAATTTGGTCGATTAGTTGAGTTAGAGTGGATATATACAAAATTCTTGCGGGTCATTTCTTAAAAAAAGGCAGATTGTTCTTTTCTGAATCGTACCAAAATCTAATCAGGACCAGAGTATCCCACAAGTGATTTATCTACCAAATTTTGTTAAATTTGGTCAATTAGTATTTCACCTAGAGTGGATACATGAGATTTTTGTGGGTCATTTCACAAAAAAAGGCGGGTTCTTTTTTTTCAAATCATACTAAAAACAAATCAGCACCAAGGTCACACTCAAGTGACTTACTTACCAAATTTTATGAAATTCGGTCCATTAGTTTTTAAGTTAGAGTGGATACATACATTGCACAGACAGACAGACAGACACAGAGACATGCTAAAAATAGTTTTTTCATATTCTAGAGGTCTCAAAATGTGTAGATCCGTCGAAAACTCGAGTTGTGATTTTCGGCATGATTCCAATACTTTCCCTATATATTACCATGTATTGCAGGGAAAGTAAAAACTGACAGAAAGAAGGAAAACCTACATAATCAGAATGTCTAGGAGGATTCAACAAACAATTATTTTCCATTTATGTCAATTTAAAATGAAAACATGTGTAACAAAAAAAATTCTTTAGAAGACATGTAACAAATTTCGAGGATGGTAAAAAATCTAAACAGACATTCTCATGGGAGGGTCAAATTTTACTGATTTTCTGAAGCCTGAAATAGTATATATGCTTTGACAGGAAATTGTTTAAGAAATAATATTGAACAGGAGGGGTGTGTGGCTTGTATGCGGGTTGCTTTGGAGGTCATATACAAATTATGAATTGTTTAGGGATCATAAACACATTGCAAATTGTTTGGAGGTTATATGCAAATTGCTTTGGGGGGGGGGGGGGGGGGGCATCGAATACAAATCTTTTGTAAATTTACCCCCATAATTTGGACTTTTTCTTCTAGTTAAAAATAAAGATCATTTTTTGATTTGAAAATATTGATTAAAAAATTATGTTTTACATAAATAATTAACTCAGCAGCGAATTCTGCATCTATCCTTAGGAAGGTACAAAATGTAAAATAATCCGAATCAGACTTTACTTTTCGCTATCATGCTAACTTTATTTATAATGCATCTTTAAAAAGTCAGGATAATTCACCAAAATTTGGGTTTGTTTCTGAATATCTAGCATTGTGCTACTCCTAAAATAAATAAACAAACTGCCACTGATTAAACCGTTTATTATAAATCTGATGCATTTATAATCTAGTGCATCTGACAGATTCAAAGCATAAGAACTTATTTAAAAAGTGCTGCCATACAACATTTTAAAATATCACTTTTTGCTTACAGAAACTTATATTGCAAGTTGTGTAAAGTTAAATCAATTTGTACAATGATATCGACATTAAATGCTTACATTCAACACTAATTGATAAAAATTATTAGTAATAATCAGAGTTGTAAAATGTAAATGTACAACATGCATATGTAAATAACTTTTCTGATTCTTTTCATACAAAATATGATTCCAACCCTTTCATTGTGTAACAAAAGTTCAGCACAAGCCTTAGCTTTAAAAATAGTTAAAATAGGGAATTTTCCATGGAAAAAATGAACAATAGTGACTTAAATGCTATAAATTCTTCATATAAATACAGCATACAACAACATTCAGGGGTTAACTGGTTCCGAAGGCAAAAAGCAGATTTCCTCTTCACGACAAACATAAAGCAAGACTACTATTCAAGTTTCAACAGCTGTGGTAAAAGAATAGCACATATAGCTAATGGTAAGATAGAATTTGCCATTGCCACAATGAGAAGTGAAAGAGGTAAAAACAAGGAGGCAGAATACTAAGAATGAACTGTAAAAACCATGAAAAAGAATTCTTTCCATTCATTCTATATTTTTCTGCTATTCTTTCTTTTCTCCATGGTTTTTATCATTCAATCTTAATATCTGACCTCATGCTTTCCTGTCTCCCTGGTTTTACCTGTTCCATTCCTCCTCTCAGGGAATGACAACTTTTCTTCTACCTTCAACCGTGTGTGCTATTTTACTGCAGATGCCGAATTGACTTGAATAAGTAAGGTTGCTCTTCTTGTTTGTTCTGAAAAAGAAGGTTGTTTTTTTGCCTTTGAAACCAGTCGAACCCTAAGTTTTATTGTATGCTGCATTTATGCAAAAATTTTATATTATTTTAGCTCTTTCAACAGCAGTTCTTTTAAGTGACTTATTTCAAAATAAAGTTTCTTTCAATAAAAATGAGTTTTGTAATTACACTGATTTATTTAAAGTTCAGCTGTTAAGTTGACTGTTTTTAATTTAAAACTGATAATTTATAATGCTTAAAGTCATGAAAAGGTTTAAATCAGAAAAAAGAAAACTTCGTTGAACAAAGAAAAGAATTTGTTATTTTGAGATATTTTTACAAGGAAATTTGTAAATATATCCATGCCATCATATCTGGTTATCCTGCCTACAGAGGTTTGGGACTTCATTCAGATATTTAGGATCCAGTGACAGAAGCCCAAAAAGCATGGTGTTAAGTATGAAAAAATGTGAGTCATAGAATATATAATGCAAGACAAATGAGGAATAACATGAATGTTTTAAATTGTAATTTCATAAACATATATAATTTAAATTTTAAAGGAGGCTAAATTACTTGAATTTTAAGAGAAGCACTAATAGTTTCAAAATAAAGTCATTAGATTACAGAATGGAAAATTGACTCAGCATTTAAGAGAGTAGGTCAAATTATGCAAAAAGTTTAATTTGCATGAAGTATGTGATTAACCCTATAATACACATACAAAGTACGAGGGCTAGTCAAAAAAGATTGAGAATGAATTTATTTTTAAAAACACAGATGATATACAGCAAAATAAAGCTTCACAAATAGCTCAGATATTGTTTGCTTGGGGAAGTAAATCTGGCAATGCATTTGGCTGGAATAAAACACAAATACACGACATGTTCTTTTTCACAAATGGAAAATGGAGTCTGTACATGATGAGCAATATGCAGCCTTGAAATGTTGCATTCGCTTCAAGAAATTCACTACAGAAGCATATAAAATGTTGCAACAAGCATATGGTGAAGAAAATGTTTTACCACAATCAACAGCATTTCAGTGAAGGGCAAGCACAGCCTGGAAATCATTAAGTTCTCTCACTTCAAAGAAAGCCATAGTTGTAAAGTATGTAGGAAAAGTAATGGTTATTTCTTTCTTTGATTACCATGGAATGGTTTATCAGCATGCAGTGCCTAAGCATACAGCTGTTACTGGCCAGTATTACGTGACAGTTTTGAAGATCCTGACATAACTGACGAAAACGATCTGAGCAGAATGCATGGTGCTTACATCACAATAATGCATGCACTTGTGTTTACAACATTGTTACCCAATATTTGACTCAAAAAGGACTAGAATGTGTGCGACACTTTCCATATATCCCGGATCTAGCTCTATGCAACTAATTTTTATTCCCTCGTCTAAAATCAGAACTTCAAAGCCACTGCTTTGATTCATCAATGGCAGTTTTGAAGAAGACGGGGGCAGTTTAAAAAAAAAAAATGGGTTCAAGCACGTGTTTCTGGAGTAGTAGAAATGTTGGGCCAAGTCTACAGTGCCAGTTACTAGTGACTATTTTGAAAAAGAACATATGAAGATAGACTCTCTCAAATGTATTTTGTGAGTAATACATTCATTTTCATTCTTTTTTGACTAGCCTTCATATGTAAGGAAAGTAAACATTATCTATAACACATTTTATGAATTTCTCTTACTTAAAAATAGTGGAAACAGTAGCAGGAAAGCTTTCATTCAAATTTGAGATGAAACTTTCTGTTAAACGCTGGATACTAGATCTAGAAGAAGTCTGAAAAAAAATGTCATTAAATTAAATAAAACACAATGTTGAAAACACTATAAAAATTATTATGATCAAGAAAATAACACACAAATATGGATACTTGAGTATTATACCAACTTCAACAATATTTTTAGCCAAAACAGATGTTTACTTGTTAATTCTAGTGCACAGCAATTTTAGAATGTAGTTGTTGTGCATGCAGTTTTATCTTGATCTTAAAATCCAAATGTGATCTTAAACTTTAAATTATTGAAAAGTAAACAAATTCTTTTCAAATTTGTATCAGCAAAAGTAAAAGATTTTTGACAAAATTTAATTAAATCTGTATTTTCTGGTATTTTAATTTAAATCTGTATTTCCGTCATTTTATGTTTATGTTCCATCATATGTTTATGTTCCATTCCGTTTATGTTCCATTCCGTGGCAAGCTTGTAGTTTGAACTAGAAGGTTAAAAGCATGTTAAAATGCTAGATATGTTTAAAGTGTGCCAACAGAGGTCAGTATAGAACTACAATATGCAAATATATAATACTCAATGCTATCAGAAATGAGAGAAATACATATTTGAAATGTAAATACATAAGAAAATGCTGTTGGCAAGAAGCAATGCTAATAAAATAATACATTTTACAAGTGTGATTCATAAATTAACTATATATGTGTAGGAGCATGAGCTGTTACAATTTATAATGACAGATGGCGCTGTGCGCACCGATGTAAAATTAATTAGATCAGTGTGAAAGAATTTGTAAGTGAACGCTCTAGGGTGGAGTCTGAGTTTATCTGCCTTGAGCGGTTTTAATACGAAACCGACCTGAATGTTCGATTAATGTAATGCCTCTAGACTGCTAGGCCAGTGTCAATAAATATATTCTTTTTCAAGAAAATTAACTGTGGTGTATATCTATTCAATATGTACATAGTATAAGATGTCTGTCTGTGCCTTCTGTAGTAGAAAATCTAGCTTTGGACGGCCATAAAATTTGGTACTAGTTTTGCTGAACTCCTGATACAATAGACCTCATCAAGTTTTTTTTTTTTTTTGAATCAAATTAGTTTTTTAGTTATTGCATATTAAAGCACGATTTTGAGAGATATTCACACAAATTAGTTCCTTAGTGATTGAAGATAGTATCCCAGAGTTTTCATTTTGACATCATCAGAAGGATTGAACAACATTCTTTCTAATGCTCTTTGAACCGAATTTGTAGGACAATTCTTTTATATTTATTTATTTATTTTTATATACATTGAAATATGCATGTTTTATTTCTTATTTTCTTATTTTACACATTCGAAAAAAGAAGATTAGAATAATTCTAGTTTGGCAAAAATATGGGTGTATATCCTCCCATTATAACAACAACAAAAAATTTGATAGTCTATTTTTTTATTTTTGTTAACTATCAAACAAAAGAATAAAAATCAAATTTTTTATATTGTTATTGTATCTGTATTATTTAAGTAGCAGGTACTTATTTAGGACCTAGGTAACTCGTTCCACTTTTACATAAAAGAAGATATCTGGCTCTGTGTCAGTCAGCGTGTGTCATTTATAGCAGAAAATTGAAGCTTTGGTACAGAGATACTTTAGGTTCCCATACAATATGGATGGGCGAGATTTTTTTAAAACTCGAATTAGTTTAAGTCATGAATTTTGAAAGCCAAATACAGCCTATTTTAAGCCATTTAATCAGATTGCTTTATCCTTTGCATCTGCAAGTGATATTCCATGCTTACTTTCCAAACGGGCAAACACAGACTTTACGTCTAAACATGGACTGTAATGAATATTGCAATTTTCTACATACACAAATTCATTTCTCATCTTTTAGATGAATTTCAAATTTCTGGAACATAGAATTATTTCAATATTATAAATGTGCTTCTAAAATTTGACTTCAGTTGAATGAAAACATGCTGAAATAGTAATTAATTTTATGGATTGTTTACTTCTGGGGAAAGGGAACTTCTTTATGTGACATCAAGTATTTCTATTTATATGCTGTCGAATTGTAGCATGCTTATTTAGGGCATATCAAAGGCTTACTTTATTTAAGTAGTAGGCACTTATTTAGGTCCCAGACATCTCTATGTACATTTTCTAGTAACTAATAAAATAGTGGTTAATATATTCTACACGTGATTAATCACCTTTTTAGGTACAAGCACTGACACTCTGTCTCTTTTATCCTAATGAAGAATAATCCTTTGAATCTGGTTAATACTTTATTCAACATGTATACTATTGCCTAGCAAAATATTATTTTTCAAATTATCACATAAGTTATTAAAGTAAGCCACAATTCAAATATCTATCTTCATTTTTACTATACAAAGTTTCTGACTGATGCCAACATTAAATTTCATATTACAAAACTTTAGTATGAAATATTTTATTACCTTTGACAAGAAATCTGGAAAGACTATATACTCAGTACCGTGCATATGATTGTACAGTGCTATTTCTTTGTTTGAAAATTCTCTAAAAATTGAAAAAGAAAACATGAAACATAAAATCAAAAAATATTCCAAAATGCATTAAGACATTTTATCTTTGATAAAAAATATTTTGAAAACACAAATTACCTCATAGGTCTGCAAACAGGCACTCTATACCTTGCATCCCAAAAGCTCTAAAAATCATAAGACCAACATATAAGATATTTCATAAAAATGCATGAACAAAATTTATAATCTATAAAAAGTTCCATAAATTCTGTAAACATAAGCTGAAAATTCAATAGAAAAGGTAGAAATTATTTAACCATTCACGACCGGCGAGTGAAGGAAGAAGCATTTCCGCGAGACTGCACATAGCGAGAATCGTCCACCACTCCATGTCCAAGCACTTTTGATACTGATCCCAATACGGCAAAAAAATCATATAAATAAACTTTTCTTTAAAATGCATCTACCATTATCACTGGAATACTTGGGTGTTGTTGCATTTGAGGGATCTAACTCCACCATTGTTTTTCAAATGTGAGTCTTGAAAACTTATTTATTTCCTTGACAATTACTTGTATAATACCATCACTAAAATACAGATTAAAAAAACTCATTTCTTTTAAAAGAAGCTACAAAATGTTTATATTTACATACTGGCAAAAAGTTGGGTTTTGAATGGACATGTGCACATGATATATATGAGCTGTGAAAGATTATTTGTTAAATTAAAACTTAATTTAACAAATAATTATGAAATTAGAAGTAATGTTTGTTGTACAATGTTTGTCACCCATACCAAGACTAAAATCTGGATCCTATAAATATGAAGAACAAAGAGTAAACACTAAACAGCTTATTCATTAATACCACTAAATGTATAAAAATCAATGATTTCAGCATTTAATGGTAATATTTGTGAGTATATAGAAAATTATATAATAAAATTTTAGTTTTAATAGTAAAAAGCCGGGCTATGAATGAACTTATGCATATGAAGTATGTAAGCTGTGAAAAATTTCAAATTAAAACTTACAATTATGAAATCAGAAATATAAAAAATTAATTTAACAAATAATTATGAAATTAGAAATATAAAAAGTTAATTTCAATATTTGAAAATCCTAATATAAAAAAGCATATACGTTTTCATAATTTGAATATTAAATTCAACAAATTAGAATACAGAAAAACAATGAAATTAAAGTAACACATTTAAATCACAGAAACATATTCAATAGACAGGAGTATGTTTAAACACAATGCATGCAAGGGCACACACTTTGATAAGCTGTTTAAAAGTTGCTGTTTATTTGTCATTTGTAGGAAATGTACTGTGCATGCACAGTTTAAAAATGGGTGTTTCATTATGTTATAGTTTGTTTTAATAATTGAAATTATAATGCTGCAAATCTGCACGCAATTTCACGTATATATGCAAAACTTCATCTTCCTATTGCAGTTTTCGAGTAAAAGAGATAACAAAACTCTGGCTAATGTTGATTTTGCTTCATTAAGAATGGAGAATGGACTTTGGTTCACTCGTCCACAATTATCTTATTTTTTCAAAAATTCATTCAAAAATTTAAGAAATCATTCAAAACTTCGTATTTAAAATAGCATTCCTGTATTCAAAGATTATAATAATAGCACCACATTTCATTTGAAATGTTCCACTTATTTTACACACAAGCATCTTCTGAAAAATGTTTGATTCAAGTTTAGGAATGCTTGAATGAATGAAATAAAGGTGGGTGGCTCCAAAAGAGCCCAGCACATCGACCAGAGGTCTATTGTACTACCCCGAAAAGAAAACGAAGATCCCTAAGAGAAGAGACCAGTAGCCGATGCGAAAATAAGCAGGCACTTGACAGGAATGTCGTTCAGCTCCCAGGGTTCAATCACATGACCAATGTGTTCGAATCTGTGAGCAGAGTAGGCCTCACATTCACATAGAATGTGAGCTGCAGTTTCTTCGCTGTAATTGCAGCCTCTGCAAAGCGAATCCTTGGAGACACCCATGATATTAAGATGTCTCTTGAGGGTGCAGTGCCCAGTAAGGAGCCCAACAGCTCTCCTGATGCCAGTTCTACTGAGCCTGAAAAGTTCCTTTTGACGTGTACTAGGGCAATTGCAGTTGAGGATTTTCGCTTGCCTTTGTCCCTTAGTGTCACGCCAGTTCTTACATTGAAGCTTCCTGAAGATGTCATAGACAATTCTTCTGATAAGATCATTGGGAATACCTAAGGCCGGCTCAGGGCCCACAAAAGGAGTACTAGAGCCTTTCCTAGCAAGTTCGTCTGCCAATTCGTTGCCAGGAATGCCCGAATGACCAGGCACCCGGTACAGAATGACACTATTATTACTAGCAATTTTACAGAGAGCATTATAACATTCCCAGACAAGGGAAGACGTCACTAGGAATGCTTAAATCATGTAAAACTATTGAAAACTTGAATTCAAATTTTCAGCTTCATCACAATACTTTCCCTATACATTATACTATATGTATGGAAAGTAATAATAAAAATCTGATGTGGATAGCACATGACTTTCCCTACAAACTCAAATTCATTTTCTCTTTCATAATCCATGAAATGGAATTTAATTGCCCAAAATGACAATATACTTATCTGATATTATATCCAATTTGCAGTTTTAATACATTGTTTTCATTTGTCAATCGCATGTATAAAAGATGCCAGCTTCCTAAAATTCCAGAAAACTTGCATTTAATTTAGAACAGTTGGTTTATCTTGGAATGATGTTGTTGGTCTTATTCGTTTTGTCATCAAAAATTACTTATAATAAAAGTATTTAATCAATACATTTAGGGACACTTAGTTTTGTATTTCACAACGGCGCCAACGTCATAGGTTCCAGACACTTTTTGAACCCCCAATAATTTTGTTGTGGGTTCCTGGAACTGCTAATATTTTTGTGAGTATTTAGTGGTAAAATGTACACATAATGCATAAATTATGTTATCAATTTTTCAAGCTTTTTCGTTATTCATTCCCTGTTTACTATGTATAAAGTATATATAGAAATTTGCCTCTGAGACTGTGTATTGTATTCTGCATACAAAATTTTAATTCCGAAATGATTTCAAGAGATCTATTTTTTGACATTTTTAACATCGGCAAAAATATTTAAAAATAAATTTTACATTTTTCTTTTACTTTTATAAAGATAATAGAGTTGGAAATTCACAGTAGCAGCATAATCTATATAATGATGTTGGGCCTACAAAAGCAAAATAAATGAAATAAATCATTATCTAGAGAAAAAAAAATATTTTTCTGTATTTAACTACTATAATTTGCTTCATTTTAACAATTCAGATATCTTATTGTGTCAGATAATCTGACTGAATAAAATTTAAATTAGACCTAAATCATTTGAAAAATGCATGAATCATTCGATTTAAAATTTCTGGGAACCCCAATAATTTTTCAGGTCGGTGCCTATGGTATTTCAAATCTTGATGGTTTTTGAGGGGCATTTCTGATAAAAAGGCAGGTTCTATTTTACTGGACCATACGAAAATCCATTCAGCACCGTGGTAACTCACAAATGACTTGCCTACCAAATTTCGAGAAATTTTGTTGAAAAGTTTTGAGATAAGAGTGGATACATACATTGCACTGACAGACAGACACATGCACAGACAAACAAGCACAGAGATGTCATGCTAAAAATAGTGGATTCTTGTTCTAGAGAACTTAAAACATCTAGATTTGTAGAAATTTCGAGTTTTGATACAATTCCAATACTTTTCTACCTTTCCTATACATTCGCATGTATTGTAGGGAAAGTACAAAATGGACTTTCTGAGAACAGAGAATATTGAAGATCAAAACTAAAATTAAATTGGCTTTCTTACTGTGTCAGAAGAAATTTGTGATCCTCTTCCAAGCGCCATGTCAGATAACAGATCCGTAGCAAGAGTGAATGCAGTATCTCCAAGAAATACACATTGATAGTGAGCCTGCTTAGCAATTTCTGTTATGAGCATCAACCTAAAAAAGGAAAAAAAAAAATATAATTTTTAGAACAGAATTCTTAAGTGTTCTAAATGAAAGATAAAGTATTCTTTACTTTCTGAGAATTTGCTCTGAATTCTGGTGGTTCACATCTTAATCTCTTGAGTCATAGAAAACAAATGCATTTATAAAATTGTGTTTGAAAATTGTTTTGTTTATTTGTGTTTGAAATGTTGTTGTTGTTGAGACCCAGACTGTCCGACCTACCAGAAAGGTGTAAGGTAACCGTTTGGACGGCCAGGAAGTGCCACCCAATTTAGATCGGAACCCAGTGAGGGAGGCATCCATAGGGACCATACCCTCCTTCCCCTACAACCAACCTCTCGGAAGGACTTACGGACCCACATGTTTAACGTGATCGTACTCCGCATGAACACGGCGGCAGTTGTAGCAGCATGTAAATCCAGCGTGCAAACCACTGGGCTGCCGTGCCCGAAATGTGCCAGCAGCACGCGGTGTTCCCAAGTGGTCACCCACCCAAGTACTAACCGCACTTGATGCTGCTTGACTTCGGTGATCTAACGAGAACCGGTGTTTTCAGAACGGTAGGGCTGTTGGCAATGTGTTTGAAATGTGACATACTTTGTTCTATTTTTTAATTTGTTTCCTTGATGTGAGGTGTTCTAAAAGTAAGAATATTAAAATATTCAAAATTGCTGAAAGGTTTTTAATGTGTCGGATTATTATGTGAAATTGATGTAATATCTTATGTGGTCATATTAATGGGAGAAGACATATTTAAGTGTTCATTTAGAATAAATATAATTAATCCCTGCATTAAATCCCAGGCAATGTAGGTACATTTTTTAGTATAGAATATGCACGAATACTGTAACAATGAATTCAGAGCCAATCAATCAGAAACAAGTATAATAAAGCAGATTCATAGCCAACTAATCAAAATCTAAAACAAACGAGTAAATTAAAAAAAGAAAAAAAAAGATATGACTACAATTAGACCCAAGTGAGCCAGCCCCAAAGGAACTGTGCCCGATGCTGCTTGACTTCGGTGATCTAACAAGAACCGGTGTTTTCAGCACGGTAGGGCTGTTGGCAGTGTGTTTGAAATGTGACATACTTTGTTCTATTTTTTTATTTGTTTCCTTGATGTGAGGTGTTTGTTCTAAAAGTAAGAATATTACAATATTCGAAATTGCTGCAAGGTTTTTAATGTGTCGGATTATTATATGAATTTGATGCAATATCTTATGTGGTCATATTAATAGGAGAAGACATATTTAAGTGTTCATTTAGAATAAATATAATTAATCTCTGCATTAAATCCCAGGCAATGTAAGTACATTTTTTAGTATAGAATATGCACGAATACTGTAACAATGAATTCAGAGCCAATCAATCAGATACAAGTATAATAAAGCAGATTCATAACCAACTAATCAAAATCTAAAACGAGTAAATTAAAAATATATATATATATGACTACAATTAGACCCAAGTGCGCCAGCCCCAAAGGAAGCAGAGAATAAAAAAATAAAATAAAAATGAAAATAAATAAAAAGCTACAAAAAGCCAAATAATAATAAAAAAAATTGACAAGTTGTTTACAATTTGTTGTTTATTTATTTAAATTCTTCCAGATATGAAAGACAAAAAATAAAGTTTATAAACCAACAAATATTTTTTCAATATTAGAAGAAAACTAAAACAGATGATTAAATAATGCTGAGCAATCAATGATGAATTTTTAACTTCCTGTTTGTAACACAATTTTCAAGCTCTACATGAGGCGTGTACAACCACAACCAACCTTTTTGAGTAAGGTGTAAGATGAAATAATTTTAAATTTATGATGGGGCATATCTTATTTTTATATTACAATAATATTATATATGCAGGGTGATCAAAAAAACTCACACATTAAATTCTAAAATCATATAATGTACCCCCAGAAATTGAAATAGTAGAATTCAGTTAAGAGGCACTCTCATAAATATATCAGAAATAGCTTCTGCTGTTTTTATTATGTCAGAAGATAATTATAGACCTCTATTTTCTCAATCGAAGAACATGGTATTCTACAAAAGTGAAAGATTTTTCTTTTCTTTTTTATAGCAATATTTCTCTAGCCATTTATATGAGAATGAGAATTATTATAAGAGTGTGATTATTGAAGAGTTTCAGCAATTCAGTCTCTATTTCAAACATTTTATCTTGAGTTAAACTGGAAATCCTTGACTGTTCTCAATTTGTCTCCAACAGATCCAGTTACTCAAAAATACTTTACGATCCTCATAATTGTTGAATTATTAGAGATTTTAGAGCATGGGTCATGGGCCCATAGGGGTAGGCAAAAGGGAGCACTTGTCCCCCTCCTGTACTTTCAAGGTCACAAAAGCAGGCATCAAGGTAGTCTATGTTGTACATCTTATCCTTGAGTTTACTCCTCACACTCCTGGACAAAGTTCTATCGACATCCATGGCATGGGTATTTCCTCTAAAACTTTTCAATGACACTTTCATAATTGTTGATGCCTGCCTTTGTGACCTTCAATGACACACTCATAGCTAGAGAAATTTTGTTTTAAATTAAAATTATTTCACTCTGGAGAAACACCATGTTCCTAAGTTCCACCATGCATCAAGGCCTAAATTAGGCTATTGAATTATTTATTGATAATGATGACGATATGATTTTAAATTAATTTGTGTGAAATATATACATATTATGCTATATATTTCACATACATGCAACAATGAATAACTAGGTAATGCAACTGGCCTTAAATGCTTTACAACATTCAATATTACTATATACAGGAAATGTTTATTCACACAAAAAAATAAGAATAAAATATAAAATCTATATTAACACTGTAAGTTTACAAATGTGATCCCAAATAGAACAAGGATTTTATTAAAGGTTAAATAGTAGACTCAATTCAAATTTTCACTTAGTAGCAAGTAGCCAGTTGGCAATTTTAGCTTAGCCACACCATCACAGACTTTTTGTAAAATTGATAAATATGGTTATTATATACTTAATATGTAATATGTAAACATATATCATTACATACTAAAAAATGTACCCGATACTGCCCAGGAGTTAAAGGAGTGATACATTGAATTTATTAATATAAAAAAATAATAGAAAACAAAAATTATTCCTATAAATAAGAGTGAAAATTACACTTACAGAAGCATGATATGACCCCATCTCCAAATTATTACTCCAATCCCATGCAACTAAGCAAGAAGAAATAAGATAAAATAAAGAAAAGATTGAAAAAGAAATCTTTTCTCGAAATGTCAATATTGGGTTCGACCGCAGGGGAAATTTTTTTTAACAATTTGCTCACTTAAAATGTTTTTTGCTTTGGAGCAGTGTATAATATTTAAAAGAGTTGTTATTAAATTATAAACAGTGGATTTCTTATTTTTCTATATCAAAATATAAAAATCAGAGACATTTTAAACACACAAAAGTGATATATATATATATATATAAAACCGCCTCGGCGGGTAAAGAAAAAAGTTTAAAACACTCATAAAACCGTTAAGGCGGATATCTAAAAAACTAATAAAACAAAAAACAGGCTACGGCTCCAAAAAACAGTGTTATCCATTCTTTCAAAGTTTTCGATAATCGTGGTCACATCTCGGTCAGTTTCTAAACTCTTGGGTTTATCTCTCCGAAACTATGTACTGCTACTTCCACTTCTTCTGGTCTGGATTATTCCCACGTGGTATTCAGCGAGGTAAGCGTACAGATTGTAGCATGTGGGGGAAACATTTGAAGATTATTCACGGTGACGACCTTTCGACATGTGAGTTGCTCTTTTTTGCAAATTCGTATATTTGTGCGCTATATTTTTCATGTTCATGTCTATGTGGTATTTTATATTTCATGTTTATGTGGTATTTTATGTTATATAATTGAATTTATCCTATTTGTTTTTTTCTGTTATTCCGTTGTTGGGCACAGATTGCATAATATTTTAACCACGTGTTTTTATGCAATCATAGAAACAACGGATTTTAGTATATCTGTCTAGAATGTGCCCCTGAAGACGTTTCTGGCAGATATACTATTTTTTAATACATTTTCCTTGTCCTGGCCTCTCCGTGCTCTGCTTTTTCGGCCCTTCCTCGTTGCTTTTTGCTTTTCACACACGCTTTTATTTTGCTCGCGGTTAGATACTGTGGTTACTGATTCACACTCTTGCACTTTAGTTTTTGTTATTTTAATTTATATATATATATATATTTAAATTCATGAAAATGTGTCTATTAATCATATGGATTCCATTCAAATTTTGTTTGAGAAAAAAAAAATTATCTTTCGGTGTATTGTTGGAAAGAAAGTTCTTTGATTTTTCTGATGGTATCAAAATGGAAACTCTGTACTAATATTTTCAGCCACTTTGAAACCAATTTGTGTGAATATCATTCAAAATGAGGCTAAATTGTATTAAAATATAACATATAAAAAAAAAACTAAATCGAATTTTGAAAAATAACACAGAGGTCCACTTTTCTGGGTCCTGAAGTAACTGTGTACCAAATTTCATAGCATTACGATACTTAGATTTCCCACTCTACAGCTTGCACAGACATCTTTATTTATTAAGTAAGATACAGATATAAGACATGAGAATTGGAAAAAGAAAAACACCTAGTTAATAAACTTCTGAGCACATTTTTGATTAAAATAGAATGGGGGAGAGGAGTGGTGGCTAGTTAGTTGTTCCATTCGCAACACTGCATTGTTCAATCAACCTGTGGCAACAGCAAACAGCCTATATTCAGGTATATTAAATAGCAAAATCTGACTAATTCTTATACATGCAAATAAGTTCAAAATAATGCTGAATATTTAAATAAGATTACAAGCAGTGTCAGCTAGTTATATATATATATGTATATATATATGTATTTGAAATATAATAATAAGAATTATGTAAAAATAAAAATAAAATAAATAAAAATACAATTCAAGTAATATTAACATCACCATAGAAGCAAATTCACGGCCATAATGCCGATAAGAGAAAAGAACAGAACCTTCCCAAATTCGATGATTAATCAGAATAAAATTCATCTTCAGGTCTGAGTATTTAATTCTAATTAACCCAAACAAATGCCTGTTTCAGATTAAGCAATAGTACATTACTATAAATGCTTAAACTCAGACTACAGGCATCAAAAAATGAAAAAATGAAAAAAGGATACATTAAGAAAATTGTATTACCATGCGGCATGAACCCTTCTTCTACCACGTGTATACACGATCAACCTCAACAGCTTAATCTAGAAGCACCGGAATGAACAAGTCGAAATTCTGCCAGGGAGGCAGTACGAACGTTCACGGAAATACTCCCAAACCCATCCAGTGAGTCTAAGCTAGAGACTGGACAAGCAATTCAGAATACAACTTCCCAAACATGCAGAACTGAATATGAATATGAATCAAAGATGAAAATTCCTACTAAACAAGTAATTCATAGGAAAACTGGATAATCGAGAATGCCACTATACACCATTATAAGGGCGCTCAAAACGTAGTTTCAATACTGACAAAAGTTACATTTTTTGCGAAAATAAAATTTAAAACATTAATGTTAATGCATCTTATACATATATATATATATATATATATATATATATATATATATATATATCCGAGTGAAAAGGAAGAAACGTTAAAACGTGAAAACACCTAGTTAATAAACTTATGAGCACATTTTTGATTAAAATAGAATGGGGGGGAGGAGTGGTGCCTAGTTAGTTGTTCCAATCGCAACACTGCATTGTTCAATCAACCTGTGACAACAGCAAACAGCCTATAGTCAGGTATATTAAATAGCAAAATCTGACTAATTCTTATACATGCAAGTAGTTCAAAATAATGCTGAAAATTCAAATAAGATTACAAGCAGTGTCAGCTTGCCCTGGGTGGGATGGGGTTGTTTCCTGCCAGGGTCTTCAATAGCCAGGATTCCCAGCACACATTTATGCATGTTTAAAGGGCTAACTAGTCTAAAGTGAAGCATATTTGTTGAAGCCTTGACAAAAGATTCAGTGGAGTTTATGTACCTAGGGTAGTGGGGTTTTACACTCGTACTGCAAAGTCAAAAAATAAAAATGCTCCAAATTGCAAGACTTTTTTTTTACTTGTCATGTGACCCTAGAGATCTATTTCTGGGTGGAACCCTTTGAGGCCCACTGATTTCAAATTTACAATAAGAAGTAGCAGGTGATGTGTTGCCATGTGTTTTCTACATAACATGATTAGAATTTCAAGGGGTATAGAGTAAAAATTATTATATAGTGACTCATTAACTGACCGTAAATGCTTCAATAAATCCATTTTCGAAGACAATGCCATGTCTTCAAAGCTTTCATTCACTCTGCTCCTCAATACTTCATTCACTAAAGGAACATCTGGTTTGAAATCACTGGACATAGTTGAATACAAAGGTTTGTGCTTGTATACTTCATGCACCTGAAAGTTTTAATAATCAAAAGTAATGTTAAAAAAATAAAAGTTTTGCTAATAAAAAGTGGATACAAAATAAAATGAAAGAATGTCATGTGAACAGAATTTCTACTTTTTTTATATCTTGTATTACCCTTGACTGCATTTTTACTTTCCTTATATACATAATGTATAAAGAAAGTATTGTAACGAGGTCGAAAATTCGAATTCGGGTTTTCGACGGGAGAGCACATTTCAAGCATCCCTGATCATGAATTGAACATTTTTGAAGTGATGTCTGTGTGTGTGTGTGTGTGTGTCAGTGAGTCTGTGGAGACAATATCTCACAAACGAATGGAATGATTTGAATGAAATTTGGTACAAAAATCACAATCCGTGAATACTGGAAGCCTATTGTTTTAAAACATAATTGAATGTTCAGAACCCCCCTAAATTTTCGAGTGAAATTTTGAAAAAAACAAAACCTTTAATAAAGTTACGCAAATAGACATTTCTTATGTAATTTTTCTTTAGAAAACAATTGACATAAACTTTAGAACGCTAGCATGAACCGTTCTCGAGATATTGCACATTTTTCAAATGAATGTATCAAAAAATCCCATATATTAAAAAAAAATATTAGCTGTTAAGAAACATGTTCACTGTTCATATGTAATATCATGAGATAAATTTGGTGACATCATTCTCTTGGATCTAATTCGTTTCATTCACGAGAAAAGATACTTTGAGTAATACTTTTGTATTTGAATGACAATAGTCATTTATCCGCTGTAAGAATAACTTATTTCTCCGTTCATAACACTTGGCGAGATTTTGGCAAAGAATTTAGCAGAATGTCGCCAACTTGGCGGCATTTTTAAATGTTGTCAAATCAACGAAAATCTCGCTAAATGGATAATTCAACAATCATAACACTCAATTAACTATGCTCATAGTTTTCATTACTTCAATATTCTTCTGATTCGATCGCTGAATACAAATCCCAAATTTCTCAATCCAGATCTGCTCATGATGTCAAGCGCCAACAGTAAGAACAGTCTCAACAATAAATTCAGTCGTAGAGGTGTCTAACTCCATGGATTCAATATTAGTGATTGAGATAATAAAATTAGTTCTAATTCTTTAAATGATTAAAATATATTTACTTCTTTTGACATCATAATACCATTTGCAACAATGAAATGTTAAATTTTGAAGATAAACAGTGAAAAAAAAAAATAATTTTGACTTCAAAATTGTATTAAAATTTTTTTGAAAATTCGTATAAAAATACTAGTCTTTTTCAAAATGTTGACTTTAGAGGCCCTTTGAAATATATCCAGCTGTAGTTTAACAAAAAAATTATCATGAAAATTGTATGAAAAGATAGATTTTCAAGATGGGTAAATATTTCCATTTTCTAGATGGTTATCAATATATCTCTTTTAAGACATCTTTTCATCGTTTTGAAATAAAAAACTCTGTAACGAAGCAACTATCAAATTTTTAAAATTTTTGGCACTTGAACAATAAACCTGGAACATTTAGCTTCAGTTTAAAAAAAAGGTCACAGCCCAAAAATTAAGGTACCAATCATATTTTTAACATGGGTGTCCCTGTTGACCTTTTCCCAAGATTTTTGGAATTTGTCTGCCATTTAAAAATCCACAGAAAAAAACTATCAACTTTCTCCAAATTCTGGCTCCTCAGTTCTCTTTGAAACACCTTTTGCTCCAGTTTAAAAAAATTCAAGATATCGGATCAAAATTTTGGGAAGAAGATACATTTTTGAGGACGGGGTCAATTTTTACCTCTTTTTTAGGGAGTTTTTGAACATGCATCTATTCAATTTTTCAAATTTTTGAAAATTTCCTGAAACTCCTCGAATCAAATGCAACATTTTAGAGAAAACTGTGTGAAGTGCTAGGCTAATTATTGGTTTGGAATAAGCTGGACATACATACAAACATGGGTTTTCCTGCTTTAATAGTAAGATTAGGAAGATTTTAAATAATTTCTTTATATAATCTGTTACTTAAGAAGGGTGTAACTATTAACTGCAGTGCATAACTTATGTTTCAAAAGAAAAATTTCCCAAGTTCACATACCAAGAAAGGTGTGTTACATATGTGATGCTCTGCCTTTCTCCCCCACAATATTCACTTAAACTTGTTTTGTTATCTGATGGTACTCTCCCATTAATCATTTGTTAACACAACTTCACAGCTAGGCTTTTACTAATGAATTTTAATTATTATTTAATTTGTATTTAAAAAATCTACTGATGAGAAAACTAGTTTGTATTCAACCCAGCCAATCTTGATGTATGTCAAAAGAAAACTTAAAAGAACGTATTTAAAAAATTCTGTACTATTTACTTTATTTCTTTATTTAAAAAATACAAATAGTACATCCCAACCTATTCATGCTATATATTAATACAATACTGGGTGATCAAAATACAGTAATGAAATAAACTGTTCATATCACTAATTCTAAATCTTTTTGTCTTCCCTACAATATATAGTAATGTATAGGGAAAGTACTGGAAATGTCAAAAATTGTGACTCGAATTTTCAATAAATTTATATGCTTTGAACACTCTAGAATCTGAAAAAATAATTTTTAATGTGACGTCTGTGTGTATCTGCCTGTGCAATCTATGTATCCACTCCAACTTAAAATCTAATAGACTAAATTTCACAAAATTTAGCAGATAAGTCACATGGAGTTTACCCCCGGCCACTCAAATTGCTGCTCATGCCCTAGGGTGAGTCGGGTGGCCTGGGTTTTCGACATGGGGGTTACCTTGGTGCTAATTAGATATTTGGCATGATTCAGAAAAAAGAATTTGCCTTTTTTTTCTTTTACAAAAATTAGCTTGAAAAAAATCATCAAAATCCAAAATAAAAGACTACAAGTGCTCAAATGTATCCATCAAATGCTTGTTTTATGCACAATTTTTGATGACAGAAAGAATAGAACTGACCCCATTACTCTAGAACTAACTGTTTTAAGATATTTCAGGTTTTTCACATTTTTGCAATGTTGTCTTTAAAAATATGTTTAGTTGCCAAATGAAATAAAAAACTAAATAAAAACTGCAAACTCAGTTTAATATTAAATAATTATCCGTGGTATTTTGTGTAATTAAACTTAATTTAATGAATTATGAAAGAAAGAAAGAGAAAATGTATTTGAGTCTTTAGGGAAAGTCATGTACAGCCCATATCAGATTTTTAAATTTCCAGCATCCTTATGAATGTGATATTGAAAAACTAGTGGAACTCATCTGACTTTTCGTAGACTTTTTTAAGAAGAAAGCATGGGTGGGTGGGTGGGTGGAGGAAAGAATTAATTGTGATAATGCATTAATTTACATTATCACATAAAATGGAAGAGGACATTATAGTAAAAATGCTTGTGTAAGAAACTAATAAACTTACTGAAAGAATTTTGTTAATATTATTTGGTAACCTTTTGATGATTTGCCATCTTTTCATTCAAATTTGGATGTCAAAATTGTTTGCATAGAGAACAATAAGGAGAGATAATAGAACAATTCCATGAAACTTGTAAAAGTTATGAAAAATATACATAATAGACAGCAATACAGTTTCAATTTGTGGGGAAATACATTTATTTTATTTAAACCATAGTTTTCGAATTTGTGTGTTCCTCAACTACCAGTCTATGGCCCAACACTGATTCTTGCAGTACTTTTACTGGCCCACGAAATTGCAAACCAAGGAAATGCGAAGAAAACCGGAATGTTTATATTAAGATGTTGGCTGCCAGAATATTCAATACTAATTTTATTGTGAATCATGTGTGAATTAATTATGACTCACATGGCAGCTAAACTGTTAAAATAAAGCTTTTTACTAATAGTCATCTACAGATAAATTAGAGTTTTATTTAACCAATCTTTTCAGAATAGAAAATTAAAAGCGATAATGAAAAATGATTTCTGAAAAATTTCATAATATTTAATGACATACAATTCAGATTGTGACCATTTTGAACCATTTAAAAATTTTAAAATATTAATTTTTTATCTCTGCACTAACTTAAATTAATTAATTTCCTCTAATTTTAGTTATAAAACAGATAGAAATTATTTAAGAATTTATCAATGAATGATCAAAACATTTCTGCCACTTGCTCCAGCTGTGTATAATTTGATGTGTATCAATGTCAACACAGGGAAGGTACTACAATGATTTCACTTAATTTAATAAAATGTGATTTTAAATTTTTAAATCATCAATTTTTATTTTTAAATCATAATTTAAATTTTATTTAATGCTCTTGGGCTACATAAAATGCAAATAACTTTGAGATATTACCATCTTCATGTAGCTAGCTCTGTAATTCCTGACCGTTTCAGCAATAGATTCATTAAAATTAATTAATTAGATATATATATATAATGATTAAAATAAATAAGAAAACATTATACAAATGTCAATCTTACCATTTCTAGAGATGAATAAAGTACAGGGTAGCCAGACTCTTTCAACTGTTTTAAAATCAAAAGTTCATCTGGATCTGGATTAGATTTGGCTGAAGGTTTCAAAAAACTTTCTGGAAAAGTTAACACAAAATTATGAATATTAATATGCATCTACCTGGCATTCAGAATATAAATACTAGTGATCTAAACTGAGACTTCAGCGTAGACTAAAAAATTATCTTGCATTTTTCTTCACTTCTATGTAGAAAAGTTAAAATGCAGAGAATGTTTACAGATTTTTTGAACGATTTTGATAAAAAAAAAATATATATATAAAAGAATATTATTTGGCAACGGATTATTAGGCTGTTTTTGTCACTTATTCCACTTGATGGCCAGAACAAGTGCAAGAAAAAGGGGGGAGAGAATGCAGCTTCTATTGGTCCAAAGACCCCAGGCATACCATGGTAGAAGAAACACATGGTACAAAAATGAAGTACATGGTACAAAAAAAAGCAACATTATTAATACAGATCTTTATTAATAAAAAGCATAAAATCATCGAGCATTGCTTTTGAAAGGGGAAAAAAAAACACCAAACGACGAATATCTAGAGATACATACTTTTATGAATATTTCAAACATAAGGTCTCTGGTCTTAAAAGAAAATTCACTGACTCAAAGAACAATTGCAATTTCTTTAAATAGCTTTGTATGAAGTGCACACAAAATAATAAACAAAGATTTAAATCAGAAAATACAAAAATAATATTCACCACCATTTTGCATAAGTATGTAGCTGAATGTAGAACATGTTGAAGAATTTTTTATGAAAATCATTTAACAGGAAACAAAAGGAAATATATTGCAACAACTGATGAAGCATGGAAAAGATTTAATTTACTATCATAAAAGAGGTGAAAAAGACTCACAAATTTGATTCCAAGAATTTAAAGAAAGTTCCATTAAAGGATTTATGATCATTACTGGTTTCTCGTGCAACAAGAAATTAAAGTTTAACATAAAAATAAAAAAGAATATTTAAATAAATTCTACATACTACAAAAATAATGCTTTAACTACTGTAGTTAACAAAGAAATATAATTGATTTATCCACAGAACCTTCAAAGCGTAGAACTTCATCAGGATATGGCAACTAGTCACACATCTAAATCTACCAATGAATTCCTTGAAAAAATGACAGGTATAAAAGCTATAACTTTTGCTCATATTCCTTCAAAAGTCCCCTAATGAAATATTTTGCCTTCGTACTATTAAAAAGAGCACTTTCTAAATGCAGGTCTCAAACAATGGATGAATTATGTAAACCAGTGAATGAGGGAGGAGTGGAGAAAAATACCACTAATGACCTTAAAAAATGCCCACTTATCTTGGAAATCTAGATGTTTATTTAAAGCATAAAATATGTTGCAGGAAAATTATTCTAAAAATGTGTAAATATTCTCTGTAACAAGCATGATTTTGATATTTCTTTATAAGTATGGTAAATACGTCTACAAATATTTTAAATATTATCTTCAAAGCCTACGGAATTTATTTTAAAAAACACCATCATTGACATACATGAAAATTTACATTTTAGAGTCTAAAATGTAAATTTTCATGTACATCAATGATGGTAATTTTTAAATAAAGTCAGTCTACTAATTTTGTAATTTATAATAGAAAATATTATGATTTTGATAATCTTCATAATGATTGTCTATTATGATTTTGACAATCTACATAATTGTCTAAGTTTTTGTTCTTCCAGATTTTCCAGAAGCTCATCAGTGACCTAGAAGGCTGAATTTAAAACTGAAGTAATGACAAGGAGGCAGAACCTAACAGAACTAGATTTTTTGCATCTCTCCCCTGGGGACGAAAAAAAATGGGGGGCTTTTCAAAAGGTCTTTTCAAACTCTCCAGAAGGCTAAATCTTTAGGGTTACAAGTAGCTTACAAAATAGTCTAGCATCAGCCATGCACCTATATTCAACCATGGAACATATCCTGAATTTTGATTTTTCTCCTGGGGGTTGGAGAAAGTGAAGATATCAGAAAGTCTTTCCAGACCCTCCAGACGACAGAAAACTGAATCTTTGCATACTAACATCAACCGCAAGTCAGAATATAACAGAAATCAGATTTTTGATTTCTTATAGTATTGACTAGGAGATAGAACCTAACAAAACCAATTTTGAATTAAGATGACTATTTTTGATGCTACGCAAACATACATTGTGAAACAAAACATATTAAAAAATGCGACAATTTTTTACGAGTGTTAGTTTCCCTGTCTTTGAGAGACTTAAATGCTAGTAGATTATTCAAGTGTGTAACTGCAAATATATTATATTTTTTTTAATTGTTAAAATCGGGAGAAATCTGGCATTAATCAGAATAACAAAAGGATGAGTAGAAAATCAAGATCTCCTGCCTAAAATAGGAGAACTGGCAGGTCTGTATGGATATCATGATTAAGAAGTACCTCTTTGAATTCACTTTCTAATTATTATGCATGAACAAAATTATGTTTAAAACTGCATAGCTACCAACCTCCAAATATGAAAAACCGGGTGATTTTTGTGCAAAACCATGAAAAAAAAATGGGAGATTCTGATAAGCCCAATTTTAGACGATGTAGACAGATTGCAAAAGTGGAACTTATTTTCACAATTAAACGAAATATAAAAAGGATCGCGCACAAATGCAGTTTTTCGCGATACTGCTGCAAAATAGTCTTTCATTTCATTAATATTACGTTTGAACAATAGTTTTTTTGTATAAAATGCGAAATAATTATAAAAAAATTTGAAGATGCTGACAGATTGCAAAAGGGGAAATTATTTTCACAATTAAACGAAATATATGGTGGATTGAGCACAAATGCCGTTTTTCGCGATACTGCTGCAAAATGGCCTTTCATTTCATTAATATTACGTTTGAACAATATTTTTTCTGTATAAAATGCGAAATAATTATAAAAATATTTGACGATGCTGACAGATTGCAAAAGTGGAAAAAAAGTTTCATAACAAAACGAAATATAAGGAGGATCGCGCACAAACGTCGTTTTTAGCGTTACTGCTGCAAGAAATACTTGCATTTCATTAATAATACGTTTAAACAATAGTTTTGTATATAAAACAAAATAATTTAATAAAATTTTAGTCGATGCAAATGCGTTTTTTCCACATTAATTAGATAATCATTGGTCATCTCTCGTGACGCTATGGGAATAATCGCCGTTTGCGAGCGCAATTACGCGATAGCTAAGAAATACATTTTTAGACGAAAGAATGTGAAAACTTCGATTTCAAAAATTGTGACTGTGTTTCTCATTTCGTAATATTTTCAGAAAATTCGTGATCTATTTCCGATTTTTTTACTTTTGTAACTTGTAGATACAAATACAAAAATACAAACATCAATCGCTATCCATTCCTACACCGCGGAAAACAACTGAAAATCACGATTTGCATTCGCGTGATTTCTGCCTAGAAAGGGGGAAAATAAGTACAGCTGAGTGAAAACGGGAAGATTGAGCGACTAACCCGGGAGACCGGGAGATATAGCGAAAAGCCGGAAGTCTCCCGGTAAAACCGGGAGAGTTGGCAGCTTTGAAAACTGTCATTGATGTGAAAAACATGGGCAACATATAAAAGCACAAATAATACAGTAAAGCAGCATGCAGCTGTTTCAATGATATGCTGGATCCCCTTTGCCAGTGCAAGAGAGCCAACAAACCCAAAGCCAAAAGAGGAAATTTCCTCTTTTGGATGTGTAGGGGGAAGAATGTGTAGGATCCATATGTGTAGGCGGAGAGGTTAGGGCTCATATACCCCTCCCTCTTGTTGGTGAAAAAATTACATTAGTTCTGCATGGGGTACATATTGATAAATGAAATCCACTACTATAAAAACTCCTATTTGGTTATACCCCCCCCCCTTCTAAAATCCTGCCTATGCCTATGTAAAAAAGCTAAAGGATTAAAATATATGAAAGTTGTTAAAGGGAATTTCCCCCTCACTCAACATGGCATTTGCACAACATGTCAAGTATGTCATGTCAACATGAACACTTGACAGAGCACATATAGGAAAAAGTTGAAAATTAGGTTTTTAACTCAAACCTTATAAACAAACAGAACACTGAATATAACACACAGTAAAATAATGAGCATAAATGAGCAAAGATTCACGAAATTATAAAGAAATTAATGAAAGGGGAATGAACAACTATCAGGTAAAAATCAGTATTATACACTTCACATACATGGCTTCAGTTTTCAATGCATTCAAATATCCCACATGGCAGTGGTGGTTTCAGATTAACATAGCATGCTTTGGAAAGTAGACTATGCAAATTTAGCAGCAAAAAGTATTCAACAATAACAATTACTGTTGATGCACTACACCTTAAGAGTCGCAACACTGGAAGAGGTAGCTACAAAACTACACCAATTGCCTTTGCATGGAAGGATGAAGAGAAACATTTTCAGGATGCCGAACAATCAGCTAGCTCTCTGGGACATTTTCATGCATTGAAGCACTGAAAGTTTTAGGTTGAAATGCTGTGAAGTGCCTTGTTTTTCTTATCTAATAGAAATCTAATATGGAAATAATTTTCTATTATTGTTTTACTAATATTGTTTTACTGTTAACAAATGCTTTACACATAGAAACATGTTTTATTGAACTTTTCTCAATATATATAACAAACACAAAGATTTTTATGTCTCTCATTGTAAAACTGACAATACCAATATATATATATATATATATATATATATATAATATGAAAATACCGTGAAATATAATTTTATAAAATCATCAGAAATCACACTTAAAAGGCGCTAAGCTGCATTTTCATTGATGTTCAAGTAATGCAGCAATGCGCTTACGAACTTCAATTCTTCATAATTGTTTGTGTATGATGTCTGTTTACATGAACATATTTCAAACAATATTTCAGACATATTTCAAAGATTTACTGTTTATGAATTTTGATAGGGCTGGATCTCGACAATTATATCTTATATTTGTTTGTGTATGATGTCTGTTTACATCTTAAAATTTGATACATACGTATTCTATTTTGCAATATACCGGCTCTCCGGGAGTGTTGTCGCGACGCAAAGCATGCTTAACCGGGGTGAGGGGGTCACAACTCCCCCCGGCCATCTTTTGGTATATTGTTTCCATCCATACCTCTTTTCTTTTTGAAAAAAAAAATATATATATATATATATATTATATAATAATAAAAATTTGAAAATCCAATGAAAGAATAGAGAGAAGTTTTAACTCGAAAAGAACAAAGTGAAGAAAGAAGTTTAGGAAATTTGGTAAATATAATAAGAGTAGTATGATAAGTAATATAAGCATTATTTAGAGCTAAAATTACTACATAAAGATCAGAAATCTTAATATTATTAAAAAGATCTTTAAAATCAAAAGTTTCAAATCCAATTAGTTTACCAAGTGATGTTAATTTATTCTTTAATTCTTTACTATTATTTAGAATAAGGTAGTTATTGCTAGAAAAATGTAAACTATCATTTATTACATATAAATAATTTAGTAATAATTACTCGCAGTAGTAAAGTAAGTATTATGACCACAGTTACTGTTCTAAATTTAATAGGATTTTTATGAAATTTAGGTATTAGCACTATATATGGAAATTTAAGAAATTTATAATTAATATTTAAATCACTATACATATTGATAATTTCCAGTTTAATACTATTAATGGAGCGTGAATCAAGTTTAAATAGTAGACTATTGTTATTTAAATAATCTAACAGAAATTGTATATAGAATTTTTTACGGATAATAGCAATTATTAGAGGCTTTATCAACATAAGTTATAACAAAGGATCTCTGTAAATCATTAATGGAATGTTTTAAATTATCAATGTTATATATAGATCTAGACAATTTAATACTACAAATAGTATTTTTAATAAATTTTAATAAAGTGAATTTTGACATAAATGCCTCTAAAGGCAGAGCATATTTAGAAGCTAATTTATAAATGTATTTATCAAGGTCAAGATTGATTGACTTTAAAAGAGTTATACCAGGATAGTAACCTGAATTTTGTACCAAATGACATAATGGTTCTTAACATAAAGTCTTTAACTATTGCTAAGTCTCCTGTAATGATATGGCCCAAGTGTGGATTTATATAATCAGCATATTCGTCTACCTTGCAAATACAACCATTATCTACATTTGACATGGAATCTTTATCAATAGAGAGAGATTGTGAAATTTCATTGTAATTAAAAATAGTTCTACCAATCGGCTTGTTGTATTTAAAAGTCTTAGTAACATTCAAATCCTCAATAGGCAATAAGTGTTTGAATTTGTTAAAAATAGACCCAAAATGTATAGAATTATAAATTGGATGTTTAAAAGATATCACAAAATAAGAACTAGTAGATGTATTATTCTTATGAAATTGATTCAGTTTTATTTTTAAATACTTTGATCTAGTAAAGAGCAAATCATGGAAAATATGATTAAAATGTTCATTAGTTAGATTTAATTTTAAGAAAATATCATATATATACATATATAATAAGGTTAAAGAAAAATAAAGTTGTGTACTATACCATCAATAAAAAGAATTGCAGGGGAAAAACTTATTTGCTTCATTGATGCAGACTTTAAAGTCTGAAACAGGGGGAAAAAAAACATAAATATAACTATACATATTAAGTACAAAACATTTAATGAAAAACTTATCATAATAATAGTATTTTCAAAGCATTTGATAACCATTGTATCCAAAGTTTATTTCTTTAGTGGTTGATGGTACAGACATACTTCTAATTTGAAAAAATTTCAAAATGAGTGCAATTTTTTGTTATATTTAAAAAAATTATTGTACCTGCCACTAATTAGTCAGAACAAAGGAATGTGGTTTTAATAGCTGCATAATTCAACAAGATATGATGATACTAATATCGATACATTTATTACAGGGAAGCTTTCCATTGCTAAGTTTGTTTTGAAGTAAAGTGATGTAAAGCGAACTTTTTGGTGAAAAAGTTGTAAAAATTAGTGTTATAAAATTATTGAAATTAATTTCTACACTTGATTTGAAAATATTTTTAAGAAGTATGCATGTGCAATCAACCACTAAAGAAATAAACCTTTGAAACAATCATTATGAAGCATCTTATATCTAAACTGATTAACAATAATAAATTGCATATGGATAACACATGACTTTTCTGATTGGTATGATTTACATTATTAAAACATAGCCAACCAAGTATGTAAATATATTTGCAAGAATAATCATCAATTTTGAAATGCAAATTCTCAGTGTAGAAAGTTGTGATTTGTCTTACATGGGAAATGCAGATTTTGATATGTGCATGTACCAGTTAAAAATGAAAATATAATAACAATAATAATAATAATAATAATAATAATTGCAGCATTGTTTTAAAAATGCATTGTTTTAATATTGCAGCATTGTTTTTAAAATGTTAACCAATTTTCACACCAATATATTCATAGCAATAAAATTATTGCAAAGATACAATCTTAACACCATCATAAAATACAAAGTGCACTCTTGAATTTTGAATGGCATCTGTAACACGTTTTTCTGAATAAAAAAAAAAGATGTTTGAATTGAAAAAGCATGTTTTCAGGCAAAATTCCACATTGCATAAAATAAAAATAATAAAATTTGACTACCATTAACCATTAAGATTTCACAGTCTTTTTTACAAAACTTATTTATCTGATGTGATTTGCTTATATTTTTATTTAATTTTTAAGTTCCATACATCTTACAACATTTTCTTAATCACAATATTTCCAAGTAAAACATCATGTGAATTCGACCGAAACAGATTTTTCAGAAACATAATCATTGCTGTAGGCAACAATGAAGCAAAGAAAGGTAACGATTTGAATGAAAGGAAATATTTCTCCATACAGGTTCTTTAATAGGGCTAAAGTGTATAGCTACATGAACAAATAGAGGGCATTTCAGGGATATTGCAAGAGCTTTTCAAAAGGTGAACAGACTAATCATGGAAGACAGCTATAAAAGCACAGCCTGTATCTGCTCGCATAATGTGCTAACACTGTGTATGAGATGGGGGACAGCAAGATATGAGATACAATCAATCAGCAGTAGTACAACAAGCTTTTCAAAATAAAACTAGACTGGTCACTGAAAGGATTTATAAATTTAAAAATCATATTCCTATATTTATATATACTCTCAAAATATTACTGCCACCAAATCAGAATCACATAGATTTAAATTTGATACTTTTTAAAAGTTTTTGACTAATAACATAGTTTATGCATGCTTCATAATAAAATTTCTAAGATCAATTCATTAACCAATGGTTCAATTAATTTAAATTTACATACATTTTTCACTGTTTAAGCTTAATTAGGCGCAGGTTTTTGTTAGCTTTTACAGAGTTTTGTAATACACATTACAAGGTTAAACATATTTTCATATACATCAATTCTTTGAAAAGTTGCTAGTATTATAAAAATCTACTTTAAGTACATTTCTATGTTAAAACTGTACTGCTTAAATGAATAATTTTCATAATGTTTACAAAACAATAAAAGTAATGAGAAATACTGGTCAGAAAACATTAAACTGATTATTTCTGTAACTTTCCATAACAACATAATAAAATTAAGATGAAACACCAATCAATGTGTGGTGGTGAGGGCTAATGCTAAAGAATAGCAATATGTGTAAACAGTGACTGTATCTGCTAACTTTATACACCTCATCATTTGATGGACTGAACAACTAGTTTTAAGTAAAAATCTAGGGGAAAAAAAGTGTAGGTAAGCAATATCTGACCAAAAAATAAACATAAACAAGTTACAATTATAGACAGGACTATAGTTTAATAATTAAAAAAAAAATATGAACAAGTATAAAATATGTGTAGCTCAAACTGCTGCTAATGTAATAAAACTATAAAAAATTTTAAAGGAACATACAACATAAAATGAATAGTATCAACTGATTTTGAAGATAAGAAACAGCCTTCTTCCTCAGAATAAACAAGAAGTTCAACCTTCACTTGTCAGAGCAAGATTAGCAACTGTTAGAATAGCAAACAGACCCACTATTTGTTCCTTTCTCCATGCTTTTTTATCTCTTTTATCTACTCTCACTATTCCCTTTTCTCTGCTTCTGTTACATTTGCTGTTCTAACATTAGTTGTGGAACATACTTTGACAAGTAAAGGTTGAGCTTCTTGTCTGGTGAAAAAGGGCTGATTTTTGTCTTCAAAACTGATCGACATTATAAATTTCATGTTGTATTTTACTTTAAACTAGCAAAAGACAGACTTTTAATGAACTCGCACATAGGAAGTATGCAAGCTGTGAAAGATCTTAAATTAAAACTTAATTTAACAAATAAATTATAAAATTAGAAGTATAAAAAAATAATTTCAATATTTAATAATCCTAATACAAAAAAGCATAAGTTTTTAGAATTTGAATTGCAAGTTAAGCAAATTAAAATATAAGACAAAAGTGGTATCAAAGTAGCACATTTAAATCATCAAAATGTATTTCCATAAATTTGTGTTTCATTATTGCATGCATTGAGATAAAGGGTAACTCTCTAACTACATGATATGTATTTTGTTTCGTCGCGTTCTAACAACCATTTAAAAAAAAAATTAATAGGGTAGTGAAACTTAATATTGGATTCATTTTTAACTTTTGTATAATAATTGTATATTTACACTCAATTTGCAGGAAGCATAATGAGCATGCACAGTTTAAAAATGGGTGTTGTACCCTATTATAATTCATTCACTAAAATTGAGATTCTGCAAATCTGCATGCAATTTCACATATGTATGCAACATTTTATCTTCCTATCTATTGAAATTTTTGAGTAAAAAGGATAAATTCAGACAAATGTTTATTTCACTTCATTAGGAATGAAGAATGGACTTTATTTGTTCATCCGTAATGAAGTTTTAACAGTTTTTAAAATGAACAAGATAATTCAAAATTTAATGTCATATTTGGTATAACTACAAATATTTAAATGCAACTACCAACAAATTAACAAAGCTCTACTGTATATAACTGAACATAGAATTTCCGAAAGATGATATCACCTGCTGGGTCAAGTGTAAAAGTGCAGCAGATTTTCGACCACCAGAACAAGCCAGAAGCACCTTTTCACCATGTCTAATCTTTTTGGATTTACCAATTGTAGAACGAAATTTGTGATTGCAATATTCATAAAAGCATGAGCTGCAATATAAGTTAATAATAACATGAATAGAGTTATTAGAAGTAAGAAAATATTAGGAAAAAGCCATAAAAGAATACACTGAAATATGATATAAATTTCAAATGAAATAAAGAAACACAATGAGTTGACTGTAAAAGAATATGAAGGAATTATCCTGTCTATTTGCTTCAAAGATCATTAGAAAAAATGTTTAATTTTTCTGATGATGTTGAGATGGAAACTTTGTAATAATATTTTCAATCGCTAAGAGCTGATTTGTGTGACTATCACTCAAAATTGTGCTTCAACATAAAATAACTAAAATACTAAACATTTAAAAAATCTCACTGAGGTACATTAACTGAGAGCTTAGCTACCTCAGTACCAAATTTTGTGGCTGTCCGAAATTTAGATTTTCCACTACAAATGATACACACACACAGAAAAACAGACAAACATCTTCTTTTATTATATAAGATATTCAGTGCAATACCAGATTTCTGTTTTCAGAAATTATATTTTCATTGCATCTTTATTATAATTGTATTAGCTGGCTCGGTGACTAACAGGTCACTCGGACTCAGACAAGCATTTCTTGTGCTCTCTCAACTGCCTGGTTGCATGTTCGAGGGCAACCTGCAGGCATGGATATTGTGATGTCCATGAAGGATATAGTATGTTCCACCTCCTTTGGTGCACCAGAGTAATGTCATATGATGGCAAAATGATGCACAATCCAGCAGCTAAAACTGGGCAAATGATTGGACGTTCAAGTACCTAGCCATTAAATAATAATAATTGTATTTTTAAACTTTTCTTCACATCTAAACACAATTTGTTGATTATTTTTGAAAGGAAAAAAAATGTCTGAACAGAGCAGGGATGTGGTGAACCAGATTGTTAGAAATAATGTTCTTTGATTTTTCTGATAATATTGAGATGGAATATCATGGATATAATAAATGTTATCCATATCTACAGAGCATACATAGATATTAATAAAATAGGGCAAAAACAAAAACTGCTGACACCAAGTTTAAAGCATATGGGAAGTGATATAAGATATATTTAGACTTGGGAATACTGCTGTTAAAAAACTACATTTTACTTTAATTTTTAACTTATTTCATTATTTTTATTAACTTTTAATTTAGTTTGTTACTATCTTTTCTAAAAAGTAATGAAAATTTGGTTGAATTAAAAAGTTATTTTTTTTACATATTTTTTCTGCCATTTTCATTTAGATTGCTGTGCTATAGCGTCATCACCTGGCCAGAATGTTGACCACACATGATATCAAAAGTGCTGCTCATGTGGTTACTAAGATAACCCCAAAGTTTTCTTCCCAAACTCATTATTAGTGTGCTTTTGAGGCTAGGTTCCAGCAAGACGTATCATTTCTCACTAATTTTAGTGGTATGATGTCATGGCCCAGTGAACCCTAAAATTAATCCCATTAAGTTGCTCAATAACACTCATATAAGTAATATGATTATTCTGCTACATTCAAAAGCAAACACATGTTTTAATTGCTTATTGTTTTCTGTGTTAACTAGCTTCGCACAAATAGTTAGCTCCAATATTATTGTGGTGTAAATTTTCAATTTAAAATCTGAATTACAAAAGTAACATTTTAATTTAATTTAGCTATACTTATCTGAATAATGTAATGTTAATCAGGTACGTTTGATATGCTATAATTTTTAACTTAATTACTTATTTTTTTGGGGAGCAACCTTTAATGTAATTTAGTTAATATTAGTCTTTCATGGGTCTGGATATATTGTCAATAAAGATAGATTGATAAACTGCACAGAAAAATGCATACTTACTTGCAGAAAGGATCTTTTTTCTGCAAAAGAACAGTAGACTTTTCAGGACATTTTTTGCACTTTTGAAGTAATCTAGAAATTTGCAAACATTCAGAATTAAAAACCTTGGTAACATTTTGTACTCAACTATGTAACTACATTAATAATGCAATTATGTCAGCCTATAATAATTAACAAGGCTTTAACAACAAAGCCTATGCAGCGGTCTGCAATCTGCATGTCTGAGACGGTGCGCATCAACATAAAACTAAAAGAACTAAGAAAATTGTAGATACCTTTTGCTTTATTTGCAAACTGAAATAAATTACCATGCATTGCCCAGTCTTAAATAAGCAGTCTATTTAAATAATACAGATACAGATAACATCACTCAATTTTGAAATTGCATATTTTGAACAAAAATCATTACCACGCTCTATTTATCCCATGCGCAACCATGTAAATTATACAACATAGGCATAATATGCTCCTTTAATACACCCTAAATAAGCATGCAATAAATAAATGAAAACATTTGAAGTTGTAAAAAAATTAATAAAAACAAATCCTATCACAGAGATTTTTCATCTGATTTCAAAGCATCTGCAAATTTTTAAAGAACACTCATAATATAGAAATAATTATGTTGTGATGGGTTTAAAAACTTTAAACTCATTATTAACACTTTAATCTATTTACAACAAAAAAAAACTATCTTTTGCAAAGAGGACATTTTTCTCAACTTCATGGTGGTCCAAGGAAATGGATTTTTCCCAGTGTCATCAAAGCTGAAGGCAGTAAAACAATTAAAAACATCTTGTTTACAATAACTCAGACCTTCAGATAACATTTTATGGTAAGGAAAATACAAATTGAGAAAGGATTTTATATTAATTGGAATTTTATATTAATTGAATGATTTCAAAATATTATATTTTATAAATATGCTCTATTATATTTTTTTATTGTGAAGTTTGTTTAAACATATTTAAATCTAATTTCTCTAGATTAAATAATAATTTACTTGAAAATCTATTTTAGAAACTCTAATGAATATTTCATAAATAATAAATATTTTTTTTATATTTCAAAATAGTGATTGTATTTATTGTGCATGATTATAATTCATTTTATTTTATTCAAGGTTCTCCTGTCAATATCTGGGAATAAAAATAAAAAAAACTATACGACAACAAATTTCATAATTTTTTTAATTTGTTTATTTGGCCATTTAAAATTTAATAGATTGACATGAGAATCTGATCTGTGAAAATTTGTTGCAGGGATCCTGATTTGAATGGAGTAATTGAAATTATAATATTTTCATTAAGCTCTTAAAGTAATTACTATTAATTTTCTAATTACTCTATTCAAATTGGGCCAGGCAGCATGTTTAACGCAACAAATTATTTATTCCAAACCATGGAAATTTAGCTTTTAAATTCACAAATTTAAAAAACAGCAAATAAAATTTGCCATAAAGCTGTTTTTTTAAATATCATTCACACTGCACAATTTCATCTTTTATCATTCATGTGGAATAAAAGGAATTTTGAAGTAAAAATTTTGGTTTTAAATGTTTGTCACTTTGAAATCAGTAATTGAAATTTTAAAAAATCTCACTGATATATGAAAATTGGACATGAACATGCTGCAAGTTGTTGTTCCATGTTAGATGATATACTTACTACTTTCCACAGCTCAAACCAGGTGGGGAGGTGGCTCACCCAGAGGTTTAAATCATCCAAATCGATAGCCAGACTTACTGCTTTGAAATAAAGCCCTGGTCATATATACTGCCATTGACATAAGAACCATATGACTACTCGACCTTTAATGTCATAATCTGTAAGTCAGTCCTTGTTAACAGTGTTTTATACAAATTCAGGTACTAAGTGTGAATACATACATTACCAGGCATAGATCCAGAAGTTTCAAGAGGCATCCAAGTGTAATCTTTACCTGCCCCCAAAATATGAAATTTCAATATTATATAACTCTATCTGATTTTCTTCAAAAGAGTTTGCCTACTCATCCCCTGGATATACACTTGTATACATATGATTTAATTTAGTATATAAGAAGAGTGACACATCTTGGAACACCTAAAATTTTAAAATCAGGTTCAAGATTAAAATCTTGTTATTTTATGAACCACTAGATGGTCCTCCTGTCCATTTGTTACTGTGTAAAACTCTACTGTAAATAGGTAATAATTTATCAAACTGTTTTAGGTTTCATAACAGTAAAGACTCTTAGATATAGATTATACAAACACTAGACTTTTTTAAGTGAAACTTAGAAAAACAGGCATGTTTGTAGTGAAACTAGATGTAAAATAGTCATTGTATGGTTAAGTCTAAAAGCATGGAGCTTTCTGAAAGAATTTCGGTTGTATTGCTTCACCTTGGGGCATGTGATGGAATTGTTTTGTTTTTTGCAGTGAGTGTAGCATGCAATAATTTTAATTTGCTGTAGATATTAGATATAAGCTTTTCTTACTCAAAACGATTTTTAATATTTTATCTGTTAAAATGTTAGATATTTCACAGTAAGTTCAATAAATGCGCATTGTATAAACTTGTTTCTGCTTAAATTCAGAATCTGTTGTGTTAATTATTTAAATTAGGCAATATATAACCAAATAATTTAACAGAAAGTTAACAGTTACGTGTTTTATCCACTAAAGGCACTATTTGTATTTATACCTCGATCAACTGGCAGTACTAGATAACTGTGCTGATGTCATCTTTTAGTGCATAGTATAAGCAAAGCGACCCGTTTCTCTTGTACTAAAAAAACACTCCCGTGGGCTTTTAACTTTTTCGTTTCTAAACTGTTTTCTTTTTTTTTTCATTAATAAGACTAAAATAAGAAAAGAACTTCATCTGGTAATAATAATAAAAAATACATTTTAGAGGCAATTAGTTAATAAGCCAATCAAAAGTTGGTCATTTGACAGGATTAATAATATGTACAAATATCAGTTATAAAAAAACTATATTTTTACTTTCGAAAACGAGTTCCAAAACCAATTTAATTAAAAATGAATCATACTCTTTGCTGATGGTATTCTGGATTTCTATGGAACAATTTGATATATCTTCAATATCTCCTGCAGAAGAACACATGTTTGGAAACAGATTAATAAACTATTTTTATCATAAAAATATCTTATAAAACTGTCATACACATGCTTTTTTGTTTTGTTGCCATACAAAATACAAATGTTTTCATTTCACTTTGACAAAATGTAGGAAGAAACCATTGTCACTAGTCTAGTCGGTAGTGAGTGTTACAATTTGATATGACGTTACGATTGGGGAATTATCTGCTGCGTATCCAACTTGTAGGTATATTGGTATTTGAACCATTACTATCTCTGAGTTTTAGTCTTCCCGTTGTATATATATATATGTATGTTGTATCATTTTATAGTCACTTTTTGTATAACTTGATAAATTAACTATCTCTTTATGTCATTTCTCTATAGATCTGGTGTTTTCCATTGTTGGACACAGATTGCATAAATGTTTAACCACAGGTTACATTCAATCATAGAAACAACGCATTTTAGTATATCTGTCTAGAATGTGCCCCTGAAGAGGTTTATGGTACTATATACTATTCAATATTTCATTTACCAAATCCCCCAATGATATACTTTTCGTGACCTCTCTAGTTAATTTTTGCATGCCATTGTCTTATAATTTTATGAAGGTTGTATTCAATGCGTAATATTATACGGCCCCCAGTTTGATGTTCTATTTACAGAAATTATGATCTTTATGTACTATATATGCATTCTTTATAAATTTTATTTTTGTCAATTTAATTTTATATATTCAATACATTATATTATCTAGTTGCAGTAGCGTTAATTTTGTAATGGTTTCAGTCATAGTTATCAAGTACATTCAGAAAGGTCATAATAAGGCAAGATTGGAGATCACGTAGCACGAGAACAGCGAAGTAGCAAAATATATAGATAGCCGATAAATTGGGCCAATTCAAGCCGGTTGGCATTTGAATGAGAGTTCTCTCCATGACAGGAGTCGCAATGTCGTTAGACTTCCGGTGCATTTTTCTGCTTTTTAAACATTGGTATGCACCTCCTTTGATAATATTTTGCTCTCCTGGAGACAAAGCAACCAAACTGACAAATTAGACAAACATACCAAAAGTAATCCTTCTATGATTTGCAGCTAGGTATAAATTCAAATTGTTTCTATACACGTAGGAGAAAATATATAGTTGATGCTGAAAGTTCTAATTCTAAAAAATATATTTTCTATTTCTCTCACATTGCATGACATTCGCATCAGCTAATTTGTGATGATATTATTTTAACATTATGAAAAGTTACCGAAATTGTGTTCCATTCTAACCCTAATCTTCTAACACGAGCGGATAAATAGCACCGGACTCATTCGGAGCTCAGACTCAGCTACGAGGTTGTGATTTTGTGAAGCTGCTGCTTTTTGATTGTGGTGGCTTTCTTTGCTTAAGTTTGGCGTGTTATATCTAGTTACGATAGAACACGTCGGGCTAAGCAATTACAGCTTTGTTGTGTACGGATTTCTCGCCATTTTGGATTCGTGCTTTTTCAACTTTGGAGTGCCACGTGTGTTTTTCCCACGTGGTATTGCTTTGATCGTTTCTACGCTGACGACATGGATTTGGATGCATTCGATACGGAAGCTACTCGCGGACTTGCTGGTGAGCTAGACGAAGATGGACTGCGGCCTCTCAGGGATGCCATGATTGAATATTGTGATACTCTGCCCAAGGATGGATTGATGCCCGCTTGGAAGGAAGAAGTGAAAAACGCTGTGAACTTTTGTGCACTGGCAATCTACACTCTGACGCTACACATCAGGGAGCTACTGACGAATGGACTACTCGGACGGGACGAGGACCAAGTCTCCAAGATTCTGGGTTCGTTTCTTTCTGTAAATTCTTTTTTGTTGGTCCAGAATTTGGATAGGTTTTATGCTAGTAATTTAAATGAGATTTATAACTGTGAAGGAAGTAATTCTAGTGATGTAATTAAATGTAAAATGATAGAACTAGGCTTAATTAAAGAAATTAAAGATGAAGATAAACTTAAACCTGTTGAAAATCCAAATAAAAAGAGGAGGATAGAGGGGCAATCTACTATGGATGCTCCTACTAAAAACCAGAGTGGAGAATTAAACTTAAAATCTAATGACAAGGATAACATGGATTGTAGTGAAAAAATTGATAAAGATGTAAATGATAATGTTAAAACTAAGAGTTATGCTGAAATTGTCGCGCAACCTATAGTGTTCAAAAGTGCACCAAAACCAAAAACGGTTCAAAATAGTGACAGGCAAAATAGTGTAGTGGTTGAGAAAAAAGACCCAAAAGCGGAATGTTTTTTCATCAAGTTTAATGACAATTACCAGGCTCTCCTTAAAAAATTAAATGAAATCTCAGGTAATAAAGTATCTGGCAAGCTCACAGGAGACATGCTAAAATTGATTCCAAATGACGCTGACGCCTATAGGGTTGTACAACGCCATTTATCTAGTGAGAAAATCCCCTTCCACAGTTTAAACTTAAAGACGGAAAGGCCCAAAAAGGTAGTTTTGAAGGGGCTACCAACAAACTATAACATTGAGGAAATAAAAATCACTCTAACATCCGAAGGATTAGATGTAGTCCGGGTTTCTCAACTGAGAAACACAAAAACGAGATTGCCCCTGCCGATCTTCTTAGTCAGCATTAGGCCTACGGAAGACTGGCAGAGGGTATACCGACTGACAAGATTAGGATACTTGGCTGTGAAGGTAGAGGCCTTCAGAGCACGGGGCTTCAAAATCTGCTACCGGTGCCAGCAATTCAATCATTCCTCTGAGAATTGCAGCATGCCACCAAAGTGCCTTAAGTGTGCTGAAGAACACTTCACACGTGACTGCCAGAGACCCAGGACAGAGAAGGCGACGTGTGCTAACTGCAATGGAGATCACCCGGCGAACTTCAGGCAATGCCCGAAGAACCCCTGGAACAGAGGAAAGGCACCGGGGTATGCCCCCCCTCCCCCCAAAAATCAGATACCCCCTTGGAGGCAAAAGGCCCTCGGTCTAAACCCTCAGACACCCCATCAGGACTCCTCGCACTCTGTGCCACAGGTTAAAAGAACTCAAACTTCAGCACCTACCAGATCGGTGCAAGAGCAGGCCCCTAAACCGTCGACCTCCAGAGAAATGACTGTGGAGGAAGTGAGAATAGCTCATGAAGACATAAATCAGAGGATAGCAATTGATAAAGCCGCCAAAGAGGCAAGAGAAGCAAAACAAAGATTAGAAAAAAAGGTTCAGGAATGGCAGAAAACTAAACGCGCCCGAGAAGAGCTCGCGCAAACACAGCAGTTAGACAAATCGGCTGAAAAAAAACAAAAGACTACCGAGGTCCAAAAGGATACTCACAAAACAGATCAAACCGCGGTTGAGGCTGAGGAAATTGTAGCTGAGACTGAGGAAATGGAAGCTGAGATTGAACTTGCTGATAAATCCAATGATGAAAAGATGGATGAAATCCTCAACCTCGTCAGAGGATTTATCAGTATGTTCAACCTAGACGATATAAAACATCTGTTGATGCAGCTCGCTGAGTTAATTCAAAAAAAGAGCGATCCAATGCAAATGGTCTTTGAGGCTTTTAAATTAATCGCGGAATTTAATAAAAACAGTGAGAAACAAACCCGCCATGAATAGGTCCCAAAAAGAAAGTTTTAAAATAATATTTTGGAATGCGAACGGCATATCTCCAAGAATAAATGAACTTAGGAGCTACGTAAATGAAAATGATGTAGATGCCCTGCTAATCCAGGAAACTAAAGTTAGAGAAAACAAAAAACTAAATATAGCAAACTATAATAGCTATCATACCCTTAGCTCAAATATAACTGCTAGAAATCCCCATGGAGGAACAGCAATATATATTAAAAGTAATATTCCCCACGAGGAAATAAACAACATAAATCTTCAAGGTATAGAAAATACTAGTATAAAAATTAAAATAAATAATGTAAACCCATTTATCCTAACTTCAATATATGTCAAAAACATGAGTGGTATAAATGTAGCTGCGCAGCTGGAACTGCTTTTCTCGCGATATCCAAACACAATACTCGCGGGCGACTTCAATGCACACCACCGAGCGTGGGGCAGCAGGAGAGCCAACACACGCGGTACACAGATACATAGATTGCTAAACACAACAAACACTGACATCATTGCACCGTCGAGACCAACCTGCTTCTCAGGTGCCAATGGCTCATTCATAGACTTTGTCCTAACGAGAAACATAGAATACGCTCACACAATTGATACCCTGGATGAATTCGACTCGGATCATCTACCGGTACTGGTGACATTCGATTTGAACACTCCCCTTCCAGCCTCTCTGGGACAAGAGAGGGTGAACTGGAACGTTTTCAAAAGAGCACTTTTCGAGCCGCATTTAGCAGTACCCAACATTATGAGCACGGCGGATATTGACTCTGCCACGCACACACTCACAACAGAAATCAGGAGAGCTATTGCATCTGCCACAACACATCGTGAGTCATCAAAAATGCCAATACTTTCCCACCATGTCAAACAGTTAGTTAAACAGAGAAATAGAATGCGTAAGACATGGCAGGCTAACAGAGACCCTACCCTTAAAAGGGAGCTTAATAGACTCACGTGTAAAGTCAGTGAAAAAATTGTCGCAGGAAGACGTATCGCTCTGGCAATTCGCTAAAAGACTCAGAAAACCTCAAATTAAACTCCCGCCACTAATAGATGGCGCTAATATTGCGTACTCAGACGAAGAAAAGGCAGAGGCGCTTGCTAGGCATTACGAAAAGCAATTTGAACCAAACCACGATCTAATGTGTCAGGACACCCTAAGAATGGTTAGACAAACTCTAAACAATTTCAGGAACTCCCCGGTCACGGCTGAGATTAACCCAGCCACCCCGCAAGAAATAGTAGAGATTATCAAAAACCGTAAAAACCCAGGGCACGACAAAATCAGGAATATCGCGGTAAAAAACCTACCCTTAAATATAATATTTTACTTGACCATCTTAATAAATAAAATACTAGAACTAAATTATTTCCCCAAAGAATGGAAGGAAGCGATAATTATAGCGATCCATAAACCTGGTGAGGATGCCTCAATTCCAGCCAACTACAGACCAATCAGTTTGTTGCCGACACTTAGTAAAATTACTGAGAAAATAATTCTTAAGAGACTGAACACGCACCTTAGTGAGAATGACATTATCATTCCGGAGCAGTTTGGATTTCGGCCAAAACACTCCACCACTCATCAATTGCTGAGAGTGGTAGAGTACATTTCTTCTGGTTTTAATAATAAGACACCCACAGCTGCGATTTTTCTTGACATCCAAAAAGCCTTTGATAAAGTGTGGCACTGTGGATTAGCTTACAAATTGATCACTCTAAAAGTCCCTGACGCACTTGTCAAACTTTTAATTTCATACCTAAATAACAGACACTTTCAAGTCAGAGTAAAAAATAACTTATCTACACCCAAGCTCATTAAAAGTAGTGTACCGCAAGGATCCATCCTGGGCCCGACACTCTTTAACATATATCTAAATGACATTCCCAGGACCCCAGACACGGAGCTGGCACTCTATGCAGACGACAGCGCGATACTTGCAAAACACCCTTACGTCTCAGTAATGCACAGACAGCTACAACAACACTTAGACATACTCCAAACATGGCTGGAAAAATGGCGAATAAAATTAAATCCCAATAAATGTCATTGGATTTATTTCTCAAGAAAACGTAAACCTCCGCCTCCTCTGTACATAAACAACCATGCCCTAAAAGCGGAAAAATCTACTAAATACCTAGGTGTAACGATAGACTCCCACCTAACTTGGAAACTGCACGTAACGAACATAATCAAAAAAGCGTATATAACCATAGGAGCCTTATACCCAATGATAGGAAACGGAAATCTAAGTTATCAAAATAAACTCCTAATTTATAAATCGGTCATCTGCCCGGGAATGCTGTATGCAGCACCCGTATGGGGATATGCCTGTAAAACTACCATAGACTTATTAGAGACAAGACAAAACAAAACCCTAAGGATTATAAGGAAAGCCCCTAGATACTTAAGAAACTCGATAATTAGGAAAGACTTCAAAATAAAAACTGTTAGAGCCCAAATCAAAAAGCTAGCGCTTAAATTCTACAAAAATCTGCCATCTGTCCCAAATGAACTATTATTTAATCTGCATGACTATGATCATCGCAAGGCTAAAACTCGTAAGAGACCCCGCTCGGTACTTAACTTTGATATTCGGTACTAGGAACGTCCCACCTTAATCAGTTGATATTAAAGAAAACTCGCGATCTTTGGTTTTCTACAAAATGTTTAAAATCCTAAACTGCTAAAATGCTAGGTTACCCTCAGATCTGCATCAACCCCCCCAAACTGCTTAAACTCTTAATGTGCAACAAACTGCCACACTAGGAGCTAGGACAAATAATAAAAACAGTAAATCAAAAACCTCGAACCTCCAACTATGGACCAATGAAATAATGTCACAGTATGAAGATAAGAACCACACCTAGAGATTGGAGATTAAAGGCGCTTCGCGCCTGGTGCTCTGTTCTGGACGAAACTTTATGAAGAAGCACCGGACCCACTCCGATTTGACCAACACGGAACCACTACTGACGATGATGCGATTGACGTAGCCGATGACGTAGGGGACACGTTGATTCTGGTTAGTGGAGTTTTTATTTAGCATTCGCGGCAAATTTAAGTTTCGTGAACTTTTTCTTTTTGAGAAATATGAATACTGATCCAAAGCTTAACGATGGACCAAACACTTCAAAAGCCAAAAACTCACAGAAAACGGAAAAGTTTTCTAAAGTGCTGTTTATTTAAGTGCTGTTCCTGTTATATATTGTTCCTGTTTACTTTGCACTTGTGAATAAACATAAGTTGTGCAGGAACTTGGACTCGTTCTTGTATCTTACATATACACCTGCGATTCCTGAGCATACGTTTCGTAACAGTATCAATTATGACAATATATACACTTTCAATCCTCACAGAAAAATTTGCATTCCCACATTAGGAATTCTTTACTTAGTCTACAAAAATAGAGCTGCTTATTTTTTTTTTATAAAGTATATAATTAGTATGTTACCATAAGTTCTTATGTCATCACATAAAAAATGTGCTTTCTAAAAAAAAAAAAAATATAGGTCACACAACAGATTGGCCACCCCTGATTACTTATGTATTATTAAAACCTGTCCACGTATGCTTATCCCGTTTATCACAAAGCTCATGCTTGGCTTAGTATACGTTTTTTTTAACACTTTACAACATAGTTGAAAAGTGTTTATGACTTTGTTCATTCATTCTATCTGTCTGTCTGCCCGTTAGCACGATAACTGCCGTAAAAATAACTTTATCAAAATGAAATTTTAGTATGTTGTTCAGACGGTCTGTGGGACTTATGGGAATATAAATGAATAATATCACCCAATTAGTTTTGGATTGAATCCGAGTTGAAGAAATGAAATACATTGAACCCTATGGGACCTAATTTTTCAAATGTTTTTTAAGCGAATTTAAAATTCACAAATGGCTTCGAAAGTTTTAGGAAATATTCAAATTATCCCATAAAATAAATAAAAAAAAAATTTAGCAAAATATATTCAGTAGTTTCTTAAATAAAAATTAAAATAATAATTACACTCTTTATATGAAGAGATCACGTGACCGTTATATGAAAAAATCACGTGACCCACTTCAAAATAAAATATAGCATCCACCTTGTGTGAAATTCGTGACTTTTATTCTTTTAAATTCATATTTAGTGTTGCATCCGTCCTAAAACCGCTTTATTTTTGCTTAAATTCTGCGTATCTACATACTGAAACAACGTAATTACAATATATTTGAGTTTAAATGATCATCCAACTTTGATTATTTCTACAACGAAGCCTAATTTTCACTTATGGAGAATGTAAACACCAAAAGATGTAGAATGAGTTGTATAAGAATTGCTGCATTTCTTTAACGCAAAATTATTTAGCTCATGGAGTCTGCAATATAGCTGATATGAATGAAACATTCATTGATTTTACATAAAGAAGCAGACGTTTTTTTCGCATAGAGTTTTAAGCATAGGATTAAATTACTTATACCTCAATGGTTTTAAGTTTTTAAATAAAATAAATTATTATTGTATTGTAATGAATGAAACGAAAGGAAAAAAGTTTATGAATGAAATGCTGCTTTTATATTGAGAACCAGGCAATTTATATTTCGATGACGGCATTTGAATAAAGTTCATTTGTTTTCGATGAAGTTTTCAAATATAATAAATTATTGTAGTATTATGATAATTTAAAAAATATTACCGGAGAATGTATCGCATTTTAGAGATGTTTAAACCAGGCAATTTATATTTCAATACCGTCATTTGAATAAAGTTCATTTTTCTCGATGAAGTTTTAAGTTTTCATATATAATAAATTAATGTAGTATTGTGATAATTTTAAAAATATTACCGAGGAATATATCGCGTTTTAGAGATGTTTAAATAAAATTGCATTGAAGTTGGAAAGTGTTTCGTAATCAATGCTTTATGCATAATTGATCTTTCTTGTTTTTTATAGATTTTTAATATTTACCCAAATATCTCCAAAAAAACCCGATAAAGCTCTCCCAAATTTGTAACCAGCTTATTACAAAGCTAATACTTGGCCTAAAACCTGGCGTTTCTTTTTTAAGTATGCTAATGATACAAGCACTTTTTCAAACTTTCGAAACATTTAATAGATTTTTCTTTTTTACAAAGACCTTCTAAGAATGAAATTTGTATCCCGATTGTTACAATGTTAATACTTGGCTTAGAATCTGCAAGGAGACATGCGGCTTCAACCGGGAATTGCACCACGAATCTTCATATTCGCAAGCCGACGCTTTACCGTTGAGCTACTGGGATGGAATTGCAAGCTCTTATCGTTGAAGTGGACTCTGCATTCTCCTCCCGCTAATGTCAGACTGACGTGCAACTTGACAATCTGACTAATCACCTCCTGCTAGTACTTTTCCTATATACCTTGTATAATGTATAGGGAAAAAACAAATGTGATATTGCGAGTATTGTGAAGTGATCCAAAATTCGAATTCGATTTTTCGACGGAAGAGCATGTTTCAAGTATACCTGAACTCGAATCGATCGTTTTTTAGGTGATGTCTGTGTGTCCGTTTGTATTTTGTATGAAATCACGTAAAAATCCAAGAATCCTTAATCCAAACGAAGATGATAAATATATTACTTTCGTTATATACAATAATGTATTAGGAAAGTATTGTGACGGGGTCGAAAATTCGAATTCGAGTTTTCGACGGGAGAGCACGTTTCAAGCATCCCCGATCACGAATCGAACATTTTTGAAGTGATGGATGTATGTGTGTGTGTCAGTGAGTCTGTGGAGACGATAACTGACGAACGAATGGACAGATTCGAACAAAATTTGGTACAAAAATTACAATCGTAAACACTGGAAGTCTACTGCTTTTATACGCAATCGAATGTTCAGAACCCCTTAAATTTTCGAGTGAAATTTTGAAAACATCGTCAAAAAATCAAAACCTCTAATAAAGTTACGCAAATAGATATTTCTTATGTAATGTTTCATTAGAAAACGATTGACATACGTTTTAGAACGCTAACATGAACCGTTCTCGAGATATTGTACATTTTTCAAAAAAATTATCAAAAAGTCATATAAAATAAAAAAAAAATATTTCCTATTGAGAAACATGTTCACTTTTCATATGTAATACCATGCGATAAATTTGATTTCATCATTCTCGTGAATCTAGCTCGTTCCATTCATGAAAAAAAGATACTTCGAGTAATACTTTTGTATTTGAACGCCAATAGTCATTTATCTGCTGTAAGAATGACTTATTTCTCCGTCCATAACGGTTGGCGAGATTTTGGCGACGAATTTGGTGGAATGTCGCCAACTTGGCGACTTTTTTAAATGTTGCTAAATTAACGAAAAACTCGCCAAATGGATAAAAATTGCGCTAAATCAGTGAAAATTACGACTCATTGACGAAAAATCAATATCGGAAAGAATATAAATATCTACTATAAAAATAATCTATTTTTACTTTCCTTATATACATAATGTATAAGGAAAGTATTGTGACGGGGTCGAAAATTCGAATACGAGTTTTCGACGGGAGAGCACGTTTCAAGCATCCCTGATCACGAATCAAACATTTTTGAGGTGATGTCTGTGTGTATGTGTGAAAGTATGTGTGTGTGTGTGAAAGTATGTGTGTGTGTGTGAAAGTATGTGTGTGTGTGTGTGAAAGTATGTATGTGTGTGTGTGAAAGTATTTGTGTGTGTGTGTATGTGTGTCAGTGGGTCTGTGGAGAAGATATCTCATGAACGAATGGAGCGATTCGAATGAAATTTGGTACAAAAATCAGAATCCGTGAATACTGGAAGCCTATTGTTTTTAAACGCAATCGAATGTTCAACCCACTCCTAAATTTTCGAATGAAATGAAATTTTGAAAAAATCATCAAAAAATCAAAACCTTTAAAAAAGTTACGCAAATAAACATTTCTTATGTAATTTTTCCTTAGAAAACGATTGACATAAACTTTAGAACGCTAGCATGAACCGTTCTCGAGATATTGCCCATTTTCCAAATAAATTTATAAAAAAATCCCATAAACCCCCCATCCCCCCCCCTTTTCATATGTAAGATCATGCGATAAATTTGGTGACATCATTCTCGTGGATCTAGCTCGTTCCATTCGTAAGGAAAGATACTTTGAGTAATACATTTGTATTTGAACGCCAATAGTTATTTATCTACTATAAGAAGAACTTATTTCTCCGTCCATAACGCTTGGGGAAATTTTGGCGACGAATTTGGCGGAATATCGCTAACTTGGCGATTTTTTTAAATGTTGCCAAATTAACAAAATCTCGCCAAATAGATAAAAATGACGCTAAATCGATGAAAATGAGGACTAATTAATGAAAATTCAATGTCTAGGAAATAATATAAGTATCTACTATAAGAATAACCATTTTTTATTGATGTAAAAGTAGTAAATATATAAGGAAAGTCATGTGCTGCCTACATCAGATTTTTTTTACTGTAAAAGTAGTAAGTAAATTCACTGCATCATATAAGGAAAGTCATGTGCTGCCCACATCAGATTTTTTTTATATAGAATTGTCCTTGCATATTTTTATATAATATGTTGAAAAATATTAAAAGGAGAGGATGTGTGTGTTTCTCAAATAGCCTTGGAAAATTATTGAGGGAAATTGAATTGCATATACCTGTATATACCAGTTCCCTACCGACTGCGCCACCACCTAGCTTGAGAGGAAAACAGCCTATTTATCGTCCTTCTAATTTAAGACAAAGACTTATTGGTTTCAAGAAATCTAAGGTTTTCCCTCTATTACAATGCAACAGTTATTTTGACTTTGCTTAAATTTTACTTTCCTTATATACATAGTATAACATATAAGGAAAATATAGTGACGGGATCAGAAATTCGAATTCGAGTTTTCGACGGGAAAGCACGTTTCAAGCACCCCTGATCACGAATCAAACATTTTTGAAGTGATGTCTGTCTGTGTGTGTGTGTGTGTGTGTGTGTCAATGAGTCTGTGGAGACGATATCTCACGAACGAAAAGAGCGATTCGAATGAAATTTGGTACAAAAATTACAATCCGCGAATACTGGAAGTCTATTGCTTTTAAACATAATCGAATATTCAGAATCCTCCTAAATTTTCGAGTGAAATTTTGAAAAAATCATCAAAAAATCGAAACCTTTAATAAAGTTACGCAAATAGACATTTTGTATGTAATTTTTCCTTAGAAAACGATTGATATAAACTTTAGAACGCTAGCATGAACCTTTCTCGAGATATTGCACATTTTTCAAATAAATTTGTCAAAAAATTCCTTAAATCAAAAAAAAAAAAAAATTAATTGTTGAGAAACATGTTCACTTTTCACATGTAATATCATAAATTTGGTGACATCATTCTCGTGTATCTAGTTTATTCCATTCATGAGAAAAAATACTTTGAGTAAAACATTTGCATTTGAATGCCGATAGTCATTTATCTACTATAAGATAACGTATTTCTCAGTCCATAACTCTTGGCGACGAATTTGGCGGAATTTCGCCAACTTGGCGGCTTTCTAAATGTTGCCAAATTATCAATGAAAAATGAATCAATGAAAATGAAATCAATGAAAATGACGACTAATTGCCTTTGTTGGTGAGGCAGTTCTGACCCTGTATCCTGTAGAAGAATGTTACTTTTTGCTTCTGAAACCTATTGATGCTTTAATCATCTTTTTATGCTGTTATTGACGAAATATTTATTTTTATTGCATATTAATGTTGTATTATAAAGATTGTTGTTTTATAAAGACTTTATTAATGTTGTATTATAAAGACTTTGGACGATATTGTACTCAATGTTTGGAATGTTATGTTGTACTCAATGTTATGCAACAATTATGTTGTACTCAATGTTTGGAATGTTGAGGAACTGCCTCTGTTATAGTAAACAGAGGCAGTTCGTCCCCCCCCCCCCACACACACGCACACATCACATTCAGCTTCCCATATTTGTAAATAATTAAATTTAAATAAATTCATAAATTTTTATGACATTTTAGTGATTATTCTTTGTGAATAATTTATTTTACATAACCTTTGCAAAAAGTTCAATCCGTATATCGCTTAAAAATTGTCTTTTACAAAATTAGCACCAATTTAGAGAATGGTATTTTTACCCAGCACTGGTTGCTTATTCTTGCCGAATGTCAAAAGCTTCATAACTCCTGTTTCAGATATTTTATACACAAAAATTCATTTGCACTGTTTAATGCATTCTATAAATGGAAAGGTTTATTAATATGATTATTTTCTTTTAGGGTACTGCTTCCACTAAATAAACAAAAATAAAAGTTTTAATCCATGTAAAATTCTAAAATATTTCAAGCTAAGCCTTTTCTTATTCTATATTATACAAATATTTAACACATGCATTTTGAACTTTGTTTCTATAAATATTGTTCTTGCACCCACTGAAACGGAGTGTATAATTTTCTTTAACAATAAAAGATATTTCCGCAGAATTTTGCAATGGGTGCAATGTACCCATAGCAGATTTATTTGATAATTTTAAGTCTTTTTAACAAAATCTCATTCCAATACGATTTAAAAAAAAAAAAACCTTTAAAATTTCTTCAAATTTCTGTGTGTGAGTTACACCCACCCACAGATAAAAGACGCTACTGAAGACGTTATAAGCGGCGTCTTGGAAATTGTTAGAAGCTGCATTTGAGCTCGCAATTTTGGAGGCTGCTGCTGCTGCTTAGTTCTCCTTGATTGAGAATTCAGTCAGACACAGTTTTTTTTCCTCTAATTCAAAAATAAAACGTAAATTCTATTTTTCGTTAGTTCTATTTATTTTTCCTATTTTAAGTCAGCAACTTCTATGATTACGAACTGAGTCAGACGGAGTTATTTTTGTTTTCTAATTCGAAAAATAGAACTAACTATAAGTTCTATTTATTTTCTTAGTAAGCCAATAACTTTTATATCATGAAAAAGTTATACTTCTATATTCTTCTCAATCACATAGTAACTTTTTACTTCAGAGTCAGTAACTTTTATATCAAAATGGAACTTCAGTTCTACTTATTTTTAAAGTAAGTCTATTTTTTACATCATGAGATTCTTGTTTGTTATTTTCATTTATTATTTTTTTTTGCAGCGGAAGACTCGTTTAAAATAAAATATTTTAAACAAGTTGGAATATTTTGAATCCTGCCCTCAACTAACTATCAGCATCAGCGAAATTTCATGTCTGTTACAATTCCACACCGAATTGCCGATAACTGCATTGCACACATAAAGAAAAAAACTATTCTGCAGTTTTTCGAAACTGTCTGGTGATGGGACGAAGTCAGCCCACCTTCATGAAACCAACTTCAAATTTCTAGCTCATACTTGGGTCTTCTAGAAATTTAAAATAGGTTACGTTTTTGTTTGTTTTGTTTTCTGTTTTTTACGCACAATTTGTACAGTACGAAATGGAAATAAAAATATCTATCACATCCTGTTGGAATTTAGCGGATAGTGTTTGTTCATAAATATATATATATATATATATATAAGTAATAATGACTCTAATGTTGCAAACTTTTCGGATTTAAATTTAAATTTACAAAATTGCAATTTGGTTATAAACTTGTGTGATAAAAGACAGGATTTTAAATTTAATACATTTAAAATTCAACATTTTGGCTCTTGTTTGCATATATCAGTTTTTAGAAATATTATAATAAACCAGGTTCTTAGAATCAATAAAATTTGTGATGAAAATTATAAATTAGCACATTTTATGGAGTTATTGAGTACAGAGACTAATAATACATATCCTTCCAAATTCGTTATTAAAATTATCAAGTCAGTGCATCAGCTTCCACTCAATAACATCCAAGACTACTTTCCCAATTATAATGGCTAACAGAAAAAAAAAGAATATATATATATATTGTACATACAGTAGTTTATGCATAATTTTCGATTAAAATCTTTCAATTTATATATATATATATATATATATATATATATATATATATATATATATATATATATATATATATATATATATATATATATATATTTATATATATATATATATATATATATATATATATATATATATATATATATATATATATATATATATATATATATATATATATAAATGTAAGCAGATAAAGACGGGAGTGACCATATGAATTACATAAAAATGGCAGGGGTGGATTGCGACACCCCTTTCCCGCTTAAAGCAGCTTTTACAACCCGGGTAACGCTCACGGCACCAACATAATTCCATGGTCAGTTTCCCAAATGTGCGAAAACAAAAGCACCAGAACAGACTCAGAACCAAAGAAGAAACAAACAAATTTTGAAAGAGAAACATCCGTCAGTCTAACCCAATGGAACATCTCCTTATAAGAGTAAAGTTGCTCATGCGCAGAGATATATCAGGATAACAGTTCCGCAGTCATGAATATTAAACCTCAATTATCAATATTTAGATTACAACTTTTCTTTAAAAAATGAATTGTAATAATGTTGTATAAAATTGATTGGATAATTTCTTTTTATAGCTTCCTCTGCAAATTTTTTACATTTGTAAATGCAGTCTTTCCTAAAAGTATTGTAATTTTGATTTCTTCTAAACTGACCAATTATTATATTTCTGAAGACATACTTTGTAAGGTTTGAATTCCAGTCGATTATATGATTTACCTTGATCCTGTATGATTCTCTTTTGTCGTGTAACTCTGTATATATTCCATATTTCTGGTGTTTTTTGATTGCGAAATTCAAGAATTTCACCGATCCGTCCTCACACTCGGGATTTTCAATAAGGTCCAATTCGCTTGGGTAGAATGAAAAGTCAAAGCAAGGGGTGTTTTCATATCCCCCAATTAACACATCATCGACGTAACGGAAGTAAGGCATTTCCGATAAGATATGAGTGCCTCTTTCGTATTTAGATAGATAGATATCTGCTAGTGTTGACGAGCAACTCCCTCCCATAGGTATGCCCTTGATTTGCTTGTAAAAATTGCTTCAGTCGTGAAGTATGTTTTCCTTTAATACCAATTTCACCAAGTCCATGTATCTTCTATAGGTTATAAATTGTTTTAAATAGTATTCTTCATATAGATCTTTCAGAATTAATTGTAAATTAGTTAAATCAATATTGTTAAAAAGATCACGAAAGTCGTAACTTTTAAAGTTGATATCGTTATGGCAAAATTTCAGCCGGCCTATCAGTTCCTGTCCGTTTTTTATCATGATAGAGTTATGTCTTTTAATATCATGCATAACTATTTTGAGTAAATCCAGAAGTTTTTTGTTTGCTTTTTCCAAATATGAACCACATCCCTCCGTCACAGTTCGAAATTTGGCAGGTATTTTGTGTAATTTGGGGATGAGGACCAAATATGGATATTTTATTGTTTTAATATCTATTCCTATTCTTTTGTAAAGTGCCTTTATTCTATTTGTCAGTATCAATGCGTTACTGGGTATTAAAGAATACATTTCACTGTCCCTGTAACTTTTGTTTAGTCTATCCACATAGAACTTCTTACATGTGAAGGCATAATTTGATACAATTTTATCGGTATATGTTAAAACATATTCCTCTTTAAATTGCTTGATAGAGGATGGAACTTTAATTTCTCTTTTGTTTTTGCTATGCTGCGGGTAGTAGTGACAAAAAGCTCTGTAAAAATTATATTTCCACTCATTAAATGCTTGTACTGGTAAACTATGTTTTACCGCCAATCTATAAATGAAGATGCCGAGATCATTATAAAATTCTTCATATACATTTTTAAATTCTTGTATACGGTACTTTGTACCGAGTTGAAAAAGGTTGTTAAGTCTTTTGTCTTTAACAAAATCCAAATTTTCGGAAATTATATGCTTATGATGAGTGTCACTATGAATATTCTCATGACAATTACAAGAATCTACATTATTTGATGCAACATCTTGACAAATTTTGTTACAGTTGAAAAATTTCCTTCCGTTGGTTTTGACGAATCTGTAATTGATCATGATTTTTATATTAGACAAAGGAAGATATACTTTAATATGATTTAAAATAGAATGGAATGGAATGTTCTCATACATTTTGTTCTTGAAAGTTGTAATAAAAAATTCTTTAGATTGTTTTATATTTTCACTTTTTGTAAGTGTTAAGTTAAAAATTCTGGATCTGAGTTTGATTAAATCCAATAGGGGATATCAATATTAGTACTTGCTTCTACAATTTTGCAATTGTTTTCTTTTAAGTTCAAATGTATTATATAATTCCATATTTTCTGTAGATATTTAAGCTTGATACCATTGGCTATGTTTTTAATCCATCCAATTTTCATCGTGTTTTCAGTTTTTAAAAATTTCAATATTTTTTCTTCTGTTTTAATATAATTATTATGTTGTTTTTTACTTCCTCTTTGCCATCTGTGAGATTTTTTTATAAGGTTTTCTGATAGAGGGTATGGGATGAACTATCTCTGCATCTTTCTTTATTACAGTATTCGTTGAATATTAATGAATTAAGGCCATATGGGTAAGCAGTATTGAATAAGCAGTAATATTATAGCTTGGTAAGCAGTAATATTATAGCTTGATTTTTTAAGTTTTTCTTTATTCGTTTCCATACCTTTGAATTTTGTTGATTTTCTGTAACTTGATAACTCGTCTTTTGTATTTTTTTCAATTTAATTGATGATTTGCTGTTTTATATTTTATTCTGTGGGTGTTTTAGAAAGTTAGGTTCATCGTGTTGCAGCTTCTTACTTTTCGTGCATTGGATTTTCAAACTACTATTATTATATATATATATATATATATATATAAATTAAAGGATTTTAATCGAAAATAATGCATAAACTACTGTATGTACAAAAAACCCCATCTCTAGCATATCTGTTACAAATGAGTAACTATAGGCCAAGACTAAGGATGAAGAGAGAAGGTAACATATCACTACAATGGAAAGGGGGATGAGAAGAATATTAGGATTCAAAAATCACATTTAAAAGTATATAAAAATAAAAATAAAACTCGGCAAAAATGAGAATAGGCAATAACAATCAGCTTAAGATAAGAGATTAAGACTAGATAACAATCAATTGAAACCCCACAAAAAATGGCGGTTAGTTCGAAATTGCATTCTCATCAGGACAGCCATACAATTCGAATTAAAACCGATAGAATAGCCAGTTTTTGACAATGGCGATAGTATTTAACTATAGACACCATTGGAACTGTCTACTGGCTAGTGGAAGGAGAAAAATAAATCAAATGAATTATACAAATCTGAAAAACAATACCTCCTCGAACAGAAACACGAAATCACAAGCATAGCACCACGTGTAAGATAAACTAGTGACTGAGCATTTCACCTCACTTCGTCAATGCGAGTGGGCACCGGAATGAATACACTTGAATGATACATAATATGCATGGAGACCCTCAAAAATAGCAATCAGTATAGGACTCAGGACAAGTGGAAAATAGTCATTCGAAAATAGCAAACAGTATCAGACTCAGGCCAAGTGGTAAGTGAGGTGATAAGAATGGGTGAATTTTCAAAAATGAGTAAACCAATCAAAGACAAATAATGCATGTGTAAAACCATTACGTGGTATATTTGAAATTATTAATAATATTATTTACAAATACTTCCGGGTATTGGTAATTTTGACAAATGCGTTTAAGATTATTGATGTGGAGAAAGTGAAACTGAGGATCAGAAAGTCGATGTATTCGAAATAGCTGGTTTAAAATGATGTTTCTAAACAATTGAATAGAATTACAAGAATGATATGATAGCAGCTTTATGATAGTGAAGTTGTAAGAATCTTTTTTATCATATGGATTGGTGATTACATGATTATTGAGGGTATCTAAATTTAGGTCTAAAAATATAACAGTTTGACTAACGCAAGGCTCATTAGGAATTAATTCTAGGTTAGACGGGTAAAAATCAATATTAATGGGATAGGAATCATCAATGATAATACAAATTAAGTCGTCAACATATCTATATATAATATATGAATTAGAGTTAAAATGACATTCATAATAATAAAGATATAAGTTAGCTAGTATACTACTACTACAGCCACCTTGTGGTACACCAGATGTTTGTAAATAAATGTTATCACCTTGGATAATATAATTGTTGTATAACACAAAGTGCAAGAGCATAGGAAAATTTTTGACATTAAAAGCAACATGATTGGAAGATATAAAGTCATGATAAAGAGAGATAATAACTTTATGTAAATCTTTAATGACAATATTATTAAATAGGTCTTTAAAATCAAAGGTTTGGAAACCAAGAATTTGTGGAAACTTGCTAAGATGATTAACTAAATCAAAACTATTGTTCAAAATGAAATATCCTGAATTCCTGAATTTAAGAGATTCATTAATTCGATTTAAACAGTTAAGCAAGTACTTACTAGCTGTAGTGGTAAAGGTATTATGTCCACAAGTGACTGTTCTAAAACTGAGAGGAGATTTGTGGAATTTAGGAACCAAAGTCACATAAGGAAATTTAAAAAACTTACAATTAATATTTAATTGTGTATATAATTTTAGCATTTTAGTTTTGATATGGATAGACTGATTATTAATGGGTTTACAAATTTGATTATTTTTTAAGTAATTCTGTAACAGAGAAACATAATATTTTTTACAAATGATGGCATAATTATTAGAAGCTTTATCTACATAAGTTATGACAAAATGTTGTTGAAGTTCTTTGATAGCAGATAGGAGTTGTTTATAAGGATACCTAGGCTTCGTTAATTTAATGTTTATAATAACATTTTTAAGTAGATGTAAGGTAGTATACTTCCATAGATTGAATGCTTCAATAGGAGTAGAATGATTTATTAATTATATAAATAAATAAAAATGAAACATAATAAAATAAGCTAAAAAAATTAGAAAAATTCAAAAAATCGGAAAATACGTAAATTAATATTAATGTTTTGAATTTTATTTTCGCTAAAAAATTGTAACTTTAGCTAGTTTGAAACTACGGTTTGAGAGCCCTTATAATGGTGTATAGTGGCATTCTCGTTTATCCATTTCTTCTATGAATCACTTGTTTAGTAAGAATTTTCATCCTTGCTTCATGTTCATATTCTGAATTGCTTATACGGGTAATTGTCTTGTCTCCTATTCTGATTCACTGGACGGGTCTGGGAGTGTTGATGTGAACGTTCGTACTGCCTCCCTGGTTGTATTTCGATAAGTTCATTCCGGTGCTTCTAGATAATTTATTCTGCTGAGGTTGATCGCATATACACGTGGTGAAAGAAGGGTTCATGCCCCATGGTAATACAAATTTCCTTATTGTTTCTTCATTTTTTCATCTTTTGATGCCTGTAGTCTGACTTTGAGCATTTATAGTAATGTACTATTGCTCAGTCTAAAATAGGCATTTGTGTGGGTTAATTAGAATGAAATACTCAGACCTGAAGATGAATTTAATTCTGATTAATCATCGAATCGATTAATCATCGAATTTGAATCATCCGGTGCTGTTCTTTTTTCTTATCAGCAATATGGCCGTGGTTTTGTTTCTATGGTGATGTTAATATTACTTGAATTTATATATATATATATATATATATATATATATATATGCTGGTGAAAATAATTTCTGTAATATTTATGCATCACATTTTATTACAGTTCTGGATTTCAATCAATATATTCCTTCTAGTTATTAAAAAAAAAGTGCACAGTAGAAATAGCACATGGAAAAGCTTCTTCGCCTAGCGTTGTTATCAACTATCCCTTTACTGAACAGCGCGAAACAAAGCTATGAATGCTGGTTGTTGTAGTGGAAACGTGATTCCTGACTTTTGGAACGTTCTTTCATATGGGAGAGATCTGGTGTAACATGATTACATTTAACGAAAGAGAAAACTGCATTGATCAGTTTAAATATGGCATTATGATACTGTCTTAAGTATTCTGTTGTCATCATAAAAAATAAATAAATAATAATAATAATAATAATAATAATTAAAATAAAAAAACATGCGAAAATTGGTAAAGACAAAAATTTATTTGCAGTACAAAAGCAGAAATTTTATATATTTCAGAAATATGAGATGCAATTGCACACTTTTGAGGTATCCCCCGGTCGTCCAATTAGATACTCTAAGTCCTCTGGACGAGTCGGACGGCCTGGGGCTTTCACACTTTTGAGGTATCCGGCCGTCCAAACTTTTATTTATGTCTCCGGACGAGTCGGGCGGTCTGGGTCTTCAACACTTTTGAGGCATGTCATTGAATGTGCATTGCAAGAAAAATTCAGGTTAATCCCAAGAATAACCCGCCACACTTTTAGTTCGCTAGCCAAGTGTTCTGATTGCGAGCGCTATATGTTATAACCTTATGTAAAACACGCTTTATGCTGTAATCTGGTAACCTCTTGTTTAAAACGCGAGAGAATGCGCCAAGTTGGCGCGATTTGTACTTAGAAAAAATATTTGTGGGGAGTTATTATCCGGATTTATCGAAATTCAAATCCTCGAGATAGGCTGGATTTAAGAAACATACTCCATTGTTTAAAAAAAAATCCATATTTGCCTAAAACTTTAATATTTTGTTCTCACCACCGATAAGGGAATTATAAACACTCACGCCATTGACCTCTACTTTTAAAATGCATATCCCTACGCCCCCCCCCCCCCCATTCTTTTTTCTTTCTGTTTTTTATATATGCTGGCTTTGGTGTAAATGTAATAAGTAAAAGAAAGAAAAGCTTTCAATTGTTCTACACCTTTTTTTTCTTTCGCCCGCGAAATCGTCTGGTGTTTTTAACCCGATTTCTCAGAAGATGGCATCAACATAGTTCAACGATTTGCTGTCCTTTCTGAAAGTAACCTTGACTGTCACAGTGCATTACTTGCGTTTGGGCTCAAATATAAAATTTATTTTCTGAGAATTTCCACGGGCAAAAGAAAATGACATCTAGAAATTTATTGTTCCGCCCGGTTTGAATTAGTAAAAACACACGGCGAAAATATTCGAAAGATAGATAATTCATTCTGCGTAAGCACACTGCATGCTGGAAACTTGTCAAATAATTTTTGCTGCTAAAATAAGGGGACGCATTAACAGAATAGGGCTATTAAGAGGTCTGTTTAAATAGGGCTGGCCATAGGGGAGATACCAATTAAGTGTGTTGACCTTAATATTTTTTTTAGGCTGAGAAAACATAAAATATTTACAAAGAAAGGAAAATTGAATATGAAAGTGGGGTTAGGGGCGTGATAAATGTTTGCAGGGGGCAGGGGGGCACAAATTGTTTGGGCAACCCTGGTTAGAGCTTAAGACGCTGATAGAGACAACATAATCCTTTGTCCTATAAAAATGCATACTATAGGGGTCCCAAACTTATTAACGTTTAGGACCGTCAAGATAATTCCACTAACAAAAGCAAGAAGGACGTTTTTTTGCCTTTGCTAGTGTCCTTTGTACTTTTATTCTAAAAAATTTGATGTGGGCAGCAGATGACTTTTCTTATATAATGCAATGAATTTACTAGTTTGACAGTCAAAAAATAATGTATAATGTCCACGGCGCTGTGATTTTTCGTTGAATTATTTGGCGATTTTCCGGATGACAATATGCAAACCTATTACAAAATACTCAATTAACTTATACTTCGCGCAACTCTAAATAAACAATCATCAATATTGATAGCATCCTCAATAAGCGATATAGTCCATATATTAAAATACCTTAATAATTTAGTCATCAGTTCGGCATAATTTTCGTTAATTTAACGTCATTTTCGCAATTTTGACGATATTTTTGTCAACCTGGGGTGAAATATCGCTAAGATGGAAATACTTTGCTAAAAAGTTTGCAAAATGCATCACCAAGTGTTAAAGAAAACGGAGAGAAGATTATTTCTTATATACCAGAAGGTATGCCTGTCATATGACGGAAATCAGAATTTGTGAGACATTACTTCCCATTTGGCGCCATTTTTATTAATTTTGCGGCATTTTTGTCATTTTAGCAAGATTTAAAATAGTCGCCAAGTTGGCGACGTCCCGCTAAATTTCTCGCCAAACGTTACGGACAGACGGGCGGAGAAATGTGTTATTCCTATAATCTACGCTTATGTTCTTTCCAACATATCGAACTTTCATCATCTAGTCGTCATATTCATTGATTTACCGTCATTATTTTTTAATTTGGCGACATTTTAGTTAATTTGGAAATATTTAAAAGTCGCCAAGTTGGCGACATTCGGCCATAATATCACCAAGTGGACGGAGAAATAAGTTATTCTTGTAGCAGATAAATGACTATTAGCGTCCAAATACAAAAGTAATACCTAAAGTATCTTTTCACAAGAATGGAACTAGTTAGATCCACAAGAATGATGTCACCCAGTTTATCGCATGATGTTACTTATGTGAAGTGAATATATTTCACAATAGGTAATATTTTTTTTTATTTTAGATGATTTTTTGATAATTGTTTTTTTTAAATGTGCAATATCTCGAGAACGGTTCATGCTAGCGTTCAAAAATTTGTGTCAATCATTTTCTAATGAAAAATTACATAAGAAATGACAATTTGCGTAACTTTATTAAACGTTTGAATTTTTTTGATGATTTTTTCAAAATTTCACTCGAAAATTTAGGGAGTTCTGAACATTCGATTGCGCATGAAACAATAGGCTTCCAGTATTCATGGATTATAATTTTTATACCAAATTTCATTCGAATCGGTCCATTTGTTCGTCATAGTTATCGTCTCCACAAACTCACTGACACACACACACTTTCACACACAGATATCATCTCAAAAACGTCTGATTCGTGTTCAGGGAGGCTTGAAACGCGCTCTTCCGACGAAAACTCATTGGAATTTTCGACCCCGTCGCAATGCTTTCCTTATATATTATGTATATAAGGAAAGTAAAAAGAGGCGCATCCTGGTCACGGCACCAAATCTGTGGCGTCGATTGTGTGAAACCACAGACAAAACACAAGTTAGAATTAAACACATTTATTGAATATGAAAATAAACAAGGCAGTGATTCAAAATAGTGGAAATAGTACATTAGCAATTGCGCAATAACTCAGAATTACACTCGGTAGGGTGACAATTAAGAACACCCCTGGAGGAAGAGGAACAGAGAGAATACATATATTTTCCGACATACAAAATAACACAATATCTGTCATATTATATTTAAATCACATAACATTTTAAAATAACCATTTCACACTCAAGGCAGTAATCAATACTTCAAATTTCAGATCGGATTTGTAATAATATTCTATCTCATGAGAATGAAATTAGACAAAAATTTACCTTTTCTCTTGAAACACAACAATTAACACGTAGGAAACATGGATCGAAATTTTGGAGTCTACACGGAACAGTTCTTGCACCAAACAAGGAACAGGCGAAAACTTGGCTGAACACAAGAAAGCTTTCCGCTCGTCAGGAGGTTAAGGAATTGAGTCTTTTGGCAATAGATACACGAAGAAAAACTGGACTTCATCACACTACTGGAAACCCCGGCCGACCAAATGGCTACTCATGTCCTTGTTGACGAGTCGGTCGGTCTGGGTCTTCAACACTACTGGAAACTGGGTCCGTAAGTCCTTCCGAGAGGTTGGTGGTAGGGGAAGGAGGGTACGGTCCCTGTGGATGCCTCCCCCACTGGGTTCCGGTCTAAATTGGGTGGAACTTCCCGGCCGTCCAAACAGTTACCTTACACCTTTCTGGTAGGTCGGACGGTCTGGGTCTCAATAACACTACTGGAAACATTCGATTTCACTCAGGAACTAGTGGAGTCGAGATTTCAATAAACTATTCGACACAATTCGACAAAATTCACACGAAGAGGGGTCAGGCATAAACAATCGAAATAAATAGCTACTTAGCTTTAATTGCATCTCCAAGCCGACCCAAAGGAAGAATACTTTATTCCATCAGGCAAAACTCCATTTCGTCACAAGCCCGGGAGTATATTTTTGCAAGAACGATGATCGTGTCTTCTCCTGGGCCATATCCGCCCAAAATCACCATCTCTTTGATATTACATTTTAAATTCGTAACTAAATTTTACCAAATCGCAATTAGAACTTTTCATTCTCCAATTCATGATCCGACGCGCGTTCTAACCACTCCTCTGTTCCCACACTCCTTCCACATTGCCGCCAAATCCTATTTCAAACCGGCGCATGCGCAAAACCTGCAAGTTCCCAACTAGCGACTGAGAAGCGAAAATACAAAATTATTTTATTAATATTTTTCTGGAACATAACAATTTCGCGATTTAAGAGTTCACTTTACATTTATATTGCAAAATTAACACTTTTAATCACACAGAAATAAAACAATACCTTAATATAAACACAATTATAACACAGAGGTGTGAAAGCCTTATCACATAGTTGATACTTCGAATCACATTTATGCTTTTACTAAAGAAGTATTTTAATTTCAAATTTCTCTAGATAGCAGTTTCACCTAATTTTTATGTAAAATTTATGTGTAGTATGTTATGTAAAAAACGAGAACTAGACAGAATTTATTATTAATCGCATAAACAGAACCCAAATTACTCGAAATTTAAGGTTTTAATAGCATTCTTTACAGAGAAGAACATTTATTATGTTCACTCACACCTCCTGATTTTCTCCTTTTTGTGAAGGTTTCATGTCTTCTCCAGCTTCAAATAGAAAATACTGACGATCCGGGCCCACTCTAAAGCCTATCCCCTCTAGTGGTGTCTGTCCCTATGGGCCGTCTTGTACAGAGCATAGGCGTAGCTAGGATCTCGGGAAGGAGGGGTCGATGATTCCTTTTTCTACGCAAATGTTGCGTAGAAACAGAGTTAATTTCCAGAACATTGATAGTAGCATAAGATACACCCATAGAGAGAATCCTTATTTAAAATTTATGGTTTTGACACCATACTTTGCACTGCATAAGCAGGACCTCAGAGAGGAGGGAAAGTTCGAAGACGAAATGAGGGGGAGGGGTTGAGCAATGGTTGGAAGTGGGGCGCTCCAAATAGAGAAATTACAGTAGTCACTACTTTTTCTCGTAGTTTGTAGTGTAATGCGCTACTTTCAAAAATAAGTAGTGTAGCGAGTAGCGAGTAGCGAGATACAATAAATCACTAGTTTGTATCGAGTTTTGACGCTACTTTTAACTTTACTTCAGTAAACAAGCAAGGTTCCATTCTACATATCATATGATCACCCTTTTTTCATTTGTATGAAATTCAGTGTTCTGCGCAACGATGTATGATGAATGGCTGCAAGGTTAGGAAGGCCATTGCCTCATGAAGTTGATTTTTTATATGGATATATACAGATGTGCTATTTCCCAAAAGATCCTGCTTATCTGATTGCAATTTTGAGGTGCAAATTCTACTAAAAATGAACAAACATGTTTTTAAATAAATAGTTTTTACTTTTATTTCAGTTTATACTTTTAATAAATAAAATGGATACACGTCAACTTTAATTAAACTTTAAAATCAAAGACAACCAAAAATAGGTTTAAAAGTCCTTTAATAAAATCTCTTTTACTCGATGCATAAAAATTACACGGCCAAAGCGCTTTCGGGCATCACAATGTCCTTCATATGTCCATGGGCATCACATAATGTGATTCGGGCATCATATAATGTCCTTCATCAGTGGCCTGATGAAGGACATTATGTGATGTCCGAAAGCTCTTAGGCTGTTGTTGTTGAGACCCAGACCGTCTGACCTAACAGAAAGGTGTAAGGTAACAGTTTGGACTGTCGGGAAGTGTCACCCAAATGTGGGAAGTGCCCCAAGACCGGAACTCAGTGGGGGAGGCATCCACAGGGACCGTACCCTCCTTCCCCTACCACCAACCTCTCGGAAGGACTTACGGACCCACATGCTTAACGTGATCGTACTCCGCGTGAAAGGTTGTGGAATTTTTGTGTGTCGAGGAAAGGAGATTTTATTAAAGGACGTTTAAACCTATTTCTGGTTATCTTTGATTTTAAAGTTTATACTTTTATTTTATTTTACTGTTTACAGAAAAGGGTAAAAGAATAAGGATGGGTAAGTTGATCAGTAAATTTTAATTACTCAGAATAAGTATGTTAAATTACTACAGTATACCCATATCCTCAACTTTTTGTGAAAATTGAAGCTGCGGCAAAATTCGTCTTATAAAAGTAGTTATGTAGTGACTACATTTTAAAAGTAGTTTGTAGTCACTACTTTTTAAAAAAAGTAGTTGTAGTTGTAGTTAACTACATTTGTCACAATGTAGTTGTAGATCAATCATTACATTAATAAAGTAGTTTTCCCAACCACTGGGGTTGTTGTTGTTGAGACCCAGACCGTTCGACCTACCAGAAAGGTGTAAGGTAACTGTTTGGACGGCCGGGAAGTGCCACCCAATTTAGACCGGAACCCAGTGGGGGAGGCATCCACAGGGACCGTACCCTCCTTCCCCTACCACCAACCTCTCGGAAGGACTTACGGACCCACATGTTTAACGTGATCGTACTCCGCGTGAACACGGCGGCAGTTTTGGCAGCGGCTGGAATCGAACCCGGGCCTACCGAGTGCAACTCCAGCGCGCTAACCAATGGGCTACCGCGCCCCCAACCACTGGGGTAGAGTGCTAGATTCCATTCTCCAATATGGACCCAATTCAGAACTAATGTAATTGTTCAGATAACAGGAAGGCGTTATGAGACCCCCTGTCACATTGTTATAAAGAAACAATGATAATTATCTATCAGAACAATAATAGTATCATAAAGAATGGGAAATGAAAGTTTGGACAATGTTATAGTTGTTTTGGCATTAAAATAAGAAATTTGATTAAACTTTTGTTCAAAAAGTATTATAGTCTTCGCTAGCATGAGGTGTCATATCTTGGCCTTTATAGGTGAAGGTTATACTCTGATTTGGTGTTCTACCAATCATGCCTTGTCCTCATGGCTTGTGTGCTCTTTCTTCAGTGAGGACAAGCTCATGGCTTGTCCTCACTGAAGAAAGAAATTCAAGTCTTTCTGAAACGATTGTTTATAATTGAATTCGCGCAGCAATTTACGTTGCGTTTCCTTTATCAATTTCTAATTATATTTTTACTTTTCCTGCAATGCATAGAGCTATTTCTACGGAAGGTATTGTATTGGGACACAATCTGACTCTTGGATTTGTACTTTTTGAGCATCACTGAACAGGATCAAGCGTTTCAGGAATGTGACGCCTGTGTGTATATCTAGAACAAAAGGAGTTGCTATTCAAATCAAATTCTGCATTTTTATTTAGCGTGTTAAACGTAAACGGCTCAAGAGGTTTTAGATTTTTATCGGAATGGGGCCAAAGGAAAGTTAAAGTTATCAAACAATGTGAACATGAAAACTGAAAAACATTTCAAAATATCTGGTTGTTGAGACCTAGATCGTCCGACCTACCAGAAAGGTGTAAGGTAACTGTTTGGACGGCTGGGAAGTGCCACCCAATTTAGACCGGAACCCAGTGTGGGAGGCATCCACAGGGACCATACCCTCCTTCCCCTACCACCAACCTCTCGGAATGACTTACGGACCCACATGTTTAACATGATTATACTCCGCGTGAACACGGCGGCAGTTTTGCCAGTGGCGGGAATCGAACCCGGGCCTACCCAGTGCAATTCTCGCGCGCTAACCGCTAATAATAATCTGTTGCCAAATAATATATTTTTTAATATTTATTTTTAATCAAAATCATTCTAAAAATGTATCTCTAAACGTATGCCAGTGTTTCTTTCAAGCATACATCCAATTATTTGCTCCCCACCCCTCCCGGAAACATTTTTTATTAGCTTAGTTTCTATTTATGAAACAGCATTTACATATATTTATATAAGGCAAATAGAAAATTTGCCCCCCCCCCCTTCGGTCAAAAAGTCCTGAAAGACTGCCTGTGAACATCCTCTGTAGAACAATATTTTCTCCATTCTATAAAAGCATCATGCATATTCTGATGAGAACATTTTACCTCATTTATAAAGGCGAAAAACCACAAAAATGGGAGAAAAATAAATTCTTTATTTGCACGCTTCCCCGGACTCCGCAGAAAATATTTTGCAGATACAGAAAACGTTTGCGAGAATCAAAACAAAACAAAGAAGTCGGAGCTATAAAACCTCGGACCAGTTCATTTACAGAAAAGTTGAGCGAATCCCCTTTGCCGCGGATTGTGGGATTACAGTCAGATCGTATCGATATGGTTCTACAGGTAAGTTTATTAAAATCGTTCTTTTCTGACTTTTTTTTCTATTTCGAATTCCTATTATATTTATTGAATAGTAATACAGTATTAATTCTATTTATTTTATTAATATTCTGTACAAACTCTATAAAATATCTGAAGTGTGAGTCTCCGCTTGACTCTCTCATAAATTCATATTCCATAGTGTTTAAATCTACCTGTATCATAGTCCAGATTTCGTACCCGAATTATTCCTTTAAATCTAATTTAATAAAAATTATTTTCAAGTTGGCAGCAGCTTAATAATACTGAAGATACAGACTTATCTGTGTAGTGTTAAAAATCTAATGTGGGCAGCATATGACTTTCCATACAAACTTCAATTCATCTTTATTTCATTAATAATTCATTAAATGGAATTTAATTGCACAAAATAACACTGAATTTGCACTTTTAATTCAATTTTCGTTTATATTTGTTAACTGAACGTATTTTCAAAAATCTGATGTGGGCAACACATGACTTTCCTTATATAATGCAATGTATTTACTACTTTTGCAGTAAAAACAAAATAGGTTATTCTTATAGTAGATACTTATATTTTCCCCCCAAGATATTGAATTTTCGTCAAATAGTCGTTATTTTCATTGGTTTAGCATCATTTTTATCCATTTGGTGAGATTTTCTTTGATTTGGTAACATTTAAAAAAAGTCGCCATGTTGGCGACATTCCGCCAAATCCGTCGCCAATATCTCGCCAAGCGTTATGGAAGGAGAAATAATTTATTCTTATAGCAGGTAAATGACTATTGGCGTTCAAATACAAAAGTATTACTCAAAGTATCTTTTTTCATGAATGGAACGAGCTAGATCCACGAGAAGGATGTCACCAAATTTATCCCATGATATTACATATGAAAAGTGAACATGTTCCTCAATAGGAAATATTTTTTTTTTTATTTTATATAATTTTTTGATAGTTTTTTTGAAAAATGTGCAATATCTCGAGAACGATTCATACTAGCGTTCTAAAATTTATGTTAATCGTTTTCTAATGAAAAATTACATAAGAATTGTCTATTTGCGTAACTTTTTTAGTGGTTTTGATTTTTTGACGATTTTTTCAAAATTTCACTCGAAAATTTAGGGGGTTATGAACATTCGATTGCGTTTAAAAACAATAGGCTTCCAGGATTCATGGATTGTGATTTTTGTATTAAATTTCATTCGAATCGCTTCATTCGTTCGTGAGATATCGTCTCCACACACACACACACACACACACACACACACACACACACACACACACACACACACACACACACACACACACACACACACACACACACACACACACACACACACACACACACACACACACACACACACACACACATCACTTCAAAAATGTTTGATTCGCGATCAGGGATGCTTGAAACGTGCTCCCCCGTCGAAAAACTCGAATTCGAATTTTCGACCTTGTCACAATACTTTCCTTATACATTATGTATATAAGGAAAGTAAAAATGGAGTTGCAAAAATGCAAAAAATTAAAATATCTCGAGAACGGTTAGTACCAGAGTAATGTGGTTCGTCTTATTCTGTTTATCTTCAAATGTTACGTATAAAAGTAGTATTTAATTGATACATTTGAGTCTACGTAGTCTTTTATTTTAGATATTGCGATTTTAGAGGGCCATTTCGTAAAAAAAGGCAGGTTCTTCTTTTTTCAAATCGTACCAAAATTTAATCAGCACCAGGGTAACTCACACGTGACTTACATATAAAATTTTATGAAATTGGGTTCATTAGATTTTGAGTTACAGTGGATATATACATTGCATAGACAGACAGATACACACACAGACGTCACGCTAAAAATAGTTTTTTCGTGTTCGAGAGGTTCCGAAACGTAACAGCATTTTTTTCACAGTGACGTAAGATTTACGTCACATTGTGACTTTGGGACGTCACAGGACGTCGCAGTACGTCTCGGCAATGTCATATTGAGGTCACAGCGAAGTCATTTTGGTCATTTTCCCTGTCGTTTGTGACGTCGCATATTAACTTGTTTGGGACGTCACATTGTAATTGCCATTGTAATGTCGTCACATTGTTACGTGTTAATTAAATTGTGGAAACGTCACATAATATAGTCACAATGAAGTTACAAAGATACTAATACGTAATGTCGCATAGTAGTCACAAATATGATGTCGTCATTTTCATTGATTTAGCGTCATTTTTATCTATCTGGCGAGACTTTCGTTAATTTGGCAACATTTAAAAATGTCGCCAAGTTGGCGACATTCCACTAAATTCGTCGCCAAAATCTCGCCAAGCGTTATGGACAGAGAAATAAGTTATTCTTACAGCAGATAACTGACTATTGGCGTTCAAATACAAAAGTATTACTCAACGTATCTTTTCTCGTGAATGGAACGAGTTAGATCTACGAGAATGATGTCAGCCAATTTATCGCATGATATTACATATGAAAGTGAACATGTTTCTTAACAGTTAATATTTTTTTTAATGTATGGGACTTTTTGATAAATTTATTTGAAAAATGTGCAATATCTCGAGAACGGTTCATGCTAGCGTTCTAAAATTTATGTCAATCGTTTTCTAAGGAAAAATTACATAAGAAATGTCTATTTGGGTAACTTTATTAAAAGTTTTGATTTTTTGATGATTTTTTCAAAATTTCACTCGAAAATTCAGGAGGGTTCTGAACATTCGATTTCAAAACAATAGGCTTCCAGTATTCATGGATTGTGATTTTTGTACCAAATTTCATTCGAATCGCTTCATTCGTTCGTAAGATATCGTCTCCACAGACTCACTGACACACACACATACTTTCATACGCACACATACTTTCACACACACACACACACACACACACACACATACTTTCACACACACAGGCATCACCTCAAAAATGTTCGATTCGTGATCAGGGATGCTTGAAACGTGCTCTCCCGTCGAAAACCCGAATTCGAATTTTCGACCCCGTCACAATACTTTTCTTATACATTATTGTATATAAGGAAAGTAATTATCCAAATACTATTGTCTTAATGTTTAAATATTTTTAAATTAAATATGCAGATAAATTGATTATTAGTATAACCGAACATTCAGCTAATAATCTTCAAAACAAAGTAATTTATAAAATAAAAAAATATTATAAAGAGATTTTTTATGCAAAATTTGGATAACATATTGGATGAATTTCATGTCACCATTAAATATTTAATATTTATGTCAGGGGGCTGGGTATACCTACCTCTTAGCCCCCTCTGGCCCCTTCCTCTTTAGCCGAGACGATTTTTCAGTACTTCCTTAGGCCCTTCAAAGTCAAGTCTATCATCTTCATTTCTCAATGATATACTTTTCAATACTTTCATCAACAGTTTCATTGGCACTCCTTGCCTTTCTACGTTCCATGACAAATCTAACTAACTTCCGAACTCCCCATCTCGATATCAATTAGAAGCGACAAATCATTTTGGCATTAATAAATAAAATAGAAATGCTATTACTTTCCTTATATACATATAATGTTAAGGAAAGTACTGTGACGTGGTCGAAAATTCGAATTCGAGTTTTCGACGGCAGAGCACGTTTCAAGTAGCCCTGAATACGAATAAGACGTTTTTGAGGTGATGTCTGTGTGTGTATGTGTCAGCGAGTCTGTAGAGACGATAACTGACGAACGAATGGACCGATTCAAACGAAATTTGATACAAAAATTACAATCAGTGAATACTGAAAGCCTATTGTTTTTAAACGCAATCGAATGTTCAGAACTCCCCCCCCTCCTAAATTTTCCAGTGAAATTTTGAAACAATCATCAAAAAATTAAAACTTTTAATTAAATTACACAAATAGACATTTCTTATGCAATTTTGCTTTAAACGATTAACATAAACTTTAGAACGCTAGCACGAACTGTTCTCGAGATATTGTACATTTTTCAAATAAATTTATCAAAATATCCCATAAATTAAAAAAAAATATTATAACTGTTGAGAAACATGTTCACTTTTCATATGTAATATCATGCAATAAATTGGATGACATCCTTCTCGTGGATCTAGCTCGTTCCATTCATGAGAAAAGATACTTTGAGTAATATTTTTATACTTAACACCAATAATCATTTATCTGCTGTAAGAATAACTTATTTCTCTGTCCACAACGCTTGGTGATTTTGGCGACGAGTTTGGCGGAGACTTTTTTAAATGTTGCCAAATTAATGAAAATCTCGCCAAATGGATAAAAATGACGTTAAATCAATGGGAATGACGACTAATTGACGAAAATTCAATATTTTGGAAAGAATATAAGAACCCCCCCCCCCTTTTTTTTGCTGTAAAAGTAATAAATTCATTGCATTATATAAGGAAAGTCATGTGCTGCCCACATCAGATTTTTTTAAATGAGAGTGAGTATTATCTTGAGTACTAACATTATTATCGTTTGCCAAATGACAAGCACACAATAACTAAGTTGAGTTATTTCGAACACTTTACCACATAGTTGACAACTGTTTATGACTTTGTTCATTCTGTCTGTCTGTCCGTTCGCACGTTAACTGCAGTAAAAAGGACTTTATCAAAATGAAATTTTAGGTGTGTGGGACATATGAGAATGTAAATGAATAATATCACCCAATTAGTTTTGGATTGAACACGGGTTGAACAAAATGAAATACACTGAACCCTATGGGACCTAATTTTTCAAACATTTTTTAAGCGAAGTTAAAATTCACAAATGGCTTCGAAAGTTTTAGAAAATATTCAAATTATCCCATAAAATATTATAAAAAAAATTTCAATAAAATATGTTCGGTAGTTTTTTAAATAAAATTTAAAATAATAATGACACCCATATTATATGAAAAGATCAAGTGATCCTCTTCAAAATAAAATATGGCATCCATCTTTTTTCCAGTGTCAAAATCGTGATTTTTGAAGTTCTTTTTAATTTATATTTAGTGTTGCATCCGTCCTAAAACCGCTATATTTTTACGTTTTTCCTGTGCATCTATATTATGCGCCAACGCAATTACAATATTTTTGAGTTTAAATGATCATCAAACTTTGATTATTTCTATAAGGAAGCTTAATTTTAACATATGCAGAATGTAAACACATCAAGTTGTAAGATGAGTTGTATAAGAATTGCTGAATTTTTTTAACGCAAAATTATTTAGCTCTGGAGTCTGGAATACAGCTGATATGAGTGAAATATTTATTGATTTTACATGGAGAAGCAGATTATTTTATAGAATTGCCTTTTTCGATGGAGTTTTAAGCATAGAGTTAGAAAGTATTTTTACCTTTATGGTATGGAAGTTTTTAAGTAAAATAAATTATTGTAGTACTGTGATAATTTTAAAAATATCACCGCTGAATGAAATAATTGGAATAAAAGTGTATGAATGAAATATTCACAGATTTTACACAGAGAGCCAGGCGATTTATATTTCGATGGCGTCATTTGAAAAAGTTAATTTTTTTTTCGATGAAGTTTTAAGCTTTCAAATAGAATACATTATTGTAGCAATGTAATAATTTTAAAAATATCACCGCTGAATGTATTGCATTTTAGAGATGTTTAAATAAAATTGTATTGCAGTTGAAAATTGTTTCATAATGAATGCATTATTGCATTATTGATCTTATTTGTTAACTTTCTGAAATTTTTTTCCAGAACTGTGAGTATTAAAATGCTAATAATTTGTATTTTTAAACACTTCTAAAAATTGTCCCATTTTTAAAATTCATAAAAAATTATAACAACCTGATTTATATGACTATGCTTATTTATATATTATTTAATTTTCAATTACTATGCCACTACTATTCAATTACTATTTATACTACCTTTATAGCTTGAACAAAAACAACTGTTGATATTTTAGGAACGGAATTATTTTAGTTTCTAATTTTGTGGATAGCATTGTTTTAAAAAGGGTGGAGCTACTTTATAATATAGATAATATCCCTTTATATGGACTCTATACAAGTTCGCTGACATTCAGCTTATTGTTCCTGTTGAATTTGATGTTTTCTTTCTTTATCATTAATATGCACAATGCAAAGCCGTAGCCAGGGTCTTGGCGCAGGGTGGAGGATTCTGAAAATTGTAAGGGAGATTATTAAATATTTCTTCTAAGAATCGGTTAATGCTTTGATGTTACACCACTAGGCAGTTGTAACAATACAGTTTTTATGAATATCTGTTGATTCTAATAAAATTTATTAAAAATTGTAATTTCACTTTCTTCATATAGACAGGGTGTTCCAAAAATATTGAAACGGTTGATTAACGGTTGATTGAAACGATTGAAACGGTTTAATTTCTTTACCTGTTGGAGATAAGTGGGCAATGTAAATTGCAAAAATGTTGAAAGTAAGATAGGAAATAAGACTACGTTAATGAAATAGTCATCCCATTTATTTTCAAAAAGTTACACTTTTTAAATTTTTATACGACCCCCTTAGACAAATTGGGTCAATCAGAATTTTTTTATTTTTAATGCAACAAGATCATTAAAAAAACGCATATCTGTATCTTTAAAATCAACTGAATTATGATAAAGGAAAAAATCTGACTTATGGCACTTTTCCGTACCATGTGAAAGGCTGTTTCATGAGTGAAAATAGGGATCATAAACAAATTGACGATGGAATTTGTTTACATCAAAAATACGTTAATACGGGTCAAAATTTTTTATCACAAATGCATCTGAATAAAGCACTACACAAACAGAGATCATATAAAGCAGTGGTACTCATTACGCGGTTGGGTAGCTTATGTATTATCTTTTTTGTGATATGTCACAAATTTACACGTCTAATTTGATATATGTTCCCCATTCACAGTGTTCAATTTTCAATTAAATATAACTAGCTCAATTTTAAATATACAGATATTTGGGTTTTTCTTTTAATGATCTTGTTGCATTAAAAATAAATATTTTCTGATTGACCCAATTTGTCTAAGGGCGTCGTATAAAAATTTAAAAGGTGTAACTTTTTGAAAATGAAAGGGAGGTCTATTTCATTAACATAGTCTCATTTCCTACCTTGCTTTCAACATTTCTGTAATTTACATTGCCCATTTATCTTCAACAGGTAAAGAATTAAAGCGCATTTCAATCTTTTTGGGACACCCTGTGTAGTATAATGTGTAGGAAAAATATTGTAACGGAATGAAAGTTAAATTAACTAAAAAATAGTTTTATCTTCTTGTTTTTGCAACATGCAATAGATGGCGGTACCAGTCAGCATTGGCCGCAAAATTGGCATATGGGAGAATTTTGACTATCAAACTCATAACAACTTCATGATTCTAATTTTAAAAAAAAAATCTCGCCGCTATGTATTTTTCCAGGTCCTGAAGTACTTCTCCACTAAATTTCGTGGCTACGACGCTTACATTTTCAGCTACAGATAGACATCTTGCTTTATTATTATAGATTCCTAAATGGGACAGTAATTTGCCAATAGCCCTATTGTGTAAAATAAATTCCTTTTGTAACAGTTTTGCTGTGGATTCCTACTCCTTTGGACAATATTCTACAACTTTGTAATTGACTTCTTTTCGCCTATCTCGCTTTGTCAAGTTTGTTATCCAAACTTTTTAAATATATTCCGCTAGAGGTGCTGCAATCGCTTTTTTCGAACAGGCATGGCCACTTTACTATAGACAAACCTAACGTGTACACTACACTTATGGACTTTTTATAAAGTTATTGGGATGTTTAAAAGAATTTCCTAGGAACTCAATACTGTATAGTCCATCTATTGAACGATATCTATAATTATAAACTAAAAGTGTGCTGCAGTAAGCCAAAGGTCTGAGTTCAAATCAACCAATTTCTATAATAAAAATTCAAACTTATGGCTTTTCCAATTTCAATAAAAAGTATTTTTAATTCATAATCAAATTGAACTTTGATTGATATGGTAACCACCTAGTACATATAATTAGCGTATGAATCAAAACTGAGTAAGTAGCCGGTCATAAATATACTAGTATATATATTCATTCCATTATATTCAAGTGTACCATACTCAGAGGTCTAAGCGACTTCTGGGGCTTTAAAAATTTTTACTTTACTTTTATTGAACATCTCTTGCCTTTTTTAAAAGACTAATTAGTAAATTATAGTTACTCTAACGTTTTTATATAATTCTACATTTTAACTTAACTTCATTTGTGTATCAGTTTGCTGTCTTTACTAAGTTTTGACCTTTATATTGGATTCTAGTTAAGCATATTGAGATCGAGATATTATAATCCCCACAGTGTGATTTGAGTAGGCTTTTTAGCATTCTACACTTGTTTTGAAGGGGGGGGGGAAAGGCGGCCTAAAAGCATTTGTACACTCATTATTCCTTCTTTCTGCATGAGCTAACTATGGAACTTTATAGGTATTAGATAGAAAAACTATGGTTTTCTTAATTGGACCGGATTATCCATTGGGACATGATAGTTTTGGTCCAGAAATAGTTTTATATCATAAATACCCCCCCCCCCCCCAAATAAATAAATATATTGGCCGTCCGGGGGAGGGGCGAAATTTTATGCCAGAACCTAAAATGAAAAGACTAATGCAACGAATTCTTATTTATTTTTGAACTTGCACAAATAACACAAATACGTTGTCGGATAATCGATTATCCAGCTTTTGAATTTGTAACGTTTTACTGCATTTATTGTTCAGATGGGGCCTTTAGTTATAGTTCGCTTGAAAAACCTTGGGACACTACTAGTCTTACTCAAAGTATACTTGAGGCAAAACGAACTGAACTGGACACTATATGTATTCAGTTTTGTATTCATACGCCCATTATGTTTACGCTGACCCACTATATAACTCAGCAGAGGTTTACAATTTTTCTTATATCTTTGTAGTGTCAAGTTAGGTTTACCGCAAGTATGGTTATGATTTTTTTTTCTTTAATCGACTGAAGATCGAATTCAGAAAAAGGATTCTCGTACAAAGAGTAAGGCTTGCGTTCCTCCCTCCCAGACATATTTTCTACTAAAAGTTTATTATAATAACTTAGACAAAATTAAGCCATATACAGATGAGCGTTGACTTATGTTAAAGGGTGGCCACAGATCAAGAAGGGCCTGTCACATGTTAAATTTTATGTCATGCTGAAATTTACAGTAAAATGAGATATAAGTAGATTAGTTGTCTCGTAATTGGACTTAAGACATGAACCATCTATAGTTTATTTGTAAGTTCACTCAAATTTTTTATTCAGGTTATAAACTTCAAAAATCTCTCTTTTCTTCCTTTCCCATTCCTATTGTACTGATTTTTTTTAATTTCCTTTGTTTATATGGCACATTGTTAAGTTATTTATCCTCAAATGCTCGTTGAAATAACAATAATATATATGAGTGTAAAAGTCTTTATGCATTACTGAGGAAAGGAAAAAGAAAATGTATTTATTAAGTTTTTAATTTATTTCTAGGTATTGTTCATTTATACAGCAGTTTCTCTATTGGGTCAATCATCATGCCACAATTACCCCAGTACCGAGCTTTTAAGAGACAGTTGGCTATTTCCCTTTTCCATACCATCTGGAAAAAGAATGGGCAGACAAATGCCTCCTCACCATGAACCAGATGCTGTACTTATAAATGATGGAGGGAGTAGGAAACCCAACTTCCCAGGTGGGGGTTTTCCTGGTTTTCCCGGAGGTCCTGGAATTTTTGGGGCACCACGAGGACCCGGTGGGCCAGGATATCCTCGAAGACCAGACTTTCCTGGTGTATTTGGTGTTCCAGGAATCGGAAGACGACCAGGAATTAACAGAAGCCCTGGGGCGTTTGATCTGCCAGGAATGCCACAATTACCACCAGGGCCTGGTGTATTTGAAATACCAGAACAAGGGATACCAAGTTTTCCTAATTTATATGGCACTCCACGAGGGACAGGTATTCCAGGACCTGGTGTATTCGGGGTACCCGCAGAAAGACCTCCTATAATGCCAGGAGTTTTCTTAACCCCAGAAGGACATGGTGGTCCAATAATGCCAAACGGTCCGGGCATATTTGGAATGCCAGATGGTCAAGGAAATCCTGGAACTTTTGTTGTACCTAATGGACCTCCATATCCCGGTGAACCACCATTTGGAAGGCCAGGCGTCTTTGCAGGTGCTGGTGGAGAAGGTGTTCCTGGCGTTCCAGGATTTTTCATTCCCGGCGGAATTCCTAATATTCCTGAACCTGCAGGCGATTATCCAGTCACTAGAGGCCACGGACCTGAAGCATTTGTGCCTGGTGACATGCATAGATTTGGACCTGGTGGAATAATGCCTGGTGTATTTTATCCCGAAACTTTCTTTCCTATTCAACCAGAGAGTCCGGATAGTTCTGGTGGATATTCACCAAGGCGAAATGTTTATGGTGGAACTGGTAGCCGCGAGATGTATGATGATCCTATTGCGGATATTTTCCCAATGATTGATAAATCCCCATTACGATCTGCAGTTCCTAATTAAAAAAGGTATTACATAAGTTTTTTTACTTAAATTGATGCTTGATAACTGCCATGGGTTGCAATATCTTTACAATGCAGTTAATTGGAAAAGCAAATTTTACATGAAGTTAAATTAGGCTATCTCTTAACTAAAATAAAAAGCATATTTTTATTTTGTACAAACTTGAACTATTAGAAATATTCTAGTTAATGATTTAATATTGCGTAATATGTTGGGTTAACTTTAAACTAGAACCCCTTCTCCAAAGCAGTTTAACCATCATAAACGATATTGATTGCAGGAACAAGATGAAGTGCTTGATCTTCAGCTCAGAAATCAAACACAGTCAGTTTAGACTGAACTTGTTTTCATGGGTTTCCTAACATGTCATATATGACATAGTTTTTCTTAGAAAATCTCCCATGAAAAGCATTTACTTTGACGAAATGACAGTATTTGCTTTTTGCACAGTAGTGCTCTCACTAACAAATAGCCTTTACTAAAGTAATCTCATTATATTTGCTAAATTAAATATGGAAATGTCCTTTTTTCGGTTATGTTTAGGAGTGAAGAACTTGCCCAAACTGCTTTTAAGGTGTTGAATGCATTCGAATATTTGAACAAAGTTAACAAGAGAAATCAATCATGCATACAGCATTGATTATGAAACACTTTCCAACTTCAATGCAATTTTATATAAACTTCTCTAAAATGCGATACATTCCACGGTAATATTTTTAAAATTATCATAATACTACAATAATTTATTATATTTGAAAACTCCATCGAAAACCAATGACCTTTATTCAAATGACGTCATCGAAATATAAATCGCCAGGCTCTCTGTATAAAAGCAGTATGTCATTCATAAACTTTTTTCCATTCCTTTCATTCATCACAATACTATAATAATTTATTTTATTTAAAAACTTAAAACCATGTAGGTACAAGTAATTTAACTCTATGCTTAAAACTTCATCGAAAAAATCGTTTTCTTTGTGTAAAATCAATGAATATTTCATTCATATCAGTTATATTGCAGACTCCATGCGCTAAATAATTTTGCGTTAAAGAAATGCAGCAATTCTTATACAACTTATTTTACATCTTTTGGTGTTTACATTCTCCATAAGTGAAAATTAGGCTTCGTTGTAGCAATAATCAAAGTTTGATGAGCATTTAAACTCAAAAATATTGTAATTGCGTTGTTTCAGTATGTAGATGCACAGAATTTAAGCAAAAATAAAGCGGTTTTAGGACAGATACAACACTAAATATGAATTAAAAAGAACTTTAAAAATCACGATTTTGACGCAAGATGGATGCCATATTTTATTTTGAAGTGGGTTACGTGATCTCTTTATATAATGGTCACGTGATCTCTTCATATAAAGGGTGTAATTATTACTTTAATTTTTATTTAAAAAACTACTGAATATATTTTGCTGAAAATTTTTTATATATTTTATGGGATAATCTGAATATTTCCTAAAACTTTCGAAGCAATTTGTGGATTTTAAATTCGCTTAAAAAATGTTTGAAAAATTAGGTCCCATAGAGTTCAATGTATTTAATTTTTTCAACCCGGGTTCAATCCAAAACTAATTGGGTGATATTATTTATATTCCCATAGGTTCCACAGACCGGCTGAACAACATACTAAAATTTCATTTTGATAAAGTCATTTTTACGGCAGTTATCGTGCTAACAGATAGACAGACAGACGGAATGAACAAAGCCATAAACACTTTTCAACTATGTTGTAAAGTGTTAAAAATGATGTTAGCATTCAAAAATTTCAACACATGAGTAAAGTCTTAAGAATGTTTAGCAATTGCAGACTTAGAAACTTCTTGTTTAGAAACATGGTTCATATGATCCTCAATATGAAATTTAAGAGCATTTTTTGTTTGACCAACATAACCAAGATCGCATTAGCATGGAATGTGATAAACACCCTCAACAATTCAAAACAGGAATAGGGTGTTTAAGGGAGGGAAAATTAATTTTGTTAAGAGGTTTACAGACACACTTAAAATTGAAATGTGAAAGAACATTGGTGACTTTATAGCTAACAGATGAATAAAAGGGCAAAATGGTAGAATTATGTGTACAAACGTCTCAATGTTGAAGGTTAGAAAACAAATTCGTCTTATTGAATTTATGCAATGTTTAGTCAATAATAGTGAAATTATAGCCTCTAGAAATGGCCAAAGTTTTCAGATAATAATCTCACAATTAAGTGACTAAGAATCAGAACACAAATTAAGGCACAGTAAGCATAAATGTAAAAAGTAAAAATTGTTTGTTGAACAGGATGATTAGAACAAAACAAGCATGAGGAGGCATGGAAACACAGAAAGATTTATGGAAAACAGAAGTTGAGAATGTGGAATTTTCTGTAACAAGAACATCAAGAAAGGATATTGATTATCACATTCCTTTTCATGAGTATGAATTGAAGGGTTAATGGAATTAATTAAACTAAGCAAAATAAGATTGAAACTATTATAAGCTAACACAAAAGTATCATCCACATATCTAAACCAACATTTGAAATTGTACAAATTAAGAAGTTTTTCAAAATAATGCATATAAATATCACATAAAATAGGAGACAGCAGATTGTCTAGAGCCAAACCTTCGGATTGTTTATAGAAAAAATAAAAAACACCATTAAAATGAAGGGCGTTTGTTTAATACATAAATTGGACAAAGTTATAATTTCTATTACTTCAATTTCGGAATAATGAATTATTAACAGGGGAGCAATTGGCAACTTATTGACAAAATTAACAATTAACGGAATTCTTAACAGTGCGAGTGCTATTACTAATTAAAGGGGAACGAGTATGTGCAAGAAATCGAGCAATAGAATATGAGCGCGGAAAGACAAATTGGGTTTGTGAATTTTAGGTAGGGCATAGAATTGAGCACACGTTACGATACAAGGAATCATTGCCCATATAGTTTTATCACACAAAATGACATAATTTTTTATAGCATTTTTTATTTTAATGAGTGTTTGTAGGGTCAAATTTTAACGCAATGTAAGGCTCATTATTAAGAAGATCATTAACATTTTCTATATAGTTATTACTTTCCTTATATACATAATGTATACGGAAAGTATTGTGACGGGGTCGAAACTTCGAATTCGAGTTTTCGACGGGACAGCACGTTTCAAGCATCCCTGATCACGAATCAAACATTTTTGAAGTGATGTGTGTGTGTGTGTGTGTGAAAGTATGTGTGTGTGTGTGTCAGTGAGACTGTGGAGACGATAACTGACGAACGAATGGACCGATTCAAACAAAATTTGGTACAAAAATCACAATCCGTAAACACTGGAAGCCTATTGCTTTTATACGCAATCGAATGTTCAGAACCCCCTTAATTTTCGAATGAAATTTTGAAAAAATCGTCAAAAAATCAAAACCTCTAATAAAGTTATGCAAATAGACATTTCTTATGTAATTTTTCATTAGAAAACGATTGACATAAATTTTAGAACGCTAACATGAACCATTCTCGAGATATTGTACATTTCTCAAAAAAATTATCAAAAAGTCATATAAAAAAAAAAAAAATATTTCCTATTGAGAAACATGTGCACTTTTCATATGTAATACCATGCGATAAATTGGGTGACATCATTCTCGTGGATCTAGCTCGTTCCATTCATGAAAAAAGATACTTTAAGTAATACTTTTGTATTTGAACGCCAATAGTCATTTATCTGCTGTAAGAATAACTTATTTCTTCGTCCATAACGCTTGGCGAGATTTTGGCGACGAATTTGGCAGAATGTCGCCAACTTGGCGACTTTTTGAAATTCTGCCAAATTAACGAAAATCTCGCCAAATGGATAAAAATGTCGCTAAATCAATGAAAATGACGACTAATTGTCGAAAATTCAATATCTTGGAAAGAATATTAGTATCTACTATAAGAAAAATCTATTTTTTTTACTGTAAACGTAGTAAATTCATTACATTATATAAGGAAAGTCATGTGTTGCCCACATCAGATTTTTTTTTGTTTAGCAATACAGTCTGATCAACTTTATCTGACATAGTTATGAGTTAGCTTTAGATTTAAGTTCTGACAGATCGCCGACAGATTTAGATTTAAGTACAGATTTAGATATTAAGACAGATTTAGTTCCGACAGATTTAGATTTAAGTTCCGACAGAAGTGGAGATGAACTAAATTTGTACCACTGTTCACATTTGTACACTGTTCAAAACCACAGACTTGGCAGCAAGATGTTTAAAAGTATTTAATTGGTCAGAGGACATTTTGACTGTCTTGATTCTGTAATGTACATCTTAATTCTATGCCTATGATTCTAATGTATACATTCACTTTCGGTGCCTTTTGGAAATTTTATGGAAGCTTCTAATATTGCAACAAAGATAAACAAACATCAAGTTATGTTGTTAGGCTTCTCCTGTGCATAAAAAAAAAAAAAACTTTTCTACAAATTTATATAAAAAAAATCTGATGTGGCAGCACATGAGTTTCTTTATGTAATGCAATGAATTTACTACTTTTACAGTAAAAAAAGAAAAAAAGTTATTCTTATAGTAGATACTTATATTTTTTCCAAGAAATTAAATTTTCGTCAATGAGTCGTCATTTTCATTGATTTAGCGTCATTTTTATCCATTTGGCGAGATTTTCGTTACCTTGGCAACATTTAAAAACATCGCCAAGTTGGCGACATTCCGCAAAATTCGTCGCCAAAATCTCGCCAAGCGTTATGGACAGATAAATAAGTTATTCTTATAGCAGATAAATGACTATTGGCGTTCAAATACAAAAGTATTACTCAAAGTATCTTTTCTCGTGAATGGAACGAGCTAGATCCACGAAAATGATGTCACCAAATTTACCGCATGAAAAGTGAACATGTTTCTCAGCAGTTAATATTTATTTTTAATTTATGGGATTTTTTGATAAATTTATTTGAAAACTGTGCAATATCTCGAGAACGGTTCATGTTAGCGTTCTAAAAATTATGTCAATCGTTTTCTAAGGAAAAATTATTGTCTAAGGAATTGTCTATTTTGCAACATTATTAAAGGCTTTGATTTTTTCAAAATTTCACTTGAAAATTTAGGGGGTTCTGAACATTCGATTGTGTTTATAAACAATAGGCTTCCAGTATTCATGGATTGTGATTTTTGTACTAAATTTCATTCGAATCGCTTTATTTGTTCGTGAGACATCGTCTCCACAGACTCACTGACACACGCACACATGCTTTCATACACACACGCATCACTTAAAAAATGTTCGATTCGTGATCAGGGATGCTTGAAACGTGCACTCCCGTTGAAAACTCGAATTCGAATTTTCGACCCCGTCACAATACCTTCCTTATACGTTATACGTATATAAGGAAAGTAAAGAAAGCAAGTACAGAAAACTTTTCTGAGTAACATTGTATCTGCATATATTTATATTTTACAAATATTTACTGTATTTCAATTACTAAAGGACTTTCATTTTTCAGGTTTTGTTTACAAAATCTTCCAAAGTGCCACATTTAAAGGAAGATTATACCACGAAATCATTTCTTCAACAAACAACTCTCACGAACAAAGAATATACAACTAAAATTGGTGCTTTTAAGTTTTTGTAATAAAATATGTGAAAAGACAATTCCGTATCTTTTTATTATTTAATTGAGGAAGAAAACTAAAATATGGGTAAATAAGAACTTAGAACAATAAAGAAATACGGATCCAATATTACAATATTCAAACCCAAATTACCAGGGGATATTTATTACCAACTTATTCCTTATTCTAGTAGTTGTGGCAATTATTGCATAAACCAAGATTAACTCCTGAATTAGATGGCATTTTTGTTCACTCTTTTATGACATTTTTCTTGCCCTTGAGTTTTATATTTACTTTCTCATACTATGTAATATAATATAAAGTATTGTTTTCACGAAAACTTTCGAATTCGAGATTTTGATGCTAATATATGTTTTAGGACCTCTTGAACACGTTCTGACTATGTCTGGAGTGATGTTCGTCTGCAAGTGGTGGGATTCTTGTGTGTATGGTAGCTGCCTCAAATATTAATTTATTTTCACGAAACTTTATATTCAATTTTGTTGTCGAAAATCTAGAACTAGATAGAATTTTTTAAAATTCGAGCGAAAAGTTTGAAGTTTATTTGAAATTATATATATACTTTTTGGCATTGCAGCATAAGACAAAATTTGAAATAATCATGCATAGGAGGTTATTTATGGCTTCAAACATTGCAAAATAAAGTCGTGATACAATTTTTGTGTTCATGACGTCATTGGCCCCCTCGAGGGGGGAAGAGCAAGTTACCCCTGGAGGTCAAGTATGGGATCAATATCAAGTATAGTATCAAATGAAATATTTTTTCAAGCCCTTTTAAGTGAAGGGCTTGAAAAAATGTTATAATTGTGATCAATTGTCAATGATATAATTTTCCCCCCCTGTAACATAAAAAAAAAAAAATAGAAAGCTAGTTAAAATTCCCTATAATAACCCACTTCTCTGTCCGTTTCAATAACATTTGGCAGGATATCACCAACTTGGCGACTATTTAAAATGTTTCAAAATTGATGAAAATTTTCGCTAAATCTATAAAAAATGGCGTCAAATTGATAAAAATCACGCTAAATCAATTAAAATAAATGTGGTTTATTAGGAGATAGTACCGTAATTGTGTTTAGCTAACGATTGTTTGTCAATCCAATTGTCCCATTTGGCGACTTTATTTAAATGTCGCTAAATGGAACAAAATAATGCCATATAAACGAAATTGCCTCCAAATTGATAAAATGACACAAAATTGATAAAAATGACGCCAAATTGATGAAAATTCAATATTTTGTGAAATTAAGTTTAATTTCCTTGATAACCCCTATTGCTTTGGGCGAATTATTAATTTAATATCTTAATAACCCAATTCTCCATCCGTTCGTCCATAACACTTGGTGAAAAATTTGGCGACAAATTTAGTGGATATCTCCAACTTGGAGAGTTTATTAAATTTGCCAAATTGATAAATATGACACTAAATTAATGAAATTAATTGTTTTGTCAAGAGATGGCATTTGATTGTCATTCCAAATGATCACAGGTATAGCATGGTACCTGGTATGGTTGGAAAGTTTGGAAAAAAAAACAACAATCACAAGCAGTTTAAAAATGGATTCTGTTATGAAAACGTTGAGTTGAACTATATGTACTCCAGTTAATTTTAACCCCAAAATGCAGTGTGATTAACTAGAACACACATGAGTTGCAGAATTTCAGCCGCTTACAAATATTAATTTTAGAACTTTTAAAGAATTGGAATGTTGATATTGTAATGGGGACAAGGGGAGAACTTCAAACTGACATTGCATCAAAACTCACCTTCACCATGCAATGAAAGGAGAATATGTTTAAACTGCAAATGAAATATTTAATGTTTTTCTGAATTACTAGGAAGTAAAATAGGATTCAACATGTCTGCAGAAGACTGGCAAAATCAAATCAGTTTGGTTATTTTAATTTTTTTTTACTGATCCTGGTATTTCTTTATACAGGGTGTTTAAAAAAAATATTGCACGAAAAAATATATCTTGAACTATTGGTTGCAGACTCATAGTTCCTATTTAAGAAATATTTCAGACAAGATAGACTTTCAGACTACAACAGTTTTGGGTCATAAACATGTTTTACTAGAAAAGTACAAAATTCAACTTTTTAAACAGGTTCTCAACCAAGGAAGCTTCAATTAGATAATTATTCTTTAATCACTTAAATATCTTTTGGGAAAAGCAAACATATTCTCTAATATGCAAAATTGGCTGCGAAAAAATTGTCAACATTATAGGGCAAACCATTTTCACTCAATCAGAAAAAAAAAAAAGTAAAATTATAGATTTTAGGGGGTCATACAAAACTTTTAATTTTTGTTAGAATTTATATTCGAAAACTTACATGCATATCTATCTTTCCCAAAAGAATAAGACAGCCAATTAGTTGCGAAAAACTTTAATTAATGGTATCCTAGGTAATTTTGATAGTATAACAATGAAACTTTCTTATGTGACTAATTGGGCTATGGACAATATTTTCCTAAAGTGCCTATATGAAAAGTTACATTTTGTATCACATGATCAAAATTTGCATATAATGATAGTCTATCTTATTTAAAGCATTTCTTAAATTAAAACCATGACTTTATGACCAATATTTCACAAAAGCATGTAGTCATATAATCTTTTTATCAGTCATAAAGCAGAAATGATAAAGTGGCTGTTTACTGAGTCAACAGCCATATGGATGTATCAGATGGTTGTTTGGTCATCTGAATTTGGTTAATGAATTGAGAAATATCTATTACTAAAGTTATAGAATACTAAAGCTGTTTTTCGTTTATTATGTACCACAGAGTACTACATTTCTGTGGAACATACAAATATAATAACTTATCAGATGTAGATGTTGAAAATTTACAAAGTGTATGGTGTTTTAAAATAGGAATCCACATACACACGTATCTATAATTATTAAGAGGCTATTGTGAAATGCATAGAAATAATGAATTAGTATTGAGCGAACCAGTTTTCTAATTTGTCTTAATTGATTTTAATTTAGTTTTCACATGTAATTTTTCCTTCTTAGAACAATTCATGACCAGTTGTTTAAATTCATGAAAATTTTTTCTCCGAATTCTTAATCTTTTCATAATAATCAAAAGACACACTGATTAATAAGATGTATCTAAAATTTAACAGTGTCTGTAAAGAGATGTTACACCAAGTAGTGACTGACAGGGGCGCGGTAGCCCATTGGTTAGCGCGCTGGAGTTGCACTCGGTAGGCCCGGGTTTGATTCCAGCCACTGCCAAAACTGCCGCCGTGTTCATGCGGAGTACGATCACGTTAAACATGTGGGTCCGAAAGTCCTTCCGAGAGGTTGGTGGTAGGGGAAGGAGGGTACGGTCCCTGTGGATGCCTCCCCCACTGGGTTCCGGTCTAAATTGGGTGGCACTTCCCGACCGTCCAAACAGTTACCTTACACCTTTCTGGTAGGTCGGACGGTCTGGGTTTCAACAACAACAACCAAGTAGTGACTCCCCGGCTGTCCAAACAGTTACCTTACACCTTTCTGGTAGGTCGGACGGTCTGGGTCTCAACAACAACAGCCAAGTAGTGACTCATGCAGACAGGGCCAAATTAAGGCACGGGCTCTCATAAGAAAACTTTAAAGAGCAAATTAAACATATTTATTTTTTATAAATTACATTAGGTATAAATAGAACTCTGCAATAGGGTGGTTTGGCTATTAAAGAAGATTAAAAAAAATGTTATAAATTATTTTTTAATTTATATGGGTTTGTTTAACAGTTTAAGGTATTACACAGTTTTCAGTTGCTGATTTTGTTATACCTCCATTGATTTTATAAAGTATTTTTTCAAGTAAAATCTGATTAAATGACGACTTAGTCTATTTATCACAATAAAGTAAAATTCTTATTGTTTTTCATGGTATAGTGATCAATTTTCTCAGTTGCATTGGGAAGATGATCACCCAGGTTTCACTATATCAAATTTAATAAAGCACTGAATTGTACTCAGACTCCTATTGGTAGATTTCTGGGTGGTCCCTTTGACATTTTGATTGGTAACTTCTGATTGTAATTATCAAAGATGAAGCAATTATGTGCAATTTGAACAGTATTTAATTTAAATTAGTGAGATTTTCAGAATTTATGCAGAAAGCAAATTTATATGTAGTATTTGACAACAAAAGTATTAAAACTGTAATTTAATTAAAATATGCTGTTAATATAAAATGGAAAATTCTGATGATGATAAAGAAATTCTGATGTTAAAGTTTTATTTTAATTGAGTGGGGAAGTGTCACGAAATCTCAGTTCTCTATAGGGAGGTTGCACATGACATCTAGCGGAGAAAATATCCAAGTTTTGTTTGTACAAATAAAAGCTCAACGTACATTAGATCTGTAGTAAAAGTTGCTATTACCAGTATTTCAGTGTTTTTTTCTTAATTAAAAGCCGTTTTATCTAAAATATAGGCATACTTTAATATATATTCATTTTAAATCAATTTATATTGATGCGCACATAGCTAGAATAAACTAGAAAGCATAAAGATGTCTGATTTTCTCACTTTCATCATGAATCAGAAAATTTAGAACAGAAGCGATGAAGTTGGCTGTTATGTCATCTCATAATAATTTAAATGAATTTTATTATTAAAGATAGTTTTTAAATATATTTACTTTTAATATCAGTATAGATAATCCAGAAGGTTATTGATAAGTTATAAGCTGTCATTTATAGATATCAAATTATCTAAAATCAGGTCATAGATCCGATGTTTCTTTGTAGAAATTGCTTTCGTAAGGATCTCCACCTCCAATTTTGTCAATTTAAGCTCGATATAATCTTCTATATCCAACATACAGCTGCGAAAAGTATGTCTTCCTATGTTATTCAATGGCGATACTGCTGTTGCTTGAACAAAGCAGCGGTTGCTATGGGGTTGTTACTAAGGAAGCGTGACGTAGGTGAATTCTCCCTATTACGAGTAAAGGGAATCCGAATGCCGACTTGGATCCAGGATACTAGGGAAATATAGTTGGGCCCTATAGGCAAAGGGTTGAGAGCCTGAGAGCCCTTTTCCAATGTTCAACAATTACATTTGTCCTCCATAGGGTCCATATTTGAAAATGAAATTCAGCACTATAAAACCCCTCATAAAAGTCTTCCAAGATCCTGGCTAGGTTTATGGATCCATGTATTTAATTTTGGAGATGTGCAAAAATATAAGATATTCAGAATCTAAAATAATTTAAGATAGGCATTAAAAAAAGCTAGATAAACAGCCAAAATTAGAGATAGATTCTGAAGGCATAACCTTTTTGTGCAATTCTTAAAACAGATGCGCAAGCTGATCTACTGAGATATACTTTAAAACTTTTTGCTTATTACCAATTATTGGGTATATATCTTGACTGAAAAATTGGCAGTGGCTCCAATCTAATGAATGATTTTGCATGAATAACATCTTTCCTTGTGGGTGCTTTGTCTTCTTTAGAAATTTTCAAAACAGTTTGAAATATAAAAATATTTAGCCATTATATTTTGAAAAGTATGAAACTGATCCAAAATCCAATCCAATTATATATCCTTGTAGGGCTTTCAAAGAGCTTTAAATTACCCATAAACTGTTCATAGCTAGCATTTTTAGTTTTCGCTTCACTTTCAGCTGGATATCCCGATCATAGACTGACTTCAAGTTAAAATATCAAATTATTTTGCCAACTAGCTTGGCCATATATTTAAACTAAATATATGACAATAAATTTGACGAGATTTAAGATTCAGATGAATCTATAAGCTTGCCTGACAGCACATAAATACGCACTTGAATTTCATATTTCAATTCCTTCTTTTCAAACCACATTGATCATTAAATATCTTTAGAATCCCCAAGTTCACTCCACTTTCCAATTTCTTTGAAACAAAAATATTGTGCCTGTGCATCAATATTTCACTAAAGAGGAAATACTTTGAGCTACAACATTCATAATATTTTAAATGTTACAGTTTTTCCTTCTATTGGAAAAACTTGCAGAGGTCAAAACATTAAAATATTGACATTATATCCACTATATTTAAAAAACTAAGAACCCGATTCAAAATTCAGTTATATACCCTTGCAGGGCTTTCAATAGATTGCAAATTATTTCCTTATTGTTTAGAGTTTTAGTTTGATATAAGCATTAAAAACTTTAAAAACATAAACTTTTCAATTTTCTTCAATTTGACAAGGAAATTCCCCAAAAACTGTAAAAGCTTGCAAAAAAGAAAAAAAAAACTTATTAATCAAGAAACTGGATTGAATTGATTTCCTATTGAATTGATTTCCTATTGAACACCTTTGTCTTTTTCAGTTTATACCTATTTTTTATAATTTAGACAATCTTTCAAAGGAAAGTGAAGTGAAGCATAAACTTGTTCAGATTTTTAACTTAAAAAAAAAAAAAAATCTCTTAAAAATATTAAAATCATTTTTGTATATTTATAAATGCTCCCCTACTTTAGACAAAACAAGTAAAAATCGTTTACATTTTTATCAATTAGGTTCAGAGACATGTGTGAGAAACTCTAACTCTGAAAACTCCAGAATATATCTTTGATTTTTGAATGACTCTTGAGAAGTTATAGACCTCCGAGAGCAAAGGCGACAAAGGCCTGGAATTCAAAAACAGAGCTATTAAGGATGTCATCAGGTGTTGGGTAGCTTGGGGAGTCAAAAACAAAGACATTAAGGTTGTCATCAAAAGGTAAATGAGTTAAGATTTTGAGAATTAAGTTCGCACAGTAAACAGAATACAACCATGGAGGTCTGAGAGTCATAAATAGATTTCCAGATCAAATTCTAATAGATTAGGGTAGTCTGATTATCAGGGTGATCTAGAAAGTTAAATATAAAAAGATGAGAGAGAAAAGTGAAACAAAGATGAGATACGAGACAGAGCAGTGATATTGTGGGGAGCTTGCTAAATCAGGACGTAGACTAGACCTGCTGAAGATGCTGATGAGCAATATATGAAACTTGCATGCTTCTCCAACCTAGAGATGAGGATGTATGGAAATGGATTGCGATAAATAAAACATTTGCATGAATTAGGCCTACAATTCCCGATGTGTCATGCTTGAATTCCTTTATTTTAGCACAACTTTGGATACGAACACTCGCGATCTTTTCTGAAGAATGAATGATGCAGATAAATTTCAATCAGATGCCAAGATGCTCTAATTTACAGGTGACTTCCACAACCTTGGGACACCCAAACAACTAGTCGGAGTTGTAAAGAAACTGCGACCCAACCTATTTTTATCAGAATATGTGTCAATGGGTTTATCTTTTTGGTAATGCTTCAATTTCAGCCAGAGGTGCTCCAGCAATAGATATTATTTACATCAAAAATATTACAGTACAACATAAACAGACTTATAAGTATATAATTTTAATAAACTCTAATACAATTTAAGGTTTAAAGTTTAGTATAGACAATAGGAGCTATTTTTACACAAAATATGTATGAATTTTCTAAGATAAGACATCTGTACAAAATAAAATACATTAAATACATATATAACTATATGCAAAAGTTTATATACAATGGCCACAGATATATTTTAGCATTACACGTATATACAATTAAAGACATTTTTTAAATTAATGAAATTGATACAACACTCATGCCAACACATCAATTTATTGATGACTGCTATATTTAAATGCTGATAGAAATCTTAAGGAGCCACACACCATTCAAATGGGATTTCCCCCCCTAAATTGATGCTATTTGATAACATTTCATTATTATAGTAAGTTTGATACATTCCATTTACAGAATGAGATAAAATACTGTTATGTATAAACAGCAAAATGACTTTTTCAAAATGAGATGTTATGACTGGGGAAGAAACAAGAGTTATGTTAAAGAGACTTCTCCTGATAGGAAGGTTATCAAAGAGGATTTACAAAACATTTTAAATTCCATTTGTCATTTAATATTTGATTGATTACAATACAGTGGAACCTCGATAACTTGACACCCCATGGGGAACAGAAAATATGACGACTTAAGCAGATGCAGGGTTTCAACTTAGTTCAGTTCAATTAGTAAAAAAAGTTGAAAAAGAAGCCAAAATTATTAAAAAAGTAACCTATACTATTGGCAAACAGTAATCTTGCTTTAAAGTAAATCATGCCTTAAAATGCCTAAAATCTAAAGATATAACAAAATGAAGTGTAATGAGTCAATTGATCAATTTATTTGTTTATGTATGTGACGGTTACAATAATATAGTAATAAAATGATAAAAATATACATATATATTATTAATGGATTCCTCATTACCCCCTATAGCCATCTGATCCACCCACTTTATTATTATTTTATTTTTTAAACTATTTTATATACTTATACATGAATACGAAATGTAATTGAATTATAAAAATATGGAGCAGGAAAATGACAAATGCAGTTTATTTATTAAGACAAATACATTAAATAATGGAATTATTAGTGACAAATGTAGTTTGTTTGTTTAATTAGTAAAAATATACTAAAATTATTTATTTTTTCTGGAAAAAGTTTGGTAACCAATGATCGATTTAACAAGGTTTCATGTCAGGACACCCTTACAAACTTTATTGAAAGATCGTTTATTATGTTATTTAAATAATTAAATATGTATAGTTCAATATTTCTATTCAGTTAAATAATTTCCATTTATTTTAAAGTTAGGCATGTTACATATCAAAAATTAAAATTTAAGTTACTTCATAAAAAATCCAGGATTTTTTACTGTTTCTCTTTTTTTTTTGAAGCAAGAACAAAAACTCTTCAACATTACTTAATTTATTCATTGAATGTTCCACTTTAATCCGTGTATGTAGGAAGCAACACATAACTCTAACAGCTTTCAATGCATTGCAATGAAAAAGTGCAGGTAAAATTGTTTGCGGTAAAATAGCTTTGATCAAGACTTCTTGCAAAATCCTTTGCATTCTCTGGTATTATTATATATCTTGATAATGGGATTAAGTGAGCTAGATCTGATTTAAACCACAAAGTTTCTTCTTCTTTTGCAGTCAAGTCTGATTTCATGTGTTTTCTCTTTGGTTCATAAGAAACTTCTTATCAAGATCTTTTCTTATTTTTGACAATTGTTGAAACAGTGTTCTGTGCAATTCCATATTCTTTAGAAAGATCAGTTTGCATTTTACCCATTTCAAGTTTTTAAAAAATCTGAAGATTTGATTTTAAAGTTAAAATATGAAATATACGTAGAGCTATTGCATTTACGGCAGTCGATAATCACAAAGTAAAACAAGCGGCTTGTCCAGCGCCAGTTATTGCATTATTTTTCCTTGTCTGGTCTTTCCAAGAAATCTAAAAAGCAAAGCACCGTCAATAGAGTAGAACCTTTCTACAGTAGACAATATTCACCTGATTGTTATCAAAGCAATGAATAAAGTCCAGTCATTCCGATTTCCAAGCAGATGGGATAAATCAGGATGACCTTCTCTCCTCCTCCTGTGAGTTCAAAGAATATGTTTGCTGGTGACATTGCTTCAGCAGACACCCCAGTGAGTAGATTGCAAAGAAGAAGGGGGGAATTTTTGAACAAACACCATAGAGAACAATGGAACAAGAATTGCTAAAATAGCCGAAAACAATGATGTAAAATTCTTAGAACTGGTCAATTCTCAGACAATTTGTAAAGATAAGTTGTGATAGAATAGTGTAAATTATAGTCGACTTAGCTGGTTTTTGTTAACATGTGTCAAGTTATAAAGTTTTTCTCCCCTAGGAATTAGTATTGTGCCAACTATAGGGATAATATATGTCAATTTACCATGGCAGTGGATCTATTTACATGATGAGTTATCGCAGTTTCACTGTATTGTTTTAATGACTAGACTATGATTAAAAATAAATTCATATTTGCAGTTGCATTTAACAAACATTTATGGTTTTACTTGATTTTTTATGAAAAATGGGAAAATGCAGAAAAATGCATAACATAATACTAATGTATATTAAGTTATTAATACTATAGTTTACACATATACACTAAAAAATTAAGAAATAAATAATTACCATTTAGGAAAATGGGTTACTTTTATTTCGAGATACTGAGGTTTCTTTCGCACTTTGCAAAAATAAACCTGATTACAAATATCTAAAAATTGGTTTAAAAAAAAAAATTATATTATGTGTATTAGGCAAGTCTTATATTTATGTAATTTCAAGGTCAAAGTGTTTGCTTTTATCTCATGAAAACCCCAATTTATCATTAATCTGTGCATTCTATGTGTGCAAGTCTATTTATTCAAATGATATGTGGCCCCTTAGGACTTGGCAATGATAGCAAAATTTGCAAAAGCAAATATTTTTTTCGCCCAAACCCAAACATATACATCCAATGTTATGCACCATAAATTAATAAAACAAATAAGAATAATGTTATACAGTTTGAAATACTTTTGTACAAATAACAATAGAGAATGCATATTTTAAAGAGCTACTGAATTACGAAATGCAATAAAACCTCATAATAAACCTGGCTCATATTGCATCAGTATATTAAACTGTTGAAATATAAATAATATAGGGCAAGAAGCCTTTTAAATATATATTTTTTCAAAATAAATGATATTATGTACAGAAATGGCAAGCAAGTTATATAGAGGTTTTATTGCATTAGTTCTGCTTTAAGTAATTTTGATTTAGATATAAAACAGTTATTTAAAAAAAATTGAGTGCATTGTACAGTATGTTCATCTTAAAATGCAACCTATACTTCTTAGTAATTGTATAAAATAAACTCTATTTGTATAAATATTCCAGGAGTCTCTGGATTTTTTATTATTTTCCCAAACCTATTTGTCAAATGAATTTTTTATTTTTGCCAAATGGAGTTTTTATTTGATAAATTTTATTTTGACTTCCATTTAAAAAATGTATTTGATTTATAAATTCATAAATTCTAAAAATGATTGTTTTGGAAAAGACACATAGTAGTATACATTACAATTTGTATACCACAAGAATTATATAACACAATTTTTGGTCTGACATTGGCAGAATCTAATTTCAGATATACTGATTTTAACTTTTTTTTTTAACTTAAAAGTGAAACATCTCCAGAAAATTAAGAGTAAATATTGCTTATGGCTCACTATATTGAGTATACACATCTGAATTCTGTAGCTTGACTTTCATATACTGTCAGTTGCATTTTAAAATAAACACTCTGTATAAATAAATTAAATTAAATACTTTTACATTGAAGAAAAAAATCACATCATACTTTTAAAATTTCGAGTTTCGAGATGAAGGGAAAATAATTTAGAACTTTACTGTAACTTGTTAACAATTATCAAGGCAATGACGACATAAATTATTACAGTATATATTTTCTTTACAAGGGAGAAAAACATGGTTGCACAGTTTCCTATAGAACTCCTCATGCAGAGTTAGGCAGGAATCATTAACTTAAAAAAAGAAAAAAAAATTACTTAGCTCAGCCTGATAACATCAGACAATGACCAGTTCACCCTTGTAGTCTAGACATGAATATTCCAAATGCAGATGATGAGAATCATAAAACTTTAGATGAATTAATTGTCAACACACTTTCTTAAAACATGGAATAACTTATATTTACACAAAGCTTATCTAAGCAAATGCATTGTGCGCTGAATTCACATGTATGTATCTAATTACATGGAGCAAGTACAGTAACCCCTTGTTCAGATGCTCTGGATTTTTGATTTCACTCAGCACTCAATAATACAATTACTAAATGTAATTTTAAATCATAAAATTACAGATGAGCGAATACTATCCATGAATATTTAGATACTAGTAAGTATTTGGAATTTCCAATATAATGAAGAAATTTGAATACCTCGAATATTATCATGCCACGATTAATAGCAGATTCTGGAATAAAAAGTCAGGATATTTCAGAAGAAGAAATTAAAAAGTACTTACACGAAAGTTTGCTCTTACCAAGAGAAAACATTTTTGTCTACTAGAAAAAGAACACTCTGCATCCCAGCTTGAATTATCTTCTCACTTTGCTGTTAATAGTTTTTTCAGAGCAACTTTTCAGCACCTTTGGTTTAACTTGGACCAATGAAAAAAATTGAACTAGACTTACTAGAAGCTAAACGTGTTCAAATGAATGTTTTCTAATAAAAATATGCAGTAAGCGAAAAGCAGTTACAATTATTCAATTACTGTAATTAAGTGTGCCTAAAATAAAAAGCTACTGTAAAATAAAGATGTAAACCAAAAAGTTTCATTTTTATATTGATGTATTTTTATTACAAGTTTTACTTTTTTCACTTAATTTACTTATTAATAAAAAATGATACTCAATAAATATAAATATTATGTATTAGCAATTTGAAATAACTATCTGGGGGTATTCTAATATTCAAGATTTTGTAAATATCCAAATTTGAGAAAAGTGTTATTCACCCATTTCGACATAAAATTTAAATTTTACTCTGAAAAATGAAAATATATTATTTCATTTTAGCACAGATAGTCAACTTTCAAAGATTATTTTTTAACAATTTAAAGTTTACAAGAAAAACTGCTATGCAGAATCCTGGCTTTTTTTCTATTGCATCTGTTCATTAAGAAAAAACCTACTGCACAATGGGTGCAAGGGCAAAAAGTTCCATAATGTAATAAATATTCCATGCAGAGAGACTGCAAAATGTTAAAATATAAAGAGGAATCTGAACGGTTTTTTAAAAACTATTAAAATTTCATAATTTTTAATTTATACATTAACAGAAATGATAATTGCCTAGATTTTTGCTAAATTGAATATTTTTATTGCAAATTGTGAAAAATGAAATTTACACTACAATCCCTGCCAAGTTATATTGTATTTATCAGGAGAGGAGGGAAATGTAATACATATTGCATCCTTGTTTTAAAAGTGACACAATTAAAAAAATGCAGCTTTTTTTAGTAAGCATGGTTACGTTAGATAAACATTACTGAATCAATCAGCAAAAATGTACAAAGTTGTCTTGATAATTGGTCCACCAGATAGCATGTGTGCAATTATGAAGATTTCCAAAAAAAAAAGAGATCAGATATGATCTACAACAGTAACACTGTTTTATAAAATGTGTATCAACTTAAAAACATGTCTGCTTTTGTATACAAACAAATCATCAAATATCACAACTAAAAATAGGGATGTATTTCATATGGGTTGTAAAATAGGCAATTTGGTAACATAACTAACAGCTTTTTCTTGTTGTATATATAAATTAATAGTCAATAATTTTCACTAAGGTGTAACTAAACATTTAATAAATTATGCTTTAAGAAAGTTTTCATTTTCTGAATAATCTCCTTGATTTGTGATATTTTCGAAGCGAGAATGTGAATAAAAAAAAAATTACACACTATTTTTAATCTATAAAATCTGGGAAATTTTTTTTTATGAATATAAAAAGGTTATGTTATTTTCTTATAAAAGATGTTTGTCTGTTTGTATATGTGTGCCTTCTGTAGCGTTTAAATCTAAGTTTCAGACAGTCACAAAATTCGGTAAAGAGTTAACTGAACTTTCAATATAACAGCCCCTCAATGAGTTTAAAAAAATTCAAATTAGTTTAAAAGTTATGAACTTTTAAAGTAAATTGTCATTTCCCACCATATCATCAAATCAATTTTTCCATTGCAGCTGCACATGATATTCTGTGCTTACTAGCATTCCAGATGCAGGTGGTTTGCGAATACCTCAGACTTTGTCTAAAGATGGACTGCTATGAAATTTACAATTTTATAAATTCACAAATTTAAAAGATAAAATTTTAATTTTTTTTTTAGGAAAATAGAAATATTTTAATATTATAAGTATGCTCTGAAGATTTGTTAAATCAGATGAAAACTTGCTTTTATTTCGCAAATTTTATTTTTTGGGTAAAGGAACCTTTTCTTTTTTGCGACTTCCAAGTATTTTCATTTATCAGTGTTTATTTTAATCAATCCAAAAGTGTAACTTACTGGATATCGGATTTTTAACTTCTTAAATTTTGTTAAAGATTGGTGAACTAGATGTTTGTGTGTATACACAGTGAACTGCAATACACTTATTTAGAACACATCAAAAGAGCTTATGCAGAATGTATCAAAGGTGTGTATACCAGTATTATGTAAGTAACCGTTCTTATTTAGGACCAGGTAATGCCAGGTACCTTTTCTAGTCCCCCAATGAAAAAGTAATATTTTCAAAAATTTATATAAATAAACTAACACTTAATTTTCTAATTCTATAACAAGTTCATTTTGTAGACATTTGTAAAGTGCGATATAACAAGGGGTTACTATATTCACATTTGAATTAACTTTACAAGACATCCCACATACAGAGGTGAGCTAGAGCCAGTTTGCAACAGTATGCATGTAATGTGAATGACTAACATATTTCCTTTTAAGTGTGCAAGTTGTTCAAAACTAGGTAGCTCACCACTGCTCACATGACACAATGAAATAATGGATCAATATGTAAAACTGGGGATTGAGAAATCTAGACACTTCAATATATGAAATACTGATACAAAGATAGAATTTTAGCTTTTTGTAAATAGTAAGAAAATATACAGCCAGGTTTAGACACAACATGAAGCAATACAGAACATGCTTTTTTATCTTTAAAAAAAGCAGATATGTGGTGGACTCCCATTACTTATGTGGTGTTAAAATAACTTTTCAGGTGTAGGAGGAAAAATATTATGATAAAATTCTAGATATTTATTGTGATTATTACTACATTATTTGGAATTTATATTTGTAATCTTTAAATAATTCTTAGTAGATTAGCTTCAACCTATTCTTTTGATGTGGTTGAATATTTTATTTTCCTAACTTCAAATATTAATTTTGTATCAAAAATACTTTTCAGTCATATTGTAAAGCTAATTACTTTAGGCCACTTTAAGAGAAAATTTTTCCTCCAGCTGCTTGTTTCATTTCCCCCCATGATAACCTATGGAAAAATAGTCTCTAAACTCAAATTTTAGAACGTTTGTTTTTGTATAGATACTGAGAATAGGAATGTTTGTGATTTAAAAAAAAAAATGCTAAAATAAGTAGAGGTATTTCTAATATTTTTGTAAAATGAATGAAATACATTTTTGATACATATTAAAAATACTTCCAACTATTTTACCAGTTTTTTAAAAAAGCATAAACTTTCCTCTCTTCAGAACCTATGCTTGACAAAATATAGCAGGAAAAAATCCCAAAAATTAAACAAGTTAGAAGTTAGCTACTATTATCCATAGGTTATCATAGGGAAAATGAAACAAGAGGATGGAGGGAGAATATTCTTCTAAGAGCTTAAAAGCTCATTGCATTAGGCCTCTCGCCTCTACTTCTGCAAACCACTGTTTTACAACGATGATAATCTACAGCACTGATGAAAGCATCTAAAGCCAGTTTCGGAGAACCTTTTATGCAAGTTGTCAGTTTGGAACAGATTTCTTGATGTTTGGAATAGTAAAAATATTTATTTTAAATAACAATCTAAATAAATATATTTGAAAATTATTTGTTAAACAATTTATTTAGGAAACAATTTAAATAAATGCTAAAATTGAAAGGCATATATCTCAAAACAAAATGGCCACAATAGTTAGGCTGGCATGAAAATACGTTTTTGAAGTAGATCTAACATTACTGCTATAGGAAACTATGTTAAGGCATTAGCTCTGTTAGTTATTTGGAAAGCTTATTCACTTGTTTATTGTAAAGCATAAGTAATTAAATGAGGAAGCTATTTGTTTCTTAAACTAGTATGATAACTTTAATATTTAGATAAAAAATTTACAAAACATAAAAAAGTACTTTTAGTTATCATATTAAATTTTTAATAAGTGTTAACACTATGGTGGCACATGTAAACATGTGGCACTAAGCAAAACTTTCTTGGTATTTACTTGGTCTGTCACAAGCAAAAAATGAAAAATAAACATGCTTATTTTAATCACATTAGGCAAGCACAAATTTAAATTTTGAACTGGAATTTAAATATTTAAATCACAGGCATATCATTGATCAAAAAACAATATTACTATCAAAATTACGTTTAGTGAATATCGACTTGAAACTTGAAATGAAAACTGATGTAGTCAAAACACCTGTTTTTCAACAATGATGAAATTTGTAAATGCTCAAGTACTTAGATAGATCTTTCTGCATCAACTAATTTAATACATTTCACTTGTTAAAAAATTAGCATTTGACTCAATATTAAAATTTAAATAAATAAATAATAATAAAAAACACCCCCTGAAAAATATGGTGAACTAACTGATTGATTAAAAAAGCCACAATCTTAACAATACAAAGAAATCTTTTGGCTGATCTTAAAGTTTTTGTAAATGTGCTTTACTTCTGGAGGACTTATCCAGTAATTAGTTATAATAAACAAAGCATTTACAAGTATTAATTAAAGTTATCAATCCTAACAAAACAAATACATGTGAGTATGCCTTTGGTTTAGGGAATAATTAACACATGTGGTGGTGTAAAAGATTAAATCCTTCCAAACCTAATGTAACCCATCATTAAAAAATATATATTATCTTCAATTTTTAATATTTAAGCTGATCATTTACCTTGAAAAGTGACCTATAATTTAGTCATAGTACATACGATTTCATCTGGGAAAAAAAAAATTAACACTTTTTTGGGAGTCCACTTTGGTGCACGTAAAATATAATTTCACTTGAAATTTACATGTACTACATTACAAAAAGCAGACTACTCCTAAAACATACAAAAGAGATATTAAAAATGCATCAATATTGCAATGAAAAATTTATATATTCTCTTTAAAAATCTACTATAGAATACAAAGCTTGTTCTACCATGTAGCAAGATTTTACACAAAATAAGCAGTCAGTAAAAATGCAATTAATATTTAAAATCGTAACAACAAACTAAATTTAAAACATTTACATAAAATGATTTAATAAAAACAAAAACAAAACAAAAAATTTGGTACTACTGTTTTATAGCCCACCACTCATACTTAATACCAAGGTACTAACAGCCCAAATGTTGTTTATGTACCATCCCATTCTCCTATATCTATCTTTTGTTGTAATCATACGATAAACACTGTTTAACTTGTGATATTTATACTTTAAAGGTAAAAGTGTCATCAGATCTCAAAGTGTCAGCTTAAATGAATTTCTTTATGGAAACAGTTTTTCTAATTCACAAATTATATCAGATGATGTTTTAAAGTAATGAAATGATGCAAAACCCATATAATAGACTTTCCTCCATATTCATAGAAAATTAAGTAAAAATGCATACAAGATTATAATTAGATTTTTGAGAAAATGAAAACCAGCAGAACTTGGAGGTTAACAATACGAATTTTCAAGCATAAATAATTTTATATTTTTGAGATTTGAATTTTTGGATAAGACTGGTTTTCAGAGTTAATGGGCTCGTAAAGAAAAAGATACATGCGGCTTAATTTGTCTTTCTATGTTACAACCCTGACTTGTTAAACAAGAAGGGGGAGAGTAAATTGAGAAGAAAACTTTTTTATATTCTTTCATGCTTTATGAATAGTGTTCTACAAACAAGAAATGGCAACTTTTAAGTTCGATGGCAAGTTGGGTAAGAAGAAAAAAAAAATGAGTCCTGAGAATTTATAACTTGAAAATTGTGAAAAACATAAGGGAGATGGGAGGGGACACAGAAATTTTGTGGAATACAAAAAATCATCCACTTTTTTTCAGATGGAAGTATATTCTGGGGATTATTTTTGGCATTCTAATGTAATGTCAGAGATAGGATATTCTGTGATTAAATACTGCAGTTGCATATACATGCATATATACAAAGGTTTTGAGCCTTGACTGTGTCGCCACAATAATACTTGTGTTGTCATAACTTTTTTTATCAATATTTGGTAGGAATCCTGCGATAGAAACATTTAATTAACTTTCACCATTATTAGCATCAAATATGAGTAGTGGAGTATAATACATTAGCTTCCAAAATATTAATTTACGACATCACAAATTAAATATGACCTTTGTAGAATGACACTGTCATAATCACAAATAATATCATTTGTCAGTTGGTGCTTTTAAGGTGCAATGATGTCAACACGATAAAAAATTACAAACACAAGCAATTCCTTTTCAAGGAATTTCAAATCAAGATTCTGCAGAACCAGAAACAATGCTGAATTCAAGTTCTTATATAGACAAAGGATTCAAATAATGACTAGGTCATTTTAGAAATTCACCTTAAATATTGATTTGCTGAATTTTATGACATTTTACAATTTAACCCTTTTAATTCTAACCTAGAATTTTTTTTCTAATATTTTCATGTCAAAATGACTGTATATAAAAAAATATCAGATTTTTGATTCTCTGTGAGTCTATCATTTATTCAAAAGTTGCCCATTGATGCCACATGGGATCAGACAGATTATATAAAAGTACAAGTATTTTCAAATATTATTTAATTAAAATTTTTCTAATATTTTAAGAAGCAGTAAAATATTGTAGAACTTAATAACATAGAGATTACTATTATTTGTAGTTAATTTTAGAATATTTATTTTCATGACCAATAAACTGGGCAATAATAATAACATAACAGTAATAAAAGTATTAACAAATATTACAGTTCAATAAAATGCTTTTATATGAGGCCTTTTTGTAGTGCAATTATTTATGTAATGTCACTGTAGGTCTTCAAGTGTTAACATTACAATGTATTTTGCATTTCAAAAGTATTTTATATATATTTGCAGAAAATCTAACTTTGAATTCAAATCACCCAATTCTTATAATTAAAATACAAAATTATATTTATGATTTTTCATATTTTCATAAAAAAAAGGCATTCTAAATTAATATACAAAATGGATTCTGTTACTATGCAAACCATTTAGGATATATGTAGACAAAACTAAGTGATTAGTCGGTCATAGTTTCCGCAGAGTATTCAAGTTAGCTTTGCCTGAATCATAGTCAATTTTCCTAAATGAAATCTGAATAGTTAAATAATTTGAAAGCAAAGTTAAAAAGAAAAGTACGGAGAGTTCATTTTGCAAAATCTGTTGGTTACAATTAATATAAAATGTGAATATCCTCAAAAATGACACTCGAGAATAGACCTTATTAAATTGGATTTGAAACAAAACTGAAAAAACAATGTGCTAAAGGTTGCAAATTAAAATGTGCCAAACAGCATCATTTAGAAAATAAGAAGTTAATCAGGCCATATGGCATCAATGGGGAAGTAAGAGTCAATCATTCATAAAACAACAAAATACTAATTATGAAGTGAGTGGTGCTTCTAATGACAGCAGATACAAATTAAGTTAGAAATGACAAAAATGAGAGTCGCTTATGAAAAAGAAATTTAAATATAGAAAAACATCTTTTTTCCATTACAGATACTTACATGAATATGAATTTTGCTTGCAATTTCGAAAACTAAATTAAAGTTAAACTTCTCTATCAGATAGTCATGGAATCATGAACTTTGATCATTATTTCGAGGTACCTGCAATTTAGAGGTTTCACTGAATATTTTATACTTTTAATGTTTTAATTAGCGTGACAGTAACAGAGCCTGAGTCTGGCTTGAAGCCATTTTGCAATTCAAATATTCAACTCAAACCGACTAGAAAATCTTTGAGTTTTGACTCAGTTTGAAGTGTTGTTCATTCAGATATGTCTAAAATTATAAATCCGAACTATCTTTGTTATCAGAATTATGTAAAAAGACAGTTTTTATACTTTTGTATCCAAATTGCTAAAATGAACAATAATTTTTCACACATTTTATGTAAATATTAATAACTTTTCAAAATTATGGATCTCATCTGGCCTGGGTCGACCCAACATTTCTGCAAACTTAATATGAGCTTAGTTTGAATTCACCCCAATCAATATACATATAATCACAGCTTCATACTATCAAAATGCACTTACAAAATGCTTGCACACAGTATGTGTTTACTCTAAATTTATATTTCTAACTTAATTCACATTTGTCTCACTTAATGTTCAGCGAAAACAATCATTACAGAAGCACTTTTAAAAAATGAAATAATTATCACAAGTTTGAAATATATAACATTAAAGTTCAGGAAAACTAGATGACTTAGAAAAGAGATACATGCAAGATAATCTTACAGCTTAGTAAAATAACTATTATCAAAAAATATTTTTTACCCAATTCTGAAAATTAAACTTAATTTTCATTTTGACCAATAAATACCGTTTTTCAGTGAATATAACAATAAATGTATGTAAAAATGTACTAATGACATGATATTTAGAAATCTGGAGATGAAAAAATTAAGTTCATTGCAAAGGCACACATTCAGATGAAGAATTACCAGCATGCGTGCATGCATCATGCATACATACACCAATAAATTCTTTCAAAGAAGTGATGTGGCAGGTGCTTGAGGTTGTACAGGTAAAAGTGGAGGGTCACCTTCAATCCACTGGAAGAAAATAATTTTTAAAATTATAATTTATTTACAACCAAGTACACAATGTCATGAGAACAATATATGCTAATAATCTGTAAATGATGTCATTCGCTTTAAAATAAAAAGTACATATAAATGACTAATTTTGTAGAACAAAATTAACATATTTATTTTTTCTGCATTGAAGTACAGGACTACATTGTGATGACTGAATGCGATCACTTAAAAAATTACAAAAATTAAAATTACTTATGAAATTTTTTTTTGTTGTTAGAATTCTTTATTTCTTATTTCATAAGATATACGGGGAAGTTTTAGTCAAATTATAGAATTGTGCTAATCTTAGTTTTTTGGATGCCACAATATATAAATAAATCAGATCACGTAAAAAATGTAAATCTTAAAGTATTTTTTTATTAAGAATTTGTTCTATGGATTTGGTTCAAACACTGTAGGAAGGAAAATTTTTTTATCTTTCCGATGGCCATATGATGCTTACATTTAACTGCTAGAGACTGCAGACATACACACACAGACATTTTCTTTTATTATGAAACATATATCTCTGCAATTAAATCACTAAATTAAAATAATTTAATACAGTAAATTCCATTTATAATGCAGGTTTCGGGTGACACCAAACCATTCACGTTATAAGAGCAGATTTAAAGGTCTTGAATAAAAGAAATGGGAACCATATGCATAAGGAATGGAATATACCCTCAAGGAGAAGATTAGATAAGAGTTTCTAGAATGTAGTACTTAAACCAGTAGCATGACACAAAATTTCTTTTAGAGGTGGGTATATAAGTAAGTGGGTTTCTAGATTGTGAGCAAGAAAATAATGTGAAACATAGATAGGATCCAGATTGGTTGCAGAAGAAAAGTGGTATTGGTTAGGGGGTTGCATCAGATACAACAGAAAAAAGTCTTCCATTTAAAACCTGGAAAGCACATAAATAGCAAGTCATCAGCTATGTCAAATGCAGAGTTGAAAACAAAGGTAATAAGTAGTGTTTTGTGAACTACTAGAGATATGATCCTAATATCTCCCTATGCATATATTTACTAACCATTCCTCAAATTTAGTTTTGCTGTACAAAATTGATTTGATGAGTGCTAAGATCAGATTTAACAAGTAAAATAGTGTGTCCCACACTGTTTATAACCAAGATCTACTGTATATAATCAATAAGTAAAATACACTTTGTGCAAAGAATAATGAAAACTAGAGCAAAGTAAATAAGTTATTAAGTTCATTAAGTTAACAAGTTAATTATTTTGTTATTTGTGCTCATTTACGTCGCTCTAGTTTTTCTTATCCTACCGTATATAGAAAAGGAGGGCAAATTGCGAAGCTACTCTGTGTGGCTCCTGAGGCAATATTGAGTTTCATTCAAATTTTTCCTAAAATTTTATATTAACCCTTTGAGATACAGAGAAAGGAGATGGTAGGCTTCTTGTGAAATTGCCATTTTGTCAAATCATGTTATCCTCACTAACAGCCACTTCCATAAGTTTCTTAGAATAGCTTTGACATTCTACTAGCTAGGTTTTTAACTACCAGAAAACTTAATCAGTAATAGTAAGCAGAGATTAAACATATTCTGCTTTGGCGAGTATAACTACTATATAGTTATATTTTTTATTATTTATGAATACTATCTTACATAATAAAAGATGTCTGTGTTTGTGTGCGGTCTGTAGTAAGAAATCTAAACATCATACAGCCATGAAATCTGGTACACAGGTACTTCAGGGCCCGGAAAGTTGCACCTCAGCCATATTTTTTTTAAATTCAAATTAGTTTCATAGTTATTTATGGTTTAACACAATTTTGTGCGATATTTATACAAATTGTTTCCTTAGTGACCGAAAATATTATCACAAGAGTTTCCAACTTGACACTATCAGAAGGAATAAAGAACATTCATTCCAATGATGGTTAAATTGCTTCTGTAGAACAATTCTTTCATATTTATTTATTTTTTAAATACATCAAAATTTGTATTTTTTAGGTTATGCGACACTTTTTTCATTGCATCTGAAAAACTAGCACAATACTATAGTTTGGGCAAAAAATTGGCTGTATATCTTCACATTCCAATAAAAACAATTTTTGTTTTTGATTTCGTAAGTAATTTATTTTTCTGTCATTTTTTGAAGCAAGTGAACCTGTAAGATTTTTGATGTTTGCAATGAAGTTCAGTACATTTTTTAATCTGCCGAGTGCTCATGCCCACCCAATGCCGGGATTTAGGCCATGCCTATAGAAGGAGGAATCTTTTTAGAGGATCTATTTTATTTATTTTTTAGCTTTCAATGTTTGTGGGGCAGTGCTCTTTATACTTAAACTAAGAATTTCATAATTTGTGGAGAATTTCGTATTTCGTGGTAATTTGGATAGAAACTGATTTGTTGATTTGGAAACTGAATGGTATTATTTAAGTAGCAGGCAAAGCCTACCAGTTATATGTAAATTTTGACTTACACTTGCTTCATCTCACAAGAACTTCCAGAGAGAAATAGAAGTCAAGAATAGAAATTGTTAATCTATAGGAAATTATAGGGGAAGTATAAGACTTTGTCACAAAAAATCATTTCAATATCACAAATAATTCATAAATTAGAAACCTGAATTAAGCTATGTTCTGGAAGCTGAGAGGCTTGAAAATGATCTTTTAACAAAAGTTGTGAAAAGTTACTGTGAGTCTGAATTGCTTCTTGCTCTCGAATTGGGTCTCCACACAGGCGGTACAGATCTGTTAGAAAAGCAATAAAAGCATATGTATATTTATGTTTAGTTATATCTTGTAGTAAGTAACATGAGGTTTTAATATGCACATAAGTCATACAATGAAAACAATCATAAATGTTAGATTTAAGATAAAAAGTATTGCTGCACAAAATCCATCTTGCATAGCAATCTAGTGTTTCTGATTAGCAATTGAAAATTGCATTTAATGTTTCTGAAAAGTAAGCAAACATAAAAAAATTCCATAAAATGGGTTTCAGGGAGCTTCCGTGCCAGCCACATAGACATATTTTTAATTTTATCTATACAGATTCTCAAATCATTATTTTCTATTGAAAATAATGATAATTCCTGGAACAATAATGGTAGTATATAGTACATAGAAAACATTGATAACTTAAAAGTTAAGTGGATACTCATACTCCAAATATTTTGTTTATTGTCTCAAACATACACAGTTTAAGATCTCAACTGACTTGGAAATGAAAAGTGGCTGTTGTTAGATAGTACCTTTAGGGAGATAGTACTTTTCATGCTTCAAAATAAAAGCCATTCAGAAATACTTTTAAAAAACATTTACACTTTGGAGTACAATTTAAAAGGAACCACATTGCAATCTGACTAAAATAAAGTCCAGAGCAATAAAAAATGCCTATGTCACAATAAAAATTTCTATTGACACACTTGTTAAATAATTTAAATGAACTTTGTTTTTACAGGCACATGAAAACAAAAGCTCCTCTATTTCCTGTTATGAAGCCACTTTTCTTTTTTCTTTTTTCAAATGGAGATGAAGCAATTATAATAATGGATAGACTGGGTGACAAGTATAGTGAAAAAGTGAAAGCTTAAATTTGGATAATTCTTAATAAATGCTGCTTCAAGGGCTGATTTAAACACGTAAAAATGGCCAAGATAAAGACAAAATCATTAACAGTACAGGCTCATAAGACAAACAGAATGTGAAATAAAGCTGCAGATGAACATTTTCCTTATCTCTTTTTTTAAAGAAATATTTCTTCTATATTATTTTAAATATATAAAATTCAATCTTAAAGTGGTTTTCTCAGATTCATATTTTTATATATATATGTATAAGATTAAGAAAAACATTATTATCCTATTGTTCTGAAATTTTGCACACAAGCTTAATTGGTCATGTTTTATTCTGTGAAACACGATTTTGCCATTTAGATGGATAGTTTCCAGTTTAGCAAGAAATGGCTATTTGAAATTATGGTAAATTTTAATTTCTGAAGTTCATAAAATTTTAAAATGCTATTTTTTTTTAATTTAAAATTTTGGTTCACAGAATAAAGACATATGTTGGCTTTAAATAATAAAAATAATTTTCTAAATGGTGTGCTATTTTCAAAAATCATTCTGCTGGTATTTGTGGACTGATATTTTTTTAACGTAGCTTCTCCTTATTTACTTTAATTATAATTAATAAACTATAATATATATTAAATCAATCACATGGCTTTTATAATCTGTTAACCTTCTAATATATGCTATAAAAGTTCTGTGGAAAAATATACATTAGTGATTGCTTTTTACAACATTTGAAACTACTGATTTTACAGCTATAAAGGCATACTATGCCCTATTATGAGATATATTTTTAAAACAGTTGGAGTGAGAAATCTTTAAAAAAGTACACAGATAAAAAAGCATAAAATTAAAACCAGAAAGTTAAATAATTTTGGTTTAAGTTGATTTTACTTTTGGTAAAACTCACCTTCTTGTAGCAGCCAGCACCCCAGCTTTAGCCCAAGAAAACCATATATTAAACAATTTAAAATCTATACACTTTGATCTTCTGTTTGTTTTTTGATCGCAACACATAGCCAATATTTTAAATTTAGAATACTAGAGTTTTAAGATTCAACCCAATTACAAATCCAGATTGCTTTGATGTTTACACAGTAACTCTCATTTACTGCAATTTCAGCATATAGGTCACATATAGTAAACATTAACTTTACACTCATAGTGACATTTGTATCAGAGATCAAAGGTAAATGTAAATTTAGAGTCATTAGTTAATCATTCTGCAGTTGTCTGTCATTTTGCGAGTAGTATCAGTATAATAAAAATGGATGGTAGGAACATTATCAAATTTATCAAAACCCTCATACTGTCAGTTATATATATATATATATATATGAAGTATCTGCTTATATGAATCTTAAAACAAAAATTGTTGCACATTTTTGCAGAAACTTAAATTTTCAAGAAAAGTGATAAAACAGATAATTTGAAAGGAAAAAAAAATTGCTTGTGTGTATATAGCAATAAAACAAAATTAATTCACATTTTGTCAGAATTTTTTTGCATTAGTTTTGAAACTAATTAAATTTTGGAAAGTATCTGTGTACAGCATACATCTGTATTTATTACACAGCCAAGTAGGTAAATGTGGACATTGTTATCTTTATAACAGATATGCGAAAAAAAAAAAAAAAGTACAAATATCGGAGATTAAAATCTGACAGCTGTTTTACAAAGACCATGGGTTATTTTAACTGGAGTTTATAACAAACCATTAGCCATTGGCTGTACAGGGCAAATGGCAGACATGTAAAATATACAGACTGAAATATAATAAATAGCCCCTCTACAATGGATTATAAAAATTTTGTGCCAGATAAAACAAATAAGAAGTTCTTAATAAAGCAAGCAACATTTTGCAAAAGTAAGTTTCAAAGAAGTTAATACTGGAAAAAAAAAATATATAATTCAGATTTCAATTTCACTATTTAAGATGACTTAAATTACAAAATGGAAGATTGACGCAACTAATGCACTATTTATCAAATGCAAGGAAATCAAGGCAAAGAAAATCATTACATAATTTATTACCTTTTAATAAAGCTGAAGCCCAAAGCTGCACATGAACATCAGGAATTTTGCTAGCAAGTTGCATTGCAGGTGTAACCATATTCATACTTTCCTATAAAATATTTTACATAAAAAATTAAATGATAAAGCTCTTTCAAAAGCAAAATATAAAATATTTATAAATTAAATCTAGTTATAAGAGGGGGAAAAATTATGTGCCCTATACATTATTTCCTTCACAAAATAAAAAAGTTTGTTATTGTGATAAAACAGTAATAAAAATCAGTTTTATTACAATTAAATATTGCCGAAAATTCACAGGCTTTTGTAATTATCAATTGAAACAATCACTACAAATTTTTCATTACAATGACCCAATTTCTTGGAGACAGATCTATTTACTGTGGAATAGGAGATGGATCTATTTACTGTAGAATAAATATAATTTCTAATGTTATGAGAATGGCTCCAGGTAACTCTCAATGTTGTCAACTACTTTCTGGATATTAAGAATGGTGCATGCTCTAGCAACCTATAAATAATGCTATGAGTTTGAAATAAAAAATTACATACACAATGACTATTAGTTTAACATTATTTAACATAATTCATTTTTAACACTTTCCAAAATAGTTGAAAAGTGTTTATGACTTTGTTCATTCTGTCTGTCTGTCTGTCCTTTCGCTTGATAACTACTGTAAGAATGTCTTTATCAAAATAAAATTTTAGTATGTTGTTGAGATGGTTTGTGGGACATATGGGAATGTAAAAGAATAATATCACCCAATGAGTTTTGGACTGAACCCAGGTTGAAAAAAGTGAAATACAATTAACCCTATGGGACCTAATTTTTCAAACATTTTTTAAGCAGAGTTAAATTTCACAAATTGCTTCAAAAATGTTAGGAAATATTCAAATTATCACATAAAATATATAAAAAAATTTCAGCAAAATATGTTTGGTAATTTTTAAATAAAAATTAAAATAACTATTACATCCATATTATATGAAGAGATGACATGACCCACTTCAAAATAAAATATGGCATCCATCTCTTTTTCCCAATGTAATAATCATGATGTTAAAAGTTATTTTACATTTATATTTAGTGTTGCATCCGTCCTAAAACCACTTTATTTTTGCACATTTTCTGTGCCAATGCAATTACAATATTTTTGAGTTTAAATGATCATCAAACTTTATTTATTTCTACAACAAAGCTTAATTTTAATAGATGCAGAATGTAAACAAGTGATTGTAAGATGAGTTGCATAAGAATTGCTGAATTTTTTTCACGCAAAAATATATAACTCTGGAGTTTGGAACAAAAATGATATGAATGAAATATTCATTGTTTTTACATAGAGAGCCAGACTATTTATATTTTGATGATGTCATCTGAATGAAGTTCATTTTTTTCAATGAAGTTTCAAGTTTTCAAATATAATAAATTATTGAAGTACTGTGATAATTTAAAATATATCATCACTGAATGTATCACATTTTAGAGATGTTTAAATAAAATTGAATTTCAGTTGGAAAGTGTTTCATAATGCTTTATGCATGATTGATCTTTCTTGTTAATTATTTCTTTAAAACCATGAATTGATAGCTCTCTCCTGCTCTATAAATCAATGATGATAATCAGCAAGCCACTTATGTTTACCTGAAATAAATGTACAAAATTTTAATAGAATCACCTAATGCAATCAGGATACTCTGCCTAAAAGAATGAAAAAATTTAACCAGACATCATTTAAAAAGTGGTTAATATGTATTTAGGGATGTTCAAAATGCAGAGAACCATTAAAATGTTGAGTATAGAATTCTGAACCTCATCATAATATTTTCCTTTTACATATACTATTTATTGTAGGAAAAGAAAAATGAATTATATTTTCATTTATATATTAAAGTTTTCAAGGAAATATGGTGCGTTTAAGAATAATAGATGAATTTCTTTAAAAAAAAATATTAGATAAATAAAAATTCAGAATAAAATTTAGAGAATCATTATGATTATGAAATTATATACTAAAATATAGATTTAAGCAAAAATTACACAGAATTGCTAAAATCGAATATGCAGGAAACAATGTGGAATCTACTTACTCTGCTGTTACCAAGGGAGAAAAATATATGTCCCAAAAGGACTAAAGAACAAGAGGTCAGACGATTTAAGTCTTCAGCATTTGCCATCTTCAGGGTTTCTCTTAAGTAGCGTCTAAAAATAGAAAATACAGAATTATTCATTGAGCATGAATAACCCCATTTTAAATTATCTGTACAGATACTAAATATTTTAAATAATTTTTTTTCCAAATCAACTTTATGTTAGTAGTTTTCAAACTTTTTATCTGGAAGTGTAATCCAGCCTGTATAACATTATATATGCAAATAAGTACCATATTTATTGTCTATTATTTTATTTTAAACTATTTTTCCTATTTTTTACCCCATTTTATATTACGATCATACATTAGAATATAAATAGCTATTAAAAAAATTGCACATATCATGAGATGGATGTAACATCATAGTCATAACTAAATAAATAGCTACATACTTTGCATCATTGTATCGAGCTTGGAAAAATGCATTCAACCCATGAACATAATATGCAGCAGCTCTTAGACTGTGAGACCTAATAAAAAACAGAATAAATTTTCAAATTGATACTCAAAATATAATCATAAAGAACAATAACATTCAATGTAAAAGTATTTAGAATCTTACACAAGAGGCAGGGCTTCAGGATTTAGACGAGCTAAAAGTTCTCCCAACTCATGATCTCTTTTACTCCGTAAATAGACTATTGCCAAATTCAAACTGGCAAGTATGCGAAGCTCACTTGTAGCATTACTCTATAAAAGCAATGGAACAATAGCATAAATAAGTATGAGTATATAAATATCAATTTTAAAATAGCTTTATACTTTTCATTATTATTGGAAGAAACTTACTCTCACAACAGTTCCAAACTGTGCTTCTGCAGCTTCCATACAATTCATCGACATTGCATATAAGCCCTATATACAAATAAATATGTTATTGTAAGATGACAAGAATGATTGGTAACTATGTATAAATATAAATAAATTGAATAGTAAAATACAATTATGATTAAAATAAAGAAATATTGAATTGATTTTAAGGAACCTTTCTCCAAATCTTATATAACCTTTCTCCAAATCTATATACAGAAGAATATACTCACAGAATCTGTCTATAGAGTGTATTTTCAAATTTAGGTTAATGGTGTCATTGTAGACAACAGCACTCATGAATCAGTTTTGCACTTTTCATGTGCTTGTCAGTATGGAATAGCTGATAGCTACAATGATAGCAAGAAAACTTGCTATGTGCCACAATTTTGTGAACCACTATCGATGCTGATAAATTCAGTTCTACCATGCATATGGCACAAAAGTTTTTAAAGAATGAGCTGTCCAATTTTGTGAACCACTATAGATGCTGATATTCAGTTCTACCATGCATATGGCACAAAAGTTTTTAAAGAATGAGATGGCATAGGCTAAAAATTAAAGCACTTCATATGCATGCCAATTAAATTAATTATACCAAATTTCATTTGCATAGTTTGATTTAAATGAGAGATATAGTGCATAGACTTAAACAGGTGTTACATCAGAAATACTCAAGTGTTTTTTCTGTGAAAACACTCACTATTTTGTCAAATTTTTGTTGCTCTTTATGAATCCTTTAATCTTATTAAAAAAAAAGGGTGGGTGGGTTCTAATCATGCAAATTATAAAACTTTTATGTCCTTTTAAATTTTACATAAAACATCCACAGTCCACACATAAAATTTGACACTGTTAAGAGCATTTGTCCTTAAGTTATTATGTCCACATCTCACTGATACACTACATACATATAGAAGATATCTTACAAAACTGTTTGAAGGCCCTAAAAACATGCTTTTCCTTCAAAGTTTTAAATTTGAAAATCTCGAGAAAATAATGCAATTCTATAGAGGAACAAAGTAAAAATAGTGATTATAAATGGTTTAAATGATGAATAGCATACCAAGAGAGCATTAATCTGCGGCCTATGACGAACAAACAGTCTAGGCTCTTGTCTGCAGATCTGAAGAGCATGTGAAGTCTGAAATATAAATTTATAGCTAATTCATATAACATATATATGTGCCCACGTATAAATATTTTCATCAAAGAAATAATTTTAAGAGAAATTAAATTCAGATACATATAAAAATGAATTAAAACAGAGTAGTTATGAGGCAAATAACAGGAAGCTATAATAGATATCAGGATAATTAAAATTTATAGTGATAACACAATATTACAATATTAAAAAATGTACTGTACAGCATTCAAGTATATATATTAAACTAAATATTTAACTGTAAACAAAATTTATCTACTGTGCATTCAACAATGAACAGTCGGTAAGTAAGCCTAATGTCAATGTAAACTTATGCCGATGAGGAGTCCGACAGACCTGGTTCAGCCATATTTGAAGAGCCCATTGCACAAGCTAGTTTACAAAAAAATTTTGATTTATTTATTTATTGGAGGGGGGGGGGGGGGGGTGGATTATTTGTTCAGATTAACAAAGTTTTACAGTAGTGATAAATATGACAACTTAGCACAGTCATACCAACTAAATTAGCTATGATCTTGGCTGTACACACACATAGTACAATGGCAAATATACAGGGTGTCCAGTGCTATTGGTGCCCAATGGCTATTTCCTCAACCGTTAGTCACAGAGATATACTTCTAATTGCAAAAATGTTTTAAAGTTTAAAATCTATTATCTTAAAAACAGTTTAAATCAATAAATGCATTTCTGAAAGAAATACGAAATAGAAATGTTTATACAGTCCCCCGCTCCTACCAATTATATTTAGGAAAATCAGCCTCATACAATTTTATGGGGGGGGGGGGGGGGGGGGGGGACATCCTTTTGCGACCAAAATTGACTGACTTATAACTGTTTAAAGTTAAGCACTTTTTGTGCTGAGAAATGGTCAATACAGTCACTGATTGGTTGGTTGCCTGAAACGGGACATTTTTATGCGTGAAAAAGCGACTTAGGTCATAAAGTTTAATGCTTCATAACTAAGTGAATTTTGGTCGTAAATGGAAGATTGTTTTCTTATTTTGCATGAAATTATATGAGGATGATTTTCCTAAATATAATTGGTAGGACCGGGGGACCGTATAAAAATTTATATTTCGTATTTCTTTCAGAAATGCATTTATTGATTTAAACTGTTTCTAAGATAATAGATTTTAAAATTTAAAACATTTTTGCAATTGGAAGTATATCTCTGTGACTAACGGTTGAGGAAATAGCCATTGGGCACCGATAGCATCGGACACCCTGTATATTAATACTACGATCATAATTGGTGCTTTTGTTATGAGAACCAAACTTACTTTTCTTTAGAAGTTAGAAAAAAGTGGCATCTTGTTATAACTATTTTATATGGGTATTGATGTCTCATTAGTATTAATGTGGCAACAGCATTTTATTGGCTATAGCTCATGGTATTCTGACTAAAAAGTTGATCTCGAAATCCTGGAATTATAAATAACAAAATCCTGTGATTTTGGAATTTATCTCAGTTATTTTGATTTATGGAATAATAAATTCAATCTGTTATAAAATTTTGTCAAAATTGTTATAGAGAGCAATGCCACCAATCATGACTATACCAGAATAGTATTTACATTTTTAAAAAGTGCTTGACAAAAGTTAAGTATGCAATTCAAATTAGCTGTAATTGCTATCAACATGGCAAAATTAAATAAAACATTAATTCAAAATATGTATGTATATTTTTCTTTCTAATTGTTCTGTCTGATTTATTTTAGTGAATTAAAGTATAAACAGATGTTTAATTCTGAACATTGTCCTATTTAATAAGTAAAATACACTTTGTGCAAAGGATATGGAAAATTAGAGCAAAATAAATAAGTATAAATAATACAATAAAATAATACAGCAGCATGCAGCTGTTTCGGGGATACGTTGGATCCTCTTCATCAGTGCAAGAGAATCAACAAACTCAAAGTCCAAAAGGGAAATGGGCACGGAAAGAAGAAGCAGGGAAGCAGGTACCTTTGCAGGGAAAAAGCAGGGAAGAAGTAGGGGAAAAGCAGGGAAATAGTAGGGAAAGAAAGAAGTAGGGAAAAGAAGAAGCAGGAAAGCAGGGGATTCAATGTATCCTTAAAACAGCTGTATGTTGCTTATTGTGTTATTTGTGCTTATTTAAGTCGCTCTACTCTTCAATATTGACCTATTTGATAATGGTGTAATTTAAAGGTGGATTGATGAAATTGCACTGTAATACTATAGAAACATTTAATTTTTTTATCAGAATAAAATTGTGGTAAAATGAATTTATTAATTTTTAATGCTTTTTACATATACATTTTGCATGCAATTGTATAAGCTAGTTACACATTCCTCTATATATGTCAAGGTACATATAAACATTTAATGTAATATAAACAGGTTTTTTATATAATTTTATTGTTTAATTTAAGGTATATTATTTTAGAAGGTTCACTATTGCTTTATATGTTTTATGAGCCTTAATAAGTGTTTATTATACATGCTAAAAATTGCCAAAATCCATTCTTCTTTTTTAACCAATTAAGGATCAATTAATTTTAATCTTAAAGAGGTTAAACACATGTCAGACATAGGAATAAGTGTTAAGTGGATTAAGAAAATGTTCTTTATACCCAAAAGTTTTTTGTACTGAAAGTTTGCTATAGGAGATCTGAACATAATGCTACGGTTTAAATACATGTAATATTTACAGACAAATAAATTGAACCATTCCATTAAATGAAGTAAAGTTAAATTTTCAATGTTACAGAATTCCAGGATAAAAAATTCTCAAACCCGAAATTCTGGGATTTTTATCCCTAATCAATACTACTAAACCTATCTAAAAAATCTGAAAACATGCATACATACCGATCATGTTTTTTTTATATCATTTATATTTTAAAAATTAACAAAGATCTCGATTGCAGAGTAAGAAAGTAATATTATTTTAGGATGTAAATAGTATGATGTAAAGTGAGATTATTTTAGGATGTAAATAGTAAAATATCTAGTATTCAGTAGAAATATATGTGAAACATTAGTAGAAACAAATGTAGAAACGTAACTGATATTCAAGGTAAAAACATAATTTTAGGCGAAACATAAAATGTCTGGAAATATATCTAAATCTGTATTTATGAAATAAATATTAAGAGATGAATTCAATTCTGTTTACCTCTTGTATTGCTAATGTCTTGTTTCCCATTACAAGACGACACATTGCAATGTGTTCTAAAAGCAGTAGTTGAAATGAATGCAAAATTGGATGACTGTCAATCACTGAAAATGAAAAAAAAAAGTTGAAAATAACTGAAATTGTATCCTATATTGAACATGAAGATTACTTAGGAAAGACATTTTCATTTACTTATAAATAAAGTTAGATAACTTTAAGTATAACTCAAATCTGTTCATCTGAAAATTTTATTTCGATCACTTGTTTGTTTTTTCATTTAACTGTTAAAAGCAAAGCCAGATTAACAATTTTGAGAACTTAAGCTAAACAATAGTCAAGCTTGTATGACGTTGCTGTGGTATGGGATGCAACAATTGTGTTAAACACTGCAGTCATATCATCAATGAATTATTAAAATATTTTCTATAATTCTCTTAGGATCATTAAAAGTCTTTGCAAGATCTGAGGTTCTTGAGTCTCATATACAACACATTATGTATTAAGAAAAGCTTCTGTGTGATGAACCTCACATCTCATCTTATTTTGTACTATCCAACTCTTTTATAAATGACAAATGCATATGAATTAGTAGTTTTTATGGGATCATATTTTATGATTTATTTGCCAAAATGCCCCTAATATAATTGGAATATAATGTGTTTACTATTATCACTTTCACAAAATGTTGTCAAATTTCCACCAAGTCATATTCTCTATTTTCATATCTATATATTAATATTATATTTTTGTCAAATCAACAGTGTGCCATGGAATACAAATTTATAGAAATCCATATAAATTTAAGTTACTTTTCAAAAAGACTATTATAACTGGTTTAAGCTAAAAAATTGGACTAGCTTTTCTTACACTTAGCTAAAACCCAACAGCTCCGATTGCAATACTTGCAATGGGCAAATAATAAACCACTCAAACTATTGATAGGCATCCATTTCTCAGGCTTTTAAATGGTCTAATTAAATACAAATACATTTCAATTTTTAATCAATATTTTAATACAAAATCTGAAAACACACTTTTTAATTTTTCAATCTGCATCAGAGCTTTGTCAGTATATTTCTGAGCTTTGTCCATATATCCTGCTTGCATTGAGTGCAGAACAGTAACCTAAGGAGATTAAAAAAAAAAATACAAAACTATTACACAGAAAGTTAGTTACATGATACTTATTACAAGATGTGATTTTACATTTTCTACATTTAAATTCTACTAATGTATAATTCCAGTTAGCTTGATTTCAATATATATACATATTTTTCCACTGGCCAGGCACTAGACTCCTCGCCATTCGCCCTATATTCGGCCGTAATCGTGAACCATTTCGTCGTCCTAGGACGTTGCCCCAGGCTACACTGCGCCCACATCACACAACATCCATGTCTTACGTGGGGTTCGAACCCACAATGTGGCGGCCGATCGATCGCTGGAAACACTCGCCTTGACTGTTCGGCTACCATGCCGACTGATATCAAGACTGATTTCAATATCTTTTGTCTTTTTTCAACTTTAAGCATGTGTGTCCAAATGTCTTGATTTGAATTTTAATTATTATTTCCTTTTGCATGGTTATAATTAAGGCACAGATTTTGATGACCTGAAAAATCACTAAAAATGCCCTTAAAATAGTAAAAAAATGTCTTTAAAAATGCCCTTAAAGTTTTACACTATTATGAACTTAAAAAAAGAACTACATAAAAAATAAATTTAGTTAATTCATGATACAAATTTTGAAAGTTTTGAGTAAATACAAATAATCTAAATTGTTGTAATAAAAAATTTATATGTATAAATACCTGACTTAAAACATTTATTATCCTGAACTGCGACAATTTAATTTCCCATGATAACATCGGAATTACATTGAATTATTAGGTGTTTCCTAATGTTCTCAAATGTAAAAGATCTTCCATTGTCGGAATATAAGTTTTTATACCGTGAAAAGCTTCTTTCAATGACCAGAGCCTCTTACAACGGGGAAGACTATCTTTATTGTAAAATACCTGTTTGCACCACAAAACGGGAAGTGTTGCGGCCCCAGGGGTTTGTTTGTAAAGATGCTAACACAGGAATTAGCAAAAACACCCATTGCAGCAGATAGTATAGAGAACTAAAAATGTAAAAAAATCCCTAAATATAGGAAATCTTATAAAAATGCTAAATATTGCCTCAAAAATGCTAAAAATGTCCTGAAAATGCTGAAAAATGCCCATAAAAGGGAAAAATTCGAAAAAATGCAAAAAAAAACTCAGATTTCATCAAAATCCACACCTTAGTTATAATAAAACTGTAACTGGATGTATTCCATTGTATATAATATAAATAAGAATGTATGCAAACATTTTGGCATTTTTGTAATTCCGTAACTCTTTTGACTAACAATATGCAAATTTGTCATTTCTAATGTCCTTTAACATAGTTTGTAGAAGCAAAATAAATTGTCATAAGCTTGGATATGTGATAATTGTCAATTTTGTGTCCCTTGAGCTTGAAATAATAATAATAATAAATAAGTAATATCTTTTGCAGTATTTGTTTAGAATACAACTTTTTCCACATATTTTTCAATAATATTAAATGTAGTTTTGATTTTTAAAAAATTTGTCATTTCTGTCACTGTTCCCTAGTCATGAGGTGATGAGTTCAGTTTTCATCTCGTACTTACATCAGTAAAAATCTAAAAAATGGAAATAAATGGGTGAAGCTTAAGAAATGACGATTTTAACTTGTAAAAAACAACTTATTTTAAAAAAAAAAATAAGTTAATAACATTCTGTGAAATTGCTTAAGGTAAACAATTCTTGTGTGTCCAGTTTTAGCAGCATTTTGTGCTTCACTAGCTAGACCATAGTATTTATTTTTGTCCTTAGAACTTCTTTTGACATTCTTATCTGCTTCTCTGTATTTTTCTTTGTAAACTTGATACAATCTTTCAGATCTCGTGCTGTCATGCGTACTCTTTATTTTCCTTCTATGCTCAATAAATTTCCATGTTTCACCAGTGATCCATTCTTTATTCTTTCTCTTTTCTTTTTTCCTATAGTATTTTCTGCTGTTTCACTGAAAATAGTTTGTAGCTGACTCTACTGCTCTTCTACATCCTCCAACATTACTTCATTATTCTCTAAGGCAGAGAATATGTTTTTCAATTCAATATTGAATTTCGGTAATAAGTATACTTGTTCAAAATGAGTCACAAAATCACATTTTTCATTTACTTGTCAAAACCAAAGTTTCAATCACTACTATTGCCATCTGATGGTTGAAAAACATGATTTTTCTGACAACATCATAATGTCCCCAATTCTCAGGGACAAAAGTGAATCAGCAATTTTGCAAAATATAGTAATTTTTTTTTTTTTAAATAATGGAATTTTTAGATTAAATTTGTAATTTCTTAAGCTTTACTCATTTATTTCAATTTAAAAAAAAAAATTGTGACTAGTGTAATTAAAAGATGAAAAGTGAACCCATCCCTGAGATAGGGGGGGGGGGATGGGCAGTGGCAGAAATGACAAATTTTCATTTTCATGGAGTCAAAACTACATTTAATATTATTGAAAAATATGGTGAATAGAATGTATTCTAAACAAATACTACCAAAATTATCTATCAGACATTCAGGTAAATAACCATATCAGAAAATGTTACGTAGTATTTTTGCAGATGAGAAACAAGGGACAAAAGCAGAGTAACAGTTTTAATAACACAAAGAAAAAAAGAGCTAAACATACCAAGTAGACAAGGACACACATATGTTCTTTAGGCATCCACTGAAACATATCACCAGGATTTGTAGGGATAACTTCTACAATACAAAAAAATATATACATGAGATTGGAAAAGTTAGCAAACAAATGACAACATTTTATTACATGGCATCATTACTAAGGTACTTAGTAATGATGGTATAAATACTCAGGTACAGTAAATTATTTTGCACCTAAATTTTAAAAGAAAATGATAAGTAAATTTTAAAAAGACTGATATCCAACGAATACTAAAAATTTAACACAAACTCACTTCCACACAAAAGCAATACATTTAATACTACACTAATATTATTTTTATGCGAATAACATTTATACTTGGGGTTTCTGTGGTGGAAAAAGGAGTATTACAAAAAATGTAAACTCTTTGGTTGGACACTTATAACTCCAAACCTAATAGATAAAACTACAAATAATATTTTATGTTTTGTCAGAAATAGGGTTCAGATTATGAATTTTTAAAAATAATTTCAATATTTTAAAATTTTTTTTTCCGAAAATAACTTAAAAAGTATCTGCTCAAGCAAGTGTTTTTTTTTCTTCTTAATTTCACTTGAAATATCTTCGAAACTATAAAATATAGATATAAGTAGTAAGTGACAAAAACATGTTCTAGAAAATTTAGTATCAAAATCTACTTTTATTTTTTAAAAACAGCTCTTTTAGTTTTTGAGTAGTCATTTTGTCAAGTTGAAGAAGATTAAAATTTCTTTGGCATTTTCATTCAGTCATCGGATTCGCTGGGTAGGGAGTGACGGATATGAAAATAATTAGTGCCTATGGTTAAAATGCAGACCTGACGTCTTTCCTGGAAAGAAGGCATTAACAATGCATACCAGTTAAGTTTATGCTTAAGCAGGGAGGAAAATTCGCAGGTGACGACATTTTAATTTTCATTCAGAGACTTTATGGCTAGGGAAAAGGCGATGTTCACCATAATTTTACAATAACGACCACTAGTTATTTTTATTTATTTTTTCTTTTTACAAATCACTAATTTCAAGGTCATCCTTCAATTAACCAATTTAAAATTAACTCTCCAGGTTGTACAGCAACTTCAGAAAATTGGCCATCTTTGCCAAATTTCAATCTGACTAGGACAGGAGGATGGACGATTTCCGGAAGCCTGATCTGAGCATTAGAAGTATTTAAAAAAATATTTCAAAAAATCATGTTTACAGGTTTGAATATTACCATTTTTTACTTTAAGTGCATTTAACTTAAAACTTATTTTTTCAATGTTTAAGCTAATTTTTCTCAGAATCCATCAAAAGTTTCAATTTCATGGTTTTAGCACATATACATACAATGTATTTGTACAAACAGAAAAAGTTGATTAAAAGTATCTAAAAATGCACATTAAAAGTTTGTAAATATTGATAAAAGTTTTTGTCAAAATGCATGCAAGTTTCCAATAAATAACTGGTAAACCTTTTTTTATAGAAAAATATACCTAAAAAAGGCCTATTTAATATGGGCTCCAAAGGAGTGTACCGATCCCCCTTAGTCATCCTTATCCTAGCTAGAGCCTTCTTATCCTGCTGTGTTTGATCCACACACAAAATGATAATTGTTTAAAAAGTATAACCAAATATTGAACATATTTTGTGAAGTGCTTAATTGTTTACCAGTATAGAATCCTAATCGTTTCAGAATTACATTGTAAAAAGAATAGCAATTCAAATACCAATTCAGTCCAGAAATAGCTAAAGCCACTTTTACTAATGTTACTTAGGATAGTTTTGAGAGATCTTTTCCCCACTTATGCAAAAGTGCATGGCTATAGTCCATACATAATCTCTACAGATTACATATGATAACTTTTTCAGATGGCATCAAACCAATAATCAGAATTACGAATCAAAGAAAAGCATAAAAGCTAATTTTAGATAGAAATTTTAAGTCAAATAAACAAAGGCGATGATGTGTTATAACCTAGAATAGATTTAGCTTCAAATAAAACACTTTTATTAGTTTTAAAACAAAGCCAGTTTTCAACTATCCCATCTTTTTCAATAACTGTAAATAAATTTCGAGGACATTCTTGTGAACATGTTGGATTGTATATTGGATTGTACAGCTCAGGATGCTGAACATTCTTGGGATGTTTCATCTCCGGTTCCTGCCTCCTGGGTAATTTACTCACTCCCCTTTTCTTCTATCACCACTGGCAACACACTTTCTCTGCTTCTGCAATGTTTGTTGTTCCTGTATTAATCGTCAATCTTTCTCTGATGAGTGAAGGTTGAGATTCTTGTATTTCCTGACAAAGAAGGCTGTTTTTGCCTTCAAAACCGGTCAATACTGTTAGTATTTTAGTATATGCAGCTTCTATCAAAGTTATTTGAATTTTATGTAAGAAAACTGTTTGGACAGCCAGGACAATGCCATCCAATTTAGAACGAAATGTATTGGAGGTGGCAACCACAGGAACCGCACATTCTTAACCCTAATTTATCACCTCTTAGATGGACTTTAGGACCTACAGATTTAATGTACCCATTCTCTGCGTAGACATGAAGATAGTTTTTGCAACGTCGAGGATTGACCCTGGATCTGCCATGTGTGATACTCTTGCTTTAATCACTGGGATATCTCTGACCTCTTAAATTGTATCTGAAAGACTCACATTTCAAATATAGACAGCGATATGTGGCATTATTGCAAATGTCAAGCTTTAATGAATTGCAATATTTAAGAGGCCCTCACAGATGCAAGAAACATTACTAAGTGATAAAGAATTCTTACTCAAAATATCGCATATACAGAGAAATTCAATTTGTTGTGTTCCTTCATTATTTTAACAAACCAGTTATACTATTACATTTTATACTACTTTTAAATAAATTAAATATTCTTAATTTTAGATTCATGCTCCCACTGGACTGATTTTGCTCTTGTTAGAGCTTATCAGCAGTGAAAGCTACTTGTTAACTGCACTAGTAACACAAAAACTTGTTATAAGCAACAATTTGCAAACCACTTTAATAAAAAACAAAGCCCACAGCTGGCAATTAAAACAAAATATGTATTCTATTAAATTTTCATAAAGTTTTTTATGAAAATGTTGAACATATTAGCTAATTAGTTATTGCAAACAAAAAGGAAAAAGAAGATATTATTGAATTTGAGCACTTACCTAAACATACCGCACTGACAGCAAGATCAGTGGTACATTATATTAAATGTAAACAATTATAACTATCAATTAGAAGTGTTTCGTGATATGTATTATACAAATGATCAAACGTAGCAAAAATAGAAACTAAGAGCATATAAGTATAGAGCAAACCAGTAGTTGACAGAGATATATTTTATTTAGCAATTGCACTCGTTTCAAATCAATTTTTTATGAAATTGTTATTTTTACATGTGGGAAAAAATGTTGATTTTCACTTAAATCTTTATTTTTTTGACAGAAAAAAAATGACTTTTATATGAAGAAATAAGAACTTGTTAAAGACCTTTGATTTAAAAAAAGTACAGTACTTTTAAAGCCCTTAAAAATAAAAAAATAAGGACTTTCAAAAGAACTTGAAAACCTTGAAAACGGAATGAGGTTGCACGTCCAGGTTTAAAGTCTGAAAACCAGATGACAGAGGGTATTCCAATTTTTGGATTCGTGCTAAATACTGCCATTTGTATGTTATAGATGACATTATTGGTTTCTACAGAAGTTTAAAAAATTGCAGTTTATAACAAGTTAATTTTTTACTACTATTCAATTCTGGTGAACTTTAACAAGAGCAATTGTGACTGGGAACATAATTCCAAATATTAGAACACATCTTATCAGCAGGTTTTGTAACTTTAAGCTTTATTTTTTTATGATTTTTACTTTCCTTATATATATAATGTATAAGGAAAGTATAGTGACGGGGTCGAGAATTCGAATTCGAGTTTTCAATGGGAGAGCATGTTTTAAGCATCCCTTATTACAGATCAAACATTTTTGAGGTGATGTCTGTGTGTGTGTGTGTGTCAGTGAGTCTGTGGAGACGATATCGCATGAACGAATGGAGCGATTCGTATGAAATTTGGTACAAAAATCACAGTCCGTGAATACTGGAAGCTTATTGTTTTTAAATGCAATTGAATGTTCAGAACCCCCCTAAATTTTCGAGTGAAATTTTGAAAAAATCACCAAAAAATCAAAACCTTTAATAAAGTTAAGCAAATAAGACATTTCTTATGTAATTTTTCCTTAGAAAATGATTGACATACACTTTAGAATGCTAGCATGAACCGTTCTCGAGATATTGCACATTTTTCAAATAAATTTATCGAAAAATTCCATAAATTAAAAAAATATATATTAACTGTTGAGAAACATGTTCACTCTTCATATGTAATATCATGCAATAAATTTGGTGACATTATTCTCGTGGATCTAGCTCGTTCCATTCATGAGAAAAGATACTTTGAGTAATACTTTTGTATTTGAACGCTAATAGTCATTTATCTAAGAATAACTTATTTCTCCGACCATAACACTTGGCGAGATTTTGGCAACGAATTTGGAGGAATGCCACCAACTTGGCAACTTTTTTAAATGCAGCCAAATTAACGGAAATCTTGTTAAATGGATAAAAATGACGCTAAATCAATGAAAATGACAACTAATTGACGAAAATTCCACACCTTGGAAAGAATAAAAGTATCTACTATAATAACCTATTTTTTTACTGTAAAAATAGTAAAATCATTGTATTATATAAGGAAAGTCATGTGCTGCCCACATCAGATTTTTTTTTAAATGGTGGTCTCTTCATAGTTTAATTTTGCTGAAAATGAGACGGTTTTTTCTGTTTATAAATTGAAGTCTTAAGCCTCTATTACACGACAGTAATTTGGGACATCAAATCATTCGCAAAACAGCTCAAACAGCAAATTTAGCCACAGCATTAAGTTTAACCCAAAAATGTTGTTGTTGAGGGAACGGCTGTGCTAAAATCGACCAATCTGAAGTGCGTAAATCCAAAACGTCACAGGTCACATGCTTTCGAGTTATTTTATTTCTTACTTTAATGGTGACCAAGCCGATAGACTGTTTTGGAATGCAGAAATGGAAGCTGATCTTATTCAATCCAAACGGAACCTTTGGGATGTTAAGAGTACTCTTTACAATAAGAGAACTCTAAAACTTCCACTTTTGCTGCTTGGAGTGATGTCACTTTGAGTTTTGTGCTGTGTGGAGTGAAGTCCCAAATGTCCCAAAGCTGTTTTGTGAACAGTTTGTTGTACTAAACTACTGTCGTGTAATAGGGGCTTTAGACTAAAATTTATGAAGTAGGGTCCTCAATATTATTAAAATTTTCTGACCACAGATCCAAACACTCTGATGCACTGACATTATTTGAAAAGTTATGAATATGCAATCAGAGTTTACCAAAGACATGAAAATATCACTAAAATGCTACTGTTTAATTTTGATGGGGCTTTGCAGATTTAGTATTATACTCTTTATACTCATATAATTTAGAAAAAGTGAAATTATGGAAATAATGAAACTCCATTAAAATAGCTGGTTAAGAAAGACTAAGACACAATACTTCCAACTATTTTAATTCTAATGCCACTTATCTTAAATTTAAATTTTAGTAAGATTGTAAAAGTTAACTTGTACTATTTAGGACCATAAAAGTAATCTTTTACATAGATAAAGATTATTTTCCTTAATCCTCTAAGTTTAGCTTTCATGTGCTGCTAGACGGCTGGAATAAAATGCACAGGAAAAAAAAAAGTAAAAAAAAGTAGGACTTTTTACTAATTAAAAGTAGAATAAAAAGAAAAAAAAAATACTACCTGAAAATGAGATTATAATATGTTTTTCTAAACTCACAGTTTTATATTTATAGAATAAACAATTTCTAATGCTCAAATTTCCCCCTTCAATAATAAATTTTTATGTAGATTCTTCACCATATTTATAACATTACCAAAGAAAAATTCTAAATCCAATGCAGCTTTCATTTATTATGCAGTTGCATAATAAAATGAATATAAATATAATTCATTTAAGTTAATCTAAATGACAGTAAGGTTACTGAATACACAGAAAGTCATGTAGTTCACATATCATTTCTTTCTAATTTTATTTTTTTAACTATTTACTCAATTTGAACTATAAATCTTTCTCGCTCTACAAAAGGCTTCCAACAGCGAAAACCAATGATTTTAAATCTTACAATTAATGTCTTCACTGGTGACCAGATATAGATTACCATGTTTATTCAGAGCTTGTCCAACTTTTTATCCCAATAATATTGGAACAGAGTTAGGCAAAAGTATGCTATAACCAGCTAAGTAGGTCCATTTGAGTTAAAATGAATATAAAATGAACACTGTGAGTTAGATAGTTAGAGCGGCTGATATGTAAGGTGTCCCTTTTTTTTATGACTGACTATACATACATATACTGTCCTACCGCCACGAGAAAGTCCCCAGACAGCAGACGTTTTGGTGACGGTCGCTATGGAAACAGGTTATTCCACTGTATTTTAGGTAAGACGGAAAGCGCTTTTTTCGATTTGGCGCAGATAGAACCGACAAAAGTCGCATTTCGCTTTGTACTGGGGTCAATGCTAGACGCTCGCATTTTGTGATTTTTGAAGCTGTGTTGCACACTTTGTGGATTTTGTCTAGTTGAAAAATGACTACATTTAAAAGTGGAAAGACTTTGCATTCGCAAGCACATGCAATAGTCCACAATGTTACGGCATTTTTTGAAGAGGAAAAAACAGCAAATTCTCTAAAAGTACCAATTTCAAATGCAATGAAGAGGACTGCAGAAGCTACAGGGATTTCAGCGTCATCAGTTAAAAAGATAAAACGTGAGGTGAAATCGCTTAATGACACTGAGATAAGTATTTTATCTACTCCTGGAAAACATAGAAAAAGACCATCCTATCGAAACTACAATATTGATGATTTTGACAAATGTGTCATAAGACAAACTATTCAGGACTTTTACATAAAAGAGAAATGTGTTCCTTCTATTGGGAAACTGCTCCCAGTGTTAAAAGAAAAAATTAATTTTGTATGGAAAAGAGAGTCCCTGAGACGAATTCTACATTCACTGAATTTTCGATGGAAGAAATGCATTAGCTCACGAAAGATTTTAATCGAAAGGCCGGGCATTGTGTTTTGGAGGCATAAGTATTTGAGAGCATTGAAAAAATTCAGAGAGGAGCAACGTTGTTTGGTTTACATCGACGAAACTTGGGTAGACGGAAATTTAACTTATGGCAAATGTTGGCAGGATGATTTTATTGAAGGTATTCGTACGAATACCAGTTCTAAAAACCGTCTCATTGTCATACATGTAGGTTCATCTGATGGATTTATTAACGGAGCTGAGCTAATTTACAAAGCTTCTTCAAGTAGTGGCAACTACCATGGACAGATGAATGGCCAACAATTCGAAAACTGGATTATTGAAAAACTGTTGCCTAATTTGCAGCCTCATAGTGTGGTCTGCATGGACAATGCTCCCTACCATTTAGTAAAAGCAGATCGCATTCCTACAAAATATTCGATTAAAGGAGCGATACTTGAATGGTTGGAAGAAAAGAAAATTTCCCATGACTCAACAATGCGAAAAGCAGAAATATTTCATATCATTTCAAAACATGCGCCCAAATCCGTCACATACATGGCTGACCGAATTTTAAAAGAAGCAGGGCACGAAATTGCAAGATTACCTCCCTATCATTGTGATCTCAACCCCATTGAATACATATGGTTGTCTGTCAAACGTTGCATCCGAGAAAAAATATAACAGGTGACTTAAGTTTGAACAATTTACAATTATTGCTTAAAGAAGCTTTTTTAAAAGTAACACAAAATGAATGGAAAAAACACTTTGAACACATTGAAAAAATAGAGAATATTTATTGGAAGAAAGATGGACTGATAGAAGATATTGTGGATAAATTAGTGATAAGTCTGTTGGATAGCGATTCAGACTCTTCTAAAAGTAAAGACATTTCAAGTAATTCGGACATAATAGATAATAGTTATTCCAATGAATGTGAATGAATATTTTATAATTGATTGAAAAATATAAAAAGAATGAATATTTTAAAGTCATAATTTTACTTATTTATTTATCATTAATTTTTTTCCTTTTTGCTGACTAATAATTGTGTAACTTGCTGATTGAAAACTGTAATAATTTTCATCTAATTCGAAATTTAGATTTAAACAAAATGATATAAAGTCTAGTTTTAAATTGTAAGCTTTTCTCTCCCAAAACCCCTGAATCTAAAAGAAAATATCTAAAACTATTTCGTTCTAATAGATTGACGGCTTCCCGTAGCCGCTGTTGCCTATAATAACAAATTATTTTTTGAGTTTAAATGACGAGAAATTTTTAAGTTAATCTATAATTTAATGCCATTTAAAACGAAAATTTTGTTTAACTATCGGATAAAAAACATCTACTATTTTTTTTTAGTACATCATGATAGACAAAAAGGATTCCTCGCCTAACGAAGTGCGCTTGATTTGCTAAATATTGCAGTCGATATTAAACCTTTCTCCCTCCTTTCTTCGGCTCGTCTACTTGCGGCAACCCTGTTCAGAGACTTTCTCGTGGCGGTAGGTCAGTACAATTTCAAAAAAAATTAAAATAGCAACTGTATATATATATATAAATAAATAAAACAATATACATAGATATTAGAAAGTCGATATACTTTACCTTCATCAGCATGCAGAGATGTGATGGTCTGAATTCCTTGTTGTAATTGCTTTAAACAAGGTTTAACACTTTTGACCTTCAAAGATAACAAAACACTTAGTCACATACTGAAATAACAAGATATTAGTTTGAATCCCGTTTAAATATCAACCTTAATTTAAAAATTTTTTAAAAAGTTTTGACAAAAATGAAAAACAAAACTTTGATCTAACAAATTAATAATCACGATTTAACAAACAGTTTTTCTCCAACTTGAATCAGTTTTTTTTATTCTGCTATCAATGTAGTCAGAACATGCTTTATTAGCATTTTGGAACATGAATTGAGCATAAGGTTTTGTTCCATATAAGGTTACGTCATGGATATTTGATAATTTCTTAGGGCAGGGGTCAGTAACCTTTTACCATCAGCGAGCACCGAAATTTCTTTTTTTTTCTTGGGAGCACCATATAAGGAAATTAAAACAGAAAATAATATATATTTTTACTTTCATAAGAGCACTATGGCATAGCTGCCAACTTATTTGGAGTAAAAATCAGAAGATTTTTGAAAAAAATCAGAATAGCGCGTAAAATGAGTTTTACAGAACAAATCGACATAAATCTGATTTTCAAAGGACACAATGTAAATAATGCACAAATATGTGAAACACACAACTGTTTTGAGATCTCTTTGGAAACAGTTGTATGCATGTTCATTTGTACATTATTTACATTGTATCCTTCATCTCTCAAAATATTTTGACAGAAAGTTACGTTATGTAATGATGAAAAATGATATAATTCTATTATATTTAGAAAATGCAAGTTTGACAATTGTGTTTAAGAACAGGGTTGTTTAAATACATGGGCAAATTTAATTTTAACACATTCCTTTATATTAATTCTAAACTATGATTTTGTTATCTATAATAACTCATGTTATTATTTTGTCAGTTTTGTTGAAATTAAATCATTACAATAGTCAGGATTTATGAACTTAATTTAACAAAAAAAATTTTTTTACAATTGGGAAGACACAAATTTTTTTGTTCTTAAACTGCAGTATATTTTTAAACACATTCATAAAATTATCATGTATTATTAAAATGTGCATTGTCTAGTGTCTACACATAAATAAAAATTGGTGGCAGTATATTTTAAAGAAAATGTTTATTTTGTTCAAAAACATCTTTTCATAAAAATGTGGCAGAAAAGGCTTTAGATAGAAAAAGATTGAATTTCATGATCGTACTATTTATATGAAAATAATTAAAAAATTAACTTTTATAATCAACCAAACTATGAAAATAAGCTAGTTTAGTCCAGTTAATGTGCAACAATAAGGAGATCGATGGAAAAGGATAATTGCGTAATCTCGGAAATGCCCGCGAAAAAAAACTGCACGATAGTACTATTTATGTGAAAATAATTAAAAAAATTTGCCTTTATAATCAACCAAAATATGAAAATAAGTTAATTTAGTCAAGTTAATGTGCAATAATAGGGAGATGGAGATCGATGGAAAAGGATAATAGCGTTCTCTCGGCAACCGCTGCAGAGATGAAAAAAAAAAAAAAATTACTATTTATATGAAAATAATTAAAAAGATGACCTTTATAATCAACTGAAATATAAAAATAAGCTAGTTTAGTAAAGTTTATGTGTAATAATCAGGGAATGGAGATTGATGGAAAAAGGCAATTATGTACTCTCAGCAAAGCCTGAAAAGAAAAGACTGAATTGCTCATCTTAAAATTTAAGCGAAATATAATTTGTTTAGTAAAATAATTCTTTATTTTTATTCGCACTATAAAAATAAATTACGTCCATTGTTCTGACATGAAATCATTAGAAGAAGGAAATGGATGCAAACTGGTAATTTTGGACTCTCAACAAAAAGGGGTAAAAGTAAAACAAATATTTTCAAATGCTGAGCGAAGTTTTTTCTTCTGTTTCCCTTTTGAGTCCAATGACAACATATGTATTAATGACATATATGATGACACACATCACGGTGATTACGGAGACAAAAATTTACAACTTATTTTTTATTCCTTTCTGAGGGGATTTTATGCCTACACTTCCAGGTTAGAAAGACGAGCATTGTCTGCTGTCCGTTGCTTGAACGCTGCGTGCTGGAAGTACCAGAATAAATAGAGCTTGTCACACGAGAACGTCTGCGTTCATTGCCGCGTTCATTGTCTGCGTTCATTTGGATTGCTTGGCGACATTTTGGTGTAAAAATATAAATTTGGCGATAAATCAGCAAATTGGCGCGATTTTTAGGCGTAATTAGTAAAAAATATTAAAAATCAAAAAGAAATCGATTACGCGCATAAAATCGTAAAACAAGAGAATTTTCGTAAAAATTACGAAAAATTCGTAAAAGTTGGCAGGTATGCTATGGTGTTCACGAGTAACAAGTTATTGGATTCAATCCTAAAGAATTACATCTCTGTGTTCAGACAGAAAAGAAATGATAGGGAAAAGATTCGTAAGAACTATTTAAAACTCAGAATTTGCAATAATTTATGAATCCTCTGTTTGCATTTGATGAAAAGAAACTGCCTCTTCTTTTGATTACATTATTTTAATATAATTTAAACATTTCATGCTTACAGCATTTTGCTACATCAACTGGGATGAAATTTGTCAGTAAAAAGTACAGTATTTCTCACTTCTGTCATTATTTTGCCGTATTAGCCATGAGAAAACTTAAGAAAAAGTAGAGCATTTTTCTCTTATGTCATTTTGCCATATCAACTGTGAGAAATATGTTTGAAATTAAAAGACATGCTTGCTTCAGCGAAGCGATTAGTTTATTTACAACATTTCTGAATAACAAAAAACTATTTTTGAACATATGTTACATTTGCATTCTCATATCTGCTTTATTAATTTAAATACAACTTCAACAAAAATATAATCAACCCATTAAAAGAAGTCCAACCAGCCTTGTACAGGCAAAACAATGTATGTGTCTTTCTTGAGCTACGCTCTTCTGCAATCACAAGGTTGTGTGGTGGTAAAATGACTGATTATCAGTGTAAAAGAATGTTTTACTCTGAGTGATAAAATATAAATTTTAAAACAAACAAATAACAATTTTGGATCTTAAAAAGTTCTAGCACAAAGTCTGTAAATTCCAACTTGAACTTTAGCTTCAATCTGAACAAAATAACAAATAAATTGAAAAATGTTTTGGAACTGGAGGGAAAAAATTATCAAAAAAAAATGAGAAAATCTCTGAAATGAACTTCTCTCTCTAAAGTGGAAGTACACTTGGTATAAAGGTTCAATCAAATCAGAACAAATAATACTGCAGTCAGTGGATCTTTATACTTGCACAAAAACATAGCGTGCAAAACCTTGTTGTGCCAAATGGATGGATTGAACATTTCAAGAAATGTTATATTATGTCTGTGTTGAAAGGTAAAAAATATTGCTAATGCAGAATGAGTTAATAAGTGGAAAACTAAAACTTAAATTGACAATATTAAGAACAGCTTATTCACCAGGTGATATTCTTAATACCAAAGAGATAGATTCTTCTGTAATTTGGAACCTGATATCATGCTTTGCTATCAGAACAAGAAGTGTAATAAGGGAAAGAATATATTTTCAAAAAGCAATTTTGGTCATGGTCTCTCCCGATTTCATCAAAATAATGAAGAACAATGAGTAGAATTAATGAATAGAAATTGTTGTTCCCTTTTGAACTGCTAAAGCGAGGGTCAGCTGTACATTTTTTATAAACTAATTGGCTCTCCATTGAATCTCCGCTAGCTAAATAAGATTTACAACTATAATACTCTCATCTGATTCCCAAACACCTTCATTTTGAGTTTCTGGCAATGACATAGGATATAAAATGACAATATAATTTTAAGAATTTGAAGATATTATATTTAGGGACATACTAACCTAGTGCCATTTTTATTCATCATGATTAAGCCATGAAAACAAAATGTCATACATGGTATTAGCTGACTTAATTTATACTGACAAATATCTGGTGTGTGATGTCTCACTTAACTTTCCTCATGGGTGATTTTTAAATGAATTGCCTTTTTAATCTTTACTAAGTACTTTTAAAAGCTAATCTAGTTTGAAAGCATAAAAAGAGACTTCCTTAAGTGTGGTATTTTGAGTTGGGACATGCAAATTTATTACTTGAAAACTAAAAATAATAGAAAATAGCTAATATTTTTAAAACATAACCACTTTAATGAGCACATTTTATTAATTATAAACTGATGTATTAATATATGTTCTAAAAGTATAAAAAAATAATTTTATTAGCATGAAATATGGGTTCAAAGATTGGGACATCAAACAGGAGTTCATTTTAAAAATCACCCTCATATATTTATATTTTAAACTGTTTAGGTTTACACACACATACAAAATAGTATTAGTTTTCATTCAAAAGTTATTGTTTTTTCAATTTTTTGGATAAGATTTATATTTTGAAATGACGAATGTAATCAGTTTATTTGTATAATATATGCAATTTTAACCTTTTAAATCAAACTATCATTTCTCTCATAAATATACTACTACAATTATTTTGGAAATTAAGAGAACATTTTCTCTTTAGTCACTTGTTTCATTATTCCTATGTTAACCTGTTAATAATAACACTTAACCTCTAGCTCATTTAGTTTGTAGGACTATTCCCCCTTCTCTTTTGCCAAGCATAGTTGCTGAAAAAAGAAAGGTTTATGCTTTTTTTAAAAGCAAGTAAAATAATTAGATCTATTTTAAGTATGTACAGAAAAGTAATGCATTCATTTTACAAATATATTAAAAATACTTCAAATTATTTTATTGATATTTTAAATAAGTATAAACTTTTCTACTTGTAGAATCTATGCTCGGCTAAAAGCACCAGGAAGGAAGAAATTCTAAAAACTAAATAAACTAGAGATTAGGGACTATATTCCATAGGTTAAGATGGGGAAAATAAAACAAGCAACAGAAGTGAAAATATCCTCTTAACATATGCCATACATAAGGAATAATGCTTTAAAAATAGTAAATTTAAAATTATTCTAGTTTGAAATATGCAAATTACAAAAATATAATATAGTTCTAGCTTTTTTACATAATATGTGTATTACCACACTAAATTTCATCGAACTACGTGCATCGACTCTTATTTATGTTCACGACTCATTGATATCCAGACATCTACACAGACATCTTTCAGAACATGTTCAAATTTGTTTAAAAAGTTATTTAAAACATGCTTTTCTATCAAAATTTCTATTTCAAATTTTTTAGGACAATCAATAGTTTCTCAATACAAGAGCACGAGAAACTAAAAATCTGATGCAAACTTGAATGTAAATATTAAAAATATTAATAAAAATTACATAAATGAAAATATCTTATATAATGGAATATACCTGTCCTGCAGTAAGATAATGACACACTTGCAAAACAAGGAAAAACACTTTCAAAGCTTCCTTTTGTGCAGTGCTACCTTGCCAAACTTCCACTAACTGCCCAGCTAACGTGAGCACCTGGTGGACTTCTTGGAGCTTTCGATCAATCATTAATAACTGAAAATGCATTATACCTGTTAGTATAAGTATTATGTTCATAAAACCAGTATAATGTTAAAAGCATCAATATAATAACAATATTGAAGTACTTTAAAGTTGTAATATAATTTAATGCAACATTTTTTAACTTTCCTTCTTGTTGAAATTTTAATCAGTACTGCTTAGGACAACTGCATTTTATCAGCAAGAAAATCTCAAAATCAAAAATTTTCATGAAAACAATACTTTATAGCATGAGAAAGTAATAAAACAGGGAGAAGAAAGTATCCATCGATTAGTCTACTTTAAAATATTAGTTAATGAGACTGGAATTAAGGATATAATCATACTGAAAGAAAAACAATTGATTTCGCTTGCGATATGAACTAACTTTTAAAGTCAAAGATGTGCATAAAAAATACTTCTCTGACTATGAAGAGGAATTGCATATTTATAAATAACAAGATTATCAGAGTTTGATTGAAAAAACTCCTAATAAAAAAACAAGTAAAGAGGTAGTGTGGAGAAACAACCGGTTTTTGAGTGCTACAGTTCTTGACTTCCTTAACTATATTAAAAAAAAAAAAACCCAACAAACTACTTTAAAAGTACCAGTGCATGACTGAAACTAAGAATATGAACAAAAATTAAGGAAGTAACCGATTATGTAACCCATATAAGTTAATAATAACTAAATTCCAGTAACAAATGAACAAACAACTTAAAACCACAAATGAATGAAACTGGAATTAAGAAGGAACTAATTAAATAAATAAAAAAAAAAAGAAAAATCTTTTGAAAGCTATATGAGCTAAGTCAAGAATGTGTATGAAGGACATCTTCTTGCTTTTAAATTTTTTTAAATAATAGTAATTTTATATGTAATAATAATTTTCCTCATCTAGTAACAAATCTTCTGAAGGCTAATAGAAAGCTGTCCATTCCATTGTTAAATCACAGACAAATTTTAAGTGCACTGCTCTTGTTACCGCACATGTGAATAGCGCAATATAAGTTTTCTGTGGTTCTGGATATCCTTTGACATATACTGGATAAGCAAAGTCAATATCCTATACGAAAAATGAAGAAGGTGTCTCATGAATTCAATCCCTTGGCAATGGAGCAGTTCTGCATTCCTGCTCTTGAGGAATATTTTCTGTAGACTAAACACTTGTCTAACTTGTCTTCACTTGTTATCGGCCTTTCAAAATCTAATACCTTTCTCTAACTTTTGAAAGAGTTGCGAATACTCCACTATGTAGTAGTTTTCTATGTTCTATTGGATTAGAAATTCAGAGAATCTTGAATCACTTATATTATTATTGGATGACTTTCTCCCATATCAAACTCTGAATAAGCAAGTCTTCCGCCTACTCGAATTATTCCACTTGCATCTAAATATAGTACAAGATCATGTTGGATTCCTTGTTAATATTTCCTTTATAGATTAAGTTCTGTTTCATAATAACCACCTTGCATGTTTTTGATTTAGAATTCTTCAGAATGTTGCAATTCTTCTGCTGTCAGAGTGTCAGTTTTTCTAATGTTATGTACAAATCGTTTTACCCATGCAGTGATTCTTATTAGCTTCGCTAAAGTGCAAAATTGCCTATGTTAACTATTTTTTCTCTTTTTACCGAACTGAGGCTGCACTGAATTATGTCTTTGAATTAACTTCTAAGTTCAGATTTAGTATTCTCATATTCAATGATTTCTTCTGGTGGCCTAGATCAATCTTCTGACCTTTTCTTCAGCCATGGATGTCCATACCATCACAATGTACTAATTTTCATGTCCGATACCGACAAACCTCTGGTTATTAAGTGAAAGTTATCTGAACAATATGACCAATTGCATGGTTCTGTCAAACTGTATTACTTCAATGCAATGCTGTGCGAATGGTTGGAAACAACTAGGAATGCCTCTGATCCAATGATACACTATAGTTGAGTCAGTCCAATAGTAGTAAGTAAATTAATATCTTAGTAATTTTACTTGTTAATCTTGCTGCTAAAAATGCATCCATTAACTTTAAGTCTTGATAGTGAAAGGCCCTTTAAAGAGACAACTCCACTTTTTGATGTTACAAATGAATTTTACAATTTTCCAGTATCTGTTACCATCCATAGAATGTACAATGCAACATCGTAAGCCTTTATGCTAGCATTGCAGAAGGAATGCAATTTAATAGATGTTAGCTTCTCCCCCTTTAGTTCTTTTAAATAATAGCATGGTACAGTCAGTTCACTTAGATTCTAAATCTCATTACACCAATTTATCCATTTATCTATTAAGTGATCTGGTACCTTTTCATCCCAATCAACACCCGAACACCAGACTTCTTGAAATAAACACTTTATTCTTACAACAAATGATCCTAGAAAGCCAATTGCATCGAAGATAAATCTTGCTATCTGCAAAGATTTTGTATAATTTTGTTTTTCACGAAATTGTTCTAACTTTGGATCAAAAGAGAATTTATCTTCATTAATGTCTCACACCATACCCAAAACTTTCAATGATGAAGATCCATGTATAACGACCTTTTGCCAAATTGCTAATTTCCATATTATGTTCCTCCCATTGTTCTTGTAATTCCTGACTGTTGCTTTGCCACTTTCTTAAAGTCATCCCAGCATGTTTTAGAATTTTGATGTTTTCTAAACTCGTTTGAAATGTGTCTTGAATATCTTTGCATCCTCCTATCAGATGATCTGCATAAAACGATTCATTTAACAACTTATGTCTATTTGGGTATTGTTCTTTATATCGTTTTAGATGATATTTTAATGTTGCCATTAAAAGGAATGGGCTGGCATTAACTCTAAATAATACTCTAGTTAGATGCAAAGTTTCAGTTTTTTGTGACTCCCTTTCACTGAAGAGATTGTCAATTCAAAGAAACAGAGCTACATTTTTGTCTTCATTGTCTAACTTAATTGCAAAAATGTCTGTTTGATATCCACCATGAAGGCAATATGATGCTTCCTAACTTTTACTAACAACTGTAAAAATTCTGGGTTTTAATTGAATCCAGGATATAGACAATCATTTAATGAGACTTCCATTACTATGTGATAAGGCATCAAAGACAATACATAATTTGCTAGTAGTTTTATCCTTGTGATTAACTACATGATGAGGCAGATAATATATAGTAGATTCAAATTTATTATATGCGGTCTGAATGCTCTCAACTATTCCTTCATCTAAATAACCTTTATAACTTCTTTGTACTGTTCATGCAAAATTGGATCACTTCTGAACTTCGTTACCAATTTTTCAAATCTCTTATGTCGAAGACCCAGACCACTCAACTGACTCTAGGGTTTACAGCCGTAATTCGAGTGGCCGGCAAATCTCTTATGTGCAATTTCTTTATTATTTGCTAATGATTCTTTACAATTTGGTTTACATGGGAGTTTTACTCTATATCTACCCTTTTGGTAATTTATTTTTGATTCAAACTGCTTTGATAATTCGTAGTTTGACTTGTCTACACAGTCATCGAACTGAATTCCCAAGTTTTTGCGATCTCCAAATTGTCTCAACTGATTAGAAATTTCTGACTTTATCAACTGCTAAATTAAAAGTTACTTCAATATTAAGAGTTGAACCTTTAGCACTTCCTTGAATGCATCATCCTAAAAGCATTTCGACTGCTGCTAATGTAGATCCCAAATGTTCAATTTTGCCAGTCATAAAATTCCAGTAATTGTCAGCTCCTATGAGCAGTGATACTCTTTTATCTTTATTTGCATCCTGAAATTCTGCTAACTGGAATCCTTTCTTTCATAAAGCTTAATCATCCCGAAACACTTAACCTCCAATTTAACCAGCTTATATTTCTTTTTATTGGAGATTCCAACTGAAAAGTAAGAATCATCAACGGTTCTTTGTTGATCACTTCCATTTCTAATGATTAAGAAACATCTCTTCTGACAAATGTTCTTATGCTTCCCCCATCAAATAGCAACAAATTTGTTTGAGACTCTTTGCAGTAAATTTCAGTACTAGCTGTTTTCAAAATTAATTCTCCTGATCAGTGTGATAAGTTTGAATGTTAATTGATGTGTTCTGGAGCTCCTGTTTTAATTTAATGATTTTGTGATGGGCATATGGATAAGTGGTGTTTTCACTTGCAGTAATTGCATTTATTGGACTCTGGCATGCTCATAACACATGCCTTGTCTGCAGACATAAATAATATCTACCTGCTTCTCATAATTTTTGTTTTTCTTTTAGATACTTCAGAGATTGGCAAGATTCTGACTCATGCTTTTGAATGCTATAATAAATACACTTCTTGTTTGTAGTTGTATCTAGCTTGGTTGCCAATGAAAGAATTTTGTTTGACTTCATTTTATTTTTATTCTGGATAAAATCAGTTGGACTATGTGGATTATGATAAATTGCTTTAACATTTGAATTTAAAGGAACGTTTAGTCTTTTTACAAAATTTCCACAAATTGCACTGGCTCTTTCCCTTATGACTTAGAGGTGGGTGGCTCAAAGAGAGTCTAGCACACCGACCAGAGATCTATAGTACTGTCCCCAAAAGATGAAACAGTGCCTAAGTGAAGAGACCAGTAGCCGAGGCAAAGATCAGCAGGCACTTGACAGGAATATCCTGCAACTCCCAGGGCTCGATCACATGTCGACCCAAATGCTCGAACCTATTGGCAGAAAGCGCTTCACACTCCCAGAGTATGTGTGTGGCAGTTTCTTCACTGCACTTATCGCCTCTACAGATCGGGTCCTTAGTGACACCCATAAGGCTCTTCCCTACTTTCAATTTTTTGTGTTATAAATGCCAGGAGCGTTGTGTTCGGTGTACAAGCTTTATAGTGTTGCTTACAGAAATCCAATGTTAATTCATTGGGAATCAATTTTAATATTATAGGGTATAATAAACATCCGTAGTTTTCTGAATTTACACTCAATGAATCAAGACTTATAAATTGAACTTCACATTTATCATATAGTTTACTCAAAGGTGTCAGTCACTCGTGTTGTAGGTGACAATGACAAAAGTTCATTCATAAGGTAATATAATGTCTTTTCTGCCAAATTTCTCATTCAGTATTTTTTACTGCATTATCATAGTTAGGTTCAATAAATGGTAAGCCGGCAATGGAACTAGCTGTCACTCCAATCAAGTAGGATTTTAAATAGCTGTATTTATTTCAGTTTCATTTTTGTGAATGGTTTCTTCAAATTGTGATCAGAATTCTTCCAAGTGTAATTTATCTCCATAAAATTTACCAATATCTATGCATGGCAATTTCAGCATAAATTCAGAAGTAAGAAAAGATAAATTATTTTTATTGTTCGTATTTCCAGCATCGCTGTTGTTAGCAAATTCATAGAAATATTTTTGTGCTTTCATTTTCCATAAAAGTACCTTTTCTTGGTATTCCTGACTTGCAGTGAAATTGTCTTCGAATTCCTCAATTGGAATTCTCTCTTCTATTTCTACATTCATCACAAGTAAAAGTTTTTTTGTTATTAATTGCACTAGATTTAATTCTATAAACTCTCTAGCAATATGTCCAGTTTCAAATGCATCTTTCACTTTGTTGATTATGCTACATGTACGTTGTACGATATAGTGTATTTTTTTTTTCTTTATGTTGTTAGATACATAATCAATCAATCCAAATAGCAGTTCATTTTCTTCATATGTTATTCTGCATACACTAACTACTTTACACTACACTAACAATTAGTATATACAATTTATGCAGTATTAATCCAATATCCGATAATCAGTTCCAAAGATGTACATGAGTGCTCTTCACTTTACAAGTTTCGTTGCATCTCTAATAATTACAGATCTTGAATTTCTATTGCTGTTTGCTAGATGGCATTTTCAGTTCGAGCCAATGGAACTGAATCAGATTCTCAACACTATATGTTTAATTAATATTGTTATGAATGAAAAATTAAAAATAATGCACCTTCAGTGTTAGAAATTAAAAATTTGAACTAGGCGTCATTCAACACCTATAGTTTTGACTCTAGGTGCCAAATAAACACGGCTAGTTGCCATTTTTACATCTCTAACAATAACAACTATTTTTTAAATGTCCATTTTTGTTAAAGATATAAACAAAGAATAATTCAGATTTTTGTATTAAAAATTGTTTTAAATTTTCTTAAAATTTAAAATAAACTGATAAAGAAACCTAAGAGAAAATAAATAGAAAAAATTGCTAATTTGTTTTTACTTGGCAAAAAGGACATAAAAAACAACAAATTAAAAAAAAAACCTCTTATTTAACAATTTTCAATTATGGTCATCTTGTACAATCATTGTCCCAATACCCCTTCATTTCATGCTTGACAATTAATTTTCCGGAGTTAAAATAGTAATTAATATAAAAATTTTAGTTGATAAAAACAAATTGCAAAAATGGAAAATATGTGATAATAAAATGGGATAAACCGATAATCACATATAAATGCACATTTTAGTGACATTTCCATATAATTTTTCTCATATTACTTACAAATATAAGAATTAAACACATTTAAAATTAAAATATTATAACAGAATCTTGAGCGAAATTTAGTCACTTTTGTGGCCAATTTCGTCAAAGTATGAAATTTTATTTTAAAATCTGTTTACTATAAAAAGAGGGGGGGGGGGGGGGCGGAGAAGGAGAATTTGCATATTTGTCCAGAAATCGGCAGTCAATGCAAATATCGGATCCAAGGAGCAAATTTCAAACAGATATTGGAGCAAATTTCAAACAAACTTTGAGCAAAATCCAAACAATTAATAGTCGAATTTTTAAAATATATATACTTTTCACGTGTTGAAGAGATAGGATGTACTACCAAGATAAGTCACAATCGAGATATCCTCGCAGAGTTTCGATCTTAACACCATTGGCATAACAGTTTTTTACTTTCCCTGCAATACATGGTAATGTATAGGAAAAGTATTGTAATCATGCCGAAAATCGCAACTCGAGTTTTCGACAGATCTACACGTTTCGAGACCTCTAAAATACGAAAAAACAATTTTTAGCGTGACGTCTATGTGTGTCTGTCTGTCTGTTCAATGTATATATCCACTCTAATTCAAAAACTTATGGACCGAATTTCATAAAATTTGGTAGGTAAGTCACTTGGATATGACCCTGGTGCTGATTAGTTTTTGGTACGATTTGTAAAAACAGAACCCGCCTTTTTTTGTGAAATGGCCCATAAAAATTTCATGTATCCACTCTAGCTAAAATACTAATTAACCAAATTTCACAAAATTTGGTAGATAAGTTATGTATATGACACTCTGGAGCTGATTAGAATTTGGTATTAATCGGGAAAGAACAACCTGTCTTTTTTTACGAAATGGCCCGCAAAAATCATGTATCCACTCTAGATAAAATACTAACTGACCAAATTTCACAAAATTTGGTAGATAAGTTACTTGTGGGATACTCTGGTGCTGATTAGATTTTGGTATTATTCGGAAAAGAACAACCTGCCTTTTTTTACGAAATGGTCCTCAAAAATCACCAAAATCTAAAAAAAAGCTACGTATGTTCAAATGTATCAATTAAATGAGTGTTTTATATGCAATTTTTGATGAGGAAAAGAATAAGAACAACTCTATTACTCTAGAACTAACCGTTCTTGAGATATTTGAGATTTTTCGCATTTAGTTATGCTACTTTTGGAAAAATATCCAATTACCAAATAAAAACAGAAATTGAATTAAAACTGCAAATTTAGTGTTATTTTGTGCAATTAAACTCAATTTAATGAATTATTAAAGAAATAATGAAAAAATGAATTTGAGTCTGAAGGGAAAGTCATGTGCTGCCCACATCAGAATGTTGTTATTGCTATAAGTAGGCACATTGTCAAAGCATTCTTTGGTTTGCGATAATTTGCTGTGAGTTTTGGTGTGATTGTAATCAAAGATGTGCATTTTAAATACTAAAGTACATTTTTTAGAACGTTCAGGCATTGCCTGCGATTTAATATGTAAATCTCTAATAAAAACTGCATCGGAACTGACAACAAATTCCACAAAACTAAAGAGAATTTTAACAATATGCTTGATCACTTATAAAAAATTCTGATGTGGACAGTACATGACTTTCCTTATATAATGCAATGAATTTACTACTTTTACAGCAAAAAAATAGGTTGTTCTTATAGTAGATACTTATATTCTTTCCTAGATATTGAATTTTCGTCAATGAGTCATCATTTTCATTGATTTCGAGTTATTTTTATCCATTTGGCGAGATTTTCGTTAATTTGGCAACATTTGAAAAAGTCTCCAAGTTGGCAACATTCCGCCAAAATCTCGCCAAGTGTTATGGATGGAGAAATAAGTTATTCTTATACCAGATAAATGACTATTGGCATGCAAATACAAAAGTATTACTCAAAGTATATTTTCTCATGAATGGAACAAGCTAGATCCACGAGAATGATGGCACCAAATTTATCGTATGATATTACATATGAAAAGTTAACATGTTTCTCAACAGTTAATAATATTTTTTTTAATTTATGGGATTTTTTGATATATTTATTTATTTAAAAAATGTGCAATATCTTTAGAACGGTTCATGCTAGAGTTCTAAAGTTTATGTCAATCGTGTTCTAAGGAAAAATTACATAAGAAATGTCTATTTGCATAAGGGTCATTCCATGTCAAATCAACTAAAAAAAAAAAAAATTTGAACCTTCACGATTCAGATTTTTTGTGATTTTTTGTTTATTTATTGTAATTATCAAGACGACAAAAAATGCAAAATTTCAGATTTTTTGGGCTCTTAGTTTTTCAGTTATTGACTTTCAAAAAAGCAAAATCTGCCAAATTTTTCAAAGTTTTGAAACCTTTAAACAGCTGTAGATCAAAAACTATTTAACCTAGAGAGCTCAAATTGGTGTCATTTTCTTTTGCTTTTAATGAGCCTTAATTTGATATATAACATGATTATGCTATTTCAAATTTGAATTTTTTGAAAAGCTTAAAAAAAAATTGTTTTTTAAATCTCAAAAACACCCCTTTTAATTTTTTTGAAAAAAATATATGCTTTAAAGGTGTTAATGGACTACTTGTATGCCAAGTTTCATAATGGGATGGCAATGGGTTCCCATGAAAATTATTTTTTTTTGTATTAAACTATACATGAAATTCGCTAAATTTAATTACAAAAAATTTAATTTCCATAGGAACCCCTTAACGACTGACTATGAAATTTGGCACACAAATAGTTCCATAATGTCTTTAAAACATATATTTTTTTTTAAAGAAATCAGTTTTTTTTTTCAGAATCTCTAAAAAAAAATTTTTTTTTTTAGTTTGTAAATTTTTAAAAACTCCAATTTAAAAAAGATTACATTTTAAAAAGATTTTCAGTTATTCACTTTTTAAAAAAAGCCAAATGTGGCAAAGTGTTGAAATCTTTAAACAGTTGTAGATCAAAAACTATTTGACCCAGAGATATCAAATTGGTGCCGTGTCATTCTTTTGTTTTCGGTGAACCTTAATTTGATATACAACATGTTTATGGTATTCTAACTCTTTTTTTTTTTTAAATTGGAGGTTTCAAAAAAATTACAAACTAAAAAAGAATTTTTTTTTAGAAAATCTAAAAAAAAGACTGATTTTTTTTCAAAAACATATATGTTTTAAAGACATTATGGAACTATTTGTGTGCCAAATTTCATAGTCAGTCGCTAAGGGGTTCCTATGGAAATTAAATTTTTTGTAATTAAATTTAGCGAATTTCATGTATAGTTTAATGCAAAAAAATATAATTTTCATAGGAACCCATTGCCATCCTATAATAAAACTTGGCATACAAGTAGTCCATTAACATCTTTAAAACATATATTGTTTTCAAAAAAATTAAAAGGGGTGTTCTTGAGATTTAAAAAAAATTTTTTTTTTGAAGTTTTTCAAAAAATTCAAATTTGAAATAGCATAGTCATGTTATATATCAAATTAAGACTCATTAAAAGCAAAGGAAAATGACACCAATCTGAGATCTCTAGGTTAAATACTTTTTGATCTACAGCTGCTTAAAGATTTCAAAACTTTCACAAATTTAGCAGATTTCGCTTTTTTGAAAGGCAATAACTGAAAAACTAAGAGCTCAAAAAATCTAATATTTTACAGTTTTTGTCAGCATCACTGGTACTACCACTGTACCAAAAATTATCAATTTCCATGATGTCAAGGTTCAGCCAATTGGTTGATTTGACACGGAATGACCCATAACTTTATTAAAGGTTTTGATTTTTTGATGATTTTTTCAAAATTTCACTCGAAAATTTAGGGAGGTTCTGAACATTCGATTGCGTTCAAAAACAATAGGCTTCCAGTATTCACGGATTGTGATTTTTATTCCAAATTTCAATTGAATCGCTCCATTCGTTCATGAGATATCGTCTCCACAGACTCACTGACACACACACACAGACATCACCTCAAAAATGTTTGATTCGTGATCAGGGATGCTTGAAACGTACTCTCCCATCGAAAACTCGAATTCGAATTTTCGACCCCGTCATAATACTTTCCTTATACATTATGTATATAAGGAAAGTAAAAATAAATAAATAAAATAAAATAAACTGCAGTTCAGGTGCACATACAGTCACATTATGACACTTATTCTTAATCTCTTTCATAGGTGGATACATTTTCTAATTAATGCATGAAAATTAAGTTATGCAGAGTGCACACACACTTACTTTATTTCTCAACATTAGTCTAAATTTCTGTGCAGAATAAAAATAACACCACATGTCATTCTGGTTATTGTCATTTCTGACACCACAAGAACATAATGAATATTCATTCAAATTTCATTACAAACTGCTCTGCCATCCACTATACATCTTAAAAGATATTTCTTCTAAGAAATTATTCTAAGCAAAAGTTTCTAGAATTTTTTTGATGGAACCTTAAAATTGACAATTATTAGAAATTATGCAAATAAGAATTTGGCTGACAAATAAATCTATAGAAATGAATATAATGAAAATGTCCTTACCATTCCTTTGCTTAAAAGGAAAAGTATGCGGGTATACAGAGCCCCAGAATGGTGTGCATAGTCTGCCCCCATACCCAATACATTACAAGCGGCTGCATAATCTTTTTCACTGGCATGGAAGTGCTAAATAAAAGAAAAGAATAATTCAGTAACACATATTAAAATACATTTTTTATTATTAAAATAAAAATATAATTTACCGCAAGTTGAAATAGCAGCCGGCAATGCCAGAAAGGAGCTTGCTGTGATATCTCAACAGCTTTACCCACAACTGATTTTGCTACTTGCAATTGATTCTAAAAGAAAGTCATAAATGATACACCATTACAAATTCATTAAATTAGAAAAAAGAATAATAAAAAAATATTATGTAATAAAAGCTTGATTTATGAAAACACACTATCAGTTTTTTCTAAAATATTAAATTAAATAATTCAGTTTTACAGCAAGCAAATCAAAAGCGATTCTTACTAATAAAAATGTATATTATGTTACTTCTTCACATACACAAAATTATATATATGTATATATATATATATAAATAAAAAATGAAAGATTTTAATAGTAAATTATGCATAAACTACTGTATGAACAAAAAAAAACATCTCTAGCATATCTGTTACAAATGAGTAACTATAGACCAAGACTAAGGATAAAAATAGAAGGTAACATATCACTACAATGGAAAGGGGGATGAGAAGAATAATAGGCTACAAAATTCACAATTAAAAGTATATAAATATAAATAAAAATAAAAAGAAAACACGACAAAAATGAGAAAAGGCAATAATAATTAGCTCAAGATAAAAGATTAAGACATAGAGAACAATAAATTGAAACTACACAAAAAATGGCGGTTAGTTCGAAATTGCATTCTCATCAGGACAGCCATACAATTCGAATTAAAACCGATAGAATAGCCAGTTTCTGACAATGGCGATAGTATTTAACTATAGACACCATTGGAACTGTCTACTGGCTAGTGGAAGGAGAAAAATAAATCAATTGAATTACAAATCAGAAAATTAATACCTCCTCGAACAGAAATATGAACTCAGAAGTATAGTTACCATGTGTAAGTGGAAGAAGCGACTGAGCATTTCACCTCACTTTTTTAATGCGAGTGGGCACCGGAATGAATACATTTGAACGATACATAATATGTATGGAGACTTTCAAAAATAGTAATCAGTATAGGACTCAGGACAAGTGGAAAATAGTCATTCGAAAATAGTAAACAGTAATAGACTCAGGCCAAGTGGTAAGTTAGGTGATAAGAATGGGTGAATTCTCAAAAATGAGTTATCCAATCAAAGATAAATAATGCATGTGGAAAAACATTACGTGGTATATTTGAAATTATTAATAATATTATTTACAAATACTTCCGGATATTGGTAATTTTGACAAATGCGTTTAAGATTATTGATGTGGAGAAAGTGAAACTGAGGATCAGAAAGTCGATGTATTCGAAATAGCTGATTTAAAATGATGCTTCTAAACAATTGAATAGAATTACAAGATTCGTATGATAGCAGCTTTATAATAGTGAAGTTGTAAGAATCTTTTTTATCATATAGATTGGTGATTACATGATTATGGAGGGTATCTATATTTAGGTCTAAAAAGTTTACAGTTTGACTAACGCTAGGCTCATTAGGAATTAATTCTAGGTTAGATGGGTAAAAATCAATATTAATTGGTTCGGAATCATCAATGATAATACAAATTAAGACATCAACATATCTATATATAATATAGGAATTAGAGTTAAAATGACATTCATAATAATAAAGATATAAGTTAGCGAGTATACTACTACTACAGCCACCTTGTGGTACACCAGATGTTTGTAAATAAATGTTATCACCTTGGATAATATAATTGTTGTATAACACAAAGTGCAAGAGCATAGGAAAGTTTTTGACATTAAATGCAACATTATTGGAAGATAGATAGTCATGATATATATATATATATATATATATATATATATAAATATATATATATATATATATATATATATATATATATATATATATATATATATATATAAATATATATATATATATATATATATATATATATATATATATATATATATATATATGATATATATATATATATAATATTAAAACACATTTTAAATTTAAATACAAAAACTTGCAACAATTACAGCAACATATTGACAGATCATACTCTAGCATTATTTTATTAAAACACATTTTAAATTTAAATACAAAAACTTGCAACAATTACAGCAACATATTGACAGATCATACTCTAGCATTTCTAAATAATTCATAATCTCCATGTCTTCTTCTAACAGTTAAACAATTCGTATAATTCACTTTAACCTGCTTTGCGAAAACTGATTAGTCAGTAATTAAAAATTCACTGTAACCTGTTCTGAGATGATTGGTAATACACATGCTTTTCCAGAAGTACCACAGTACTAGGGGTAGATATATTTTCATTTTATTTTCATTATATTCTTTTGATATTACTTTATAATACTTTGCATCCTCATTTCACTAATTAGCCACAAGCTGGTGTAACAGAATATTTTATATTCATGTTTGATTTATTTGTGTATTTGATCCACTTTGTCTTTTCTTCTACGTCGGGCCATTTATATTATTTCTGTAATACATTTTACAGTTGTGTAAACAGAAACGTAGAATCAGCATTAATGAAACATGTATGGCCCTTGATAACGTACATGGTTACAGAAATGCTTTTCATATTCATTTTATTCCTTTTATATTCACTAGATTCCATTTATTCAATTTCCAAACTTCTTGCATAGCTCATCGTGCTACACTAGGCTTCTGATTTGCAATTTTTTTACCTTTACCTTCAGTTTACAAGCAATTTTCTTTGGTATTTCTCGGGTATATATATATTACAAGTAATCATAAAAATCTTCAATTATATATATATATATATATATATATATATATAATCGGTTTTAATTCGAATTGTATGGCTGTCCTGATGAGAATGCAATTTCGAACTAACCGCCATTTTTTGTGGGGTTTCAATTGATTGTTATCTATTCTTAATCTCTTATCTTAAGCTGATTGTTATTGCCTATTCTCAATTTTGCCGAGTTTATTTTTATTTTTAAATACTTTTAATTGTGATTTTTGAATCCTAATATTCTTCTCATCCCCCTTTCCATTGTAGTGATATGTTACCTTCTCTCTTCATCCTTAGTCTTGGCCTATAGTTACTCATTTGTAACAGATATGCTAGATGGGTTTTTTTGTACATACAGTAGTTTATGCATTATTTTCGATTAAAATCCTTTAATTTTTATTTATATATATATATATATATACATATATATATATATTAACTATATATATATAAAGGGTACAACAACCAAAAGGGTATAAGTGACATTTTACTCATTCTCAAAAGAAAAAGAAAAACATTAAGAAGCCTATTCTTTCAGTATTAAGTTCTCCTAAATTTGTAATAATATAAAAACAAAATGGAATGTTTTCGCAAGTCCTGCTGAGGGAAATGCTTTAATAGCACTAAAATATGCTTCAATAACACTAAATAAATGTTTAACTCATCTTGCAAATAGCCTCTTCTTTTTCATGATACTCACTTGTTCAATTAAAATCAGGTATTTTTTAAACAATTTTTAATATTTTTAAAAATGCTTAATTACAAGCATTTTATTTTTGTCATGTAATATGTTTATATATTTAATAATTAATTTTTATGCATATAATAAAATAGTAATTTATTTTTTATTTTTGTTATTAAGAAGATAGTAGAATATTTCCCTTTGAATTATCAGTAGGTATTAACAGGAATGCAATATAATATTTAATGCATTTTTCAATTATAATCAGTTTTTAAATTTTTTTTAATATTATATTTTATAATCTATAATAAACAGTAAATTATTTATGATTCAAATAAGGTTTAACAGTTTTAAATTATTTCTCATACTATTCCTTTTGTGCAATGCTTTAAAATTGGAATTTTGAAGATAAAAAACATTATTATAGATGAAATAGAATTTTTTTTATAAGTATTCAAAGGTTAGCATATTTAAAGAAAATAATAAATTGCTGCTGCTAACTATAATATACAGATATATAAAATTTTCATGCATAGAATTTTTTATATATTTCTAGATTTAAACCTTCTTTTAGTCTTGTTATATAATATATGTTGACTGTAGCTGTAATATAAGAATAAATACTTTTAAAAGTCACTGAACATATTATTCTTACTGAAATATAATATAGAGAATAATTAAAACAAATTTTTTTTGGAAAATTTGGAAAATTTTTCAGAGAAGTTTTCCATTTCAAAATTTTCTGGAAAACCCACATGTAAAATGATGTAAAATGTAATGTAAATCTGCGTAAAATGAAATGACTGTGGTAGAAAGGGGTGGTGGTGGAGGGAGACTCCCTTTTTAATATCCTCATTTTTATCTATCTTAGTAACTTTTGCTCTATTTTTGATGCAATCTTTACACTGTATTTTCTACTCTGCAATGAACCCACCTGACCTGCATATGTTAAACTTTTATTGCTTTATGACTTTTGTGCCCACATAGTGGGTGTAGAACTTGCTAAAAAACTAGTGACCACTAGCATGCAGAGATTTTTTTAAACACAAATATAAATAAGTATAAAGCAGGAGAATTTTTTGTAAATTCAAAATTCATCCTTAAACTTGTACGAGGGTCACACTGAAATTTCTGAGATACGGCTAAGTGGTACAATAGGGCTGGCACGTTTTTGCCAAAGATGGAAAAAAACAGTAAAAACTGTCCTGACAAAAATATATTTTTGCCACTTCTTGCCACAGTGGCAAAAATAGATATGTTTTACTTACAGGAATGTAATTAAGTTATTTTAATTTTTACTAATTTTAACTCTATAATATATAAGTTTAATGTTTTTTTATAACTTAGAATGTTCAATGCATCATTGAAACAGTAATCTAAATGCTATTAAGTTTGTATTGTTTTAGTAAAATACTTTTTTAGTTAATACTATAAATGCTGAACATGAGAAAGGAGAGAGTAAATAATAATAAATTATATTTAGGTCTACAGTTCTGTATGATGAGAATGGGAAAAATGGTGAGAAAATCACCTAAAAGATTAATTTGAGTATATTTGCAACATTAAATAATCATTTAAAATTATTCCACCCTCCCCAATCTTATGCATATTAATTTTATCTGGTCCATATGTTTTTTTATACAAAAAATAAATAAATAAATAAAAAAATAAAAAAATTGTAGGAATTTTAAAAGATTACTTCTATAAATTATTCATACAAGTTATACCTAGAGATTCAAATAAGGATAAAATGAAGATTGATTTCACAACTTCTTATTAATCAATTAATGTTTATTATGTTTTATCATTTTAATTAATCAAATTAATATTAATGAAATAACTAATTAATATTCTGATTTAAGTCTCAATTATATTATGTACAAAATTATATTGTTTTTTGTACATTTTTTTAATTCAGTCATTTTTTCCAGTTTTTGCCACTGTCCTGGCAAAAATTCCATTTTGCCGGCAAAATGACCAATCCTACTAATGCCCCTATTAAAAGTACATTGTCCTATCTCAGAAAACACTTGTATGAATTCCATTTCTTTGAAATTGAAATTGATGAGTTTGTTTCTCTTATCAGCACTTGTTTATACGTAAAATTCTTTTGTCTTTCATAAAAATTTTTACAGTGTGTCTGATAGCTTGGCTAATCCACTCAGTCCTCTTCTCAGTGACATCTATATGCATTATTTTGAATAAACTTTTTGAAATTATCTAGTTTTTTTTTTTTTATGTTTGTTATGATGACAGCTTTGCTCTTCTGGATCATACTTTAATAATATCGATGGTATTTTGGATACTTTGAATTCCATTAATCCTTCCATTCAGTTTATCCATGAAAAGAAAAGGACAATTGTCTTGCATTTTTGGATGTCTTGGTCATCCACAATGATGGTGACTTTCTCACTGCAGTATTTCAAAAACCTTTTTTGGTCTTTCTACCTTCACATGAAAATTCTTACCATCCGCCCAATCAGAAAATTGCTGCTTTTAATATGTTTGTCCATCGTACCTTGAATGTTTGCTCTATCATGGATTTTCTCAATTGCGAGATCAATTATTTAAAAGCTGTTGCTGTCGATTGTGGTTTCTCTCCCAACATTGCTGATAGTGCAGTTCAAAACATTTCTAAACCTTCCTCCAAACTAATTTCTGAAAAAGATTTCAATAACACTATCATTTAACCATTTTTCCCAAAAATCAGTCAACAAATTGCTAAAATACTAAAATCCAAATTCAATATTGCATTTAAACCTTCTAATAAACTCAGATTTTCTAATCTTAAAGATCCTTTAGAAATTAATAATAGTTGTGGCATTTACAGTGTTTCTTGCCAGTGTGGTCTTTCTTATATTGGTCAAATTAAACATACTTTAAAATTTCATTTTAAGGAACATGAAAACTATGTCAAAAAACAAGAATTTAACAAATCTTCAATTGCTCAGCATTGCTATCAATTTGACCACCGTCTTGAGTTTTCTTCAGCAAGGATTATACAAAAATGCACGTATCAAACTATGATCTTGACTTTTTTGAAGCCTTCCACAACTAGAAAAATAATAGTTATTAAGTTAATAACTTGTCTAATACTCCATTTTTGTCTGCGGTCTGGCAGAATGCCATGTAAAATTTATTCCACTTTCTTCTTTTTTTCGGGAAGGGGGGGGGGAGGTCTTATGTGTCACTTTAACCTATTCTTCTTCTTGATGGGTCTCATTTATTCTTGTTCAGATTTGATTTGTCTTATCGGGATATTCCTGTCACATTTTGGCGCACACCAATCCTGTGTTGTTACTTCTTGTTTCAGAATGGCTGGATTGGTCTTTGTGCTGCTTTCTGATTGGCTATCTCTTAATCCAGGTCTTGGGTATATAATCCCCCTGCTTCTTTCTTCCATGCCCATTTCTCTTTAGGACTTCGGTTTGTTGGTGCTCTTGCATTGACAAAGGGGATCCAGCGTATCCTCGAAACAGCTGTATGCTGCTTTATTGTGTCATTTGTGCCTATTTATGTTGCTTTAATTTCCATGTTAAAATAAGTAGTTTTAATAAAAGTTAAAATTAAATACAGATAAAAAAATAGTGAAGAATGTTTTTAAAATTTTAATTGCATAAAAATGTTTAATTTACATACCTTTTTTTCATACAGATCTGCCAAACCACTTGCTGCTTCAAATTTTACATCATCAAAGCTACTTATCTGGTTTGCATTAAGATCAAAACTTGTTGTTACAATGAATAAATAAAATTATTTCATTAAACAATATATATGTTTAGATTTGCTACCAATTGCAAAATTCATGAAATGAAAATACCTTGTTTACTCTACTTTTTATAAACATATATAACTTAAAATTTAAATAAAGCTAAATGCCTTAAATTTTAAAAGAAGTTTAGCCATTATCACCAAGTTTGAGATTTTTATCAAAACATTTTTTGGGATATTTTTATTTCTGGTAGGCTGCTAGTTAACCAAACCTATTTTTATGTTAATTAATTTTTCAACCAACTGGCATTAAAGGGTTAACAGTATAAAAAATTAGTAATTTCATAATAGAAGGCATACATTTCAGCAAGTTGACTTCTAGCATTTAGAGCACAGAGTCAAAGTATGAAAAAAATGTACAATTTATGCAAAAACTATGAGTAAGTATAAGTCCTGATATTTGTATATCTATATTTATCTTTATAATTTTAAATAATAATCAATATCTGAAATTTTCTAGTAATGACAAAGTTAAATAAACATTCACGGTATTAATGGAAATTTAAAAATACTATCAATTTTCATTATAAAAATACTAAAAGATAATTTGTGGGACAATTTTTTTTTAAACTGACCCGAATGTTCAATTGCATTGGGTCTTGATTCAATTCTTGTTCAATTGCATTGACTCACTTTTATATATATATATATATATATATATATGACCATTATTGCTTCATTTAACAAAGGATACATTCTGTGATAGAGCCCACTATTAAAAAAAAAAAAAAAAAAAATGTTAAAATAGTTTTGAATAAAATGCATAACATTATAATAACAATTATTATATAAAGTAACTAAACAAATAACAAGTTATATATTCACAATGTAACATGTAACATGAAAGGTATCTAAAGCAATGAAATTATATCTAGAAAAGTATTTAATACAGACATTTCTGGTTCATACTATTATAAAGTAAATCTGTCAAAGTTGTTTTCTCACTTATAATCGCTTTAATGAACTTCAATGTGGGCACTTTTCGTAGCAGACATACATATGTATACAATGTGTACAATGCATGTATACATATTTCACATTGCTTGAAGCCTGTTCAGTGTAACAACATGAGATTGTCATAAAGAATTTATTGAGTGGAATCTAGCTGTGACTAAAATTCTACTGAACTACTCTTTTACAAAATGCTTACTCTCGTTTACTCTTTCTACAAAATTTGAGAACTAATTTTTTGAAGCGCTGAATATTTAAAATAAATTATGGGCAATTTAGTATAAACCATTTTTTTTATATTTTTCTAAAAATTACAATACTTATTTTCAAAAGCAATATTAATAAAAACATATTTCTACAGATGTTTTTCTGCTTTTATGGAGTGACTGTTCTATTTCTCCAAAGAATGTTCATTTTGTATCTGAACTTAGTTGATATCTTAATTTTTGTTTTATGGCAGTTTACAAATGAAGGTTTTATTTACAACTACAAATATATTTTATTCATTAGTTAATTTTTTAATTACTATATTTATCAATAAAATAATTAGATGTATACTATTTCAAAAACAGTACAAATGAATTTTATTGATAAACAATAAATAATTTGTCTTTATAACTTCAAAGCATAAGCATTATTTAGGACATAATTTAACACCTTAAACCCCTCCCCGATAACGAATGTTGCATCAACAGCCCTACATGCCATCATCTACATTGCAATTAAATTATTTGAAAATAGAAAATTTATATGAAGGGACTATTCACTATTATATTCCACACTTCTTTAATAGCTGGTGTCCATCGACATTGTAAAATTTGGAATTCAGTGTCCTTATTGAGTATGTTAAGTTTATGACTTCTCCAACATACCAGATTACAATACTCATTAAACATATACAGTGATGCAGAGTGATAAAATAATTTGGAAGGACAGAAAACTAAGGACCAAAATTTGTACAAAAAAATTTCATGATATTACTTTAGCTAAGTCACACACAAAAAAAAATAGAATATATACAGTAAACTTCCCATAATTCAGTAAATATGGGGCTTCAGCGGTGCTATATTACCAAAATTTGCAAGAATGTTGAACTAAATGAGGTAAAAAATAAAACATATAAAACAAAATAATGGATATAATACATGTGATATTTTTGCCTAAAGTGTTATACAGGTTGAACAGTGCATGAAAAACATTTAATTTAAAAATATAAGGTAAACATCATTAAACATAAATCTGAATATAAAATCATTTAGCTTTATTACTCTAGTAAATATACCTCAGTAGGTCATTCCATATAAAATCAACACAAAAAAGAGGCCTCAACCTGATCCCCTCGAGATTATTTTGAAACTTTGGCTATAGCATTGTCCACTCATCCTATATAAGATACTATGCAAATCTTAGCCTTTAACTTAGTTTTTTATTTATAAAAATTTGAAGTTCGAAAATTCGGTAATTTTTTCATAATTCTCGACATGTTTAAAAGCTTGTATCTGCTGACCTAATGTACTGATTGTTTTAAAATAAGGCTTATTTTGCAGTTTAATGTATGGCTTTTCTGATGATATGTTACATAACCATTTCAGTGATGTTTTTCATTTCAAGGTCTTTTGACCTTGAACTTTATAAAATGTGTCACTTTAATTGTGCTGGAAAAAATACTATTTGTAGCTGTTACAAGGCTGTCTACTATAAGAGTCATCTTAGGTTTGGGCAGACATGGAATCTTTAGTTATAAAATCTATTCAATAGCAAATTTTGAAGAAATTGTTAAAAATAATACATTAAGTTAAATTTACAATGAAGTAAGAAACACAGCACCTACTACACACCACCACAGTTACCTTACACCTTTCTGGTAGGTCGGACGGTCTGGGTTTCAACAACAACAACAACACACCACCTACTTTGCATGCAAAAATAATTTTCATATTTTAAATAATAATAATAATTATTATTTATTTAATAATAATAATTTTAAATCATTATTAATTTATTATAATTTTTATTATTTTAGAAATATGTTTTTAATTAATATTTTTCATATTATAATTAATAATAATTATAATGTTTATTTTAAAAGATTTTTCAAGCTTGAAAAGAGTCATTTTTATCAAGGTGAGATTTTTATCAATTTGGCGACATTTTTATCATGTTTATAACATTTAAAATAAAGTTGACAAGCTGGCGATATTCCACCAGCATCATCATCAAATTTTTGCCAAACAGAGAAATGGGTGATTCTTATATTCTTTCCAATATATTGAATTTTCATTAATTATGCATCAATTTCATTGATTTAGCACCATTTTTATTAATTTGGTGACATTTTAATCAATTTGCCAACATGAAAAAAAGTCGCCTAGTTGGTGATATCCTACAAATTTTTTGCCAACCGTTATGAACACACAGATGGAAAACTGAATGAATAGATAGCTGTGCAACTTCTAATTTAAATTAAAAAAAATTTGAAGTAAAGTAAATGATAAATGAAAATCAAAGAATGTAAGATAAAATCTGTTAAATAAGAACATATGGACATTTGTGACGCATGTCTCATAATTAAAAAATATATATCAATTCCATATGTCAAGATTTTAATTCTGAAAAAATATCAAAACCCTTATAAATTAGCAATTTTCCAAATCAAATTTCCTATTAACTTTTAAAATTACTCTCTAGATGACTTGGGCAATAAATACTATATTTACAAAAAAAAAATTGAAACTATTAATATTTAAAAAAAAAAATAATGAAAATGAACACCTTCCTTATAGCTTAGACATGTCTATCAAAGAACTGCTGTAGCCAGAGTACAAATTGAATGCACATTTTCAGTCCTGTTTCAATATCGTCTGACAATGACAGACGAAGAGATATATTTCTCCAGAAAATCCTGACTGAGGCTTACAAGAAACAAGAAAGGAGTCAGCATTGAGCTCTGCGCCAGACATAGCAAAAATACTTTATTTACACAAAAAACCTTTTAGACACACATTTCAGATATATATATAATTAAAATGAAGGTTACTTGACTGTAAATTATTTGGATAGACACAGTCTCCCTTGTCATTTTGTCACTAAACATATGTGAAAAAAGATTATCCAAAATCAATACTGTTTACACTATCAACATTGTTTAATCTATTGTTTACACTAATATATACTATTAATTAGTACTCGAACTCATAATGTAATAGTTTTGGAAAAACATGCAATAGTCTGATGGGAAAGTAAAACACAACACAATTAATTATATGAAAATCACAACTATCAATGTGAGGCGACTAGAGGACTGATAGGGAAAATGTGACAATTCAGTTTTATAATGAGTAGCAAGAATAAGATAGCAAAAAGAAATTGGATAAAAAAAAATATAAGTATAATAAACATCGATTCATACCGATTTTTCAAAGTGATCCTGTGCAAGATCTGTGTTTTTAGTATGCTGAAGTAAAATATTTCCAAGTTGTAAATGAGTTCGTGCTTCTATTTTAGGTGGTTGTTTTAAGTTAAAAATCGCACCTAAACACTGTATGCAGTTGCGAATGTTTGGTGGATTCATCGTGCGAAACTCCTCTGCTAAAGCAAGAAGAGCTAAATAACATGCCTCTTGAGTGGTAGATCCCATCATACACAGAATAACAAAGTTTCAATAAATTCAATAAACACAACATTCAACTATACATATTATACAGGTCATTTGCATTCCACATTTTGACGTTTCAAACTTTCAGGGTATAAACAATTCAACTCAGAACAGTGATTGAATTGACAGTTAAAAGTTTTTTTTCGATTTTAAATTTAGGAGGTGTGGTTATCCAAAACAAAAAAAGTTTCAAAGCTACCTTTGCTCCCTTTTTTTTCACAATTGCATAAAAACTTTCAAATGCATTTATTTAATTTTATAAAATCATTTTTCTATAAATACTTCCAGGTTTCGCATTTTTGTATTTGGAATATAAAAAAAAAAAACTTCAGTGCAATATTTTTCTATTTTCCTTCTTTATTTGTTACCAAACAATCTAAGTACAAAACAATTTGTTTATTTTTTCTTGGCCTCCCATAAACTTGGAGTTAGAAAATTAGGTTTACCTCCATGCTTTATAATTAGTTATCCAGGGATGAATAATTAGGCACAATACCGACCTTATAAGGGACAGCGTACATTTCACACCATTGAAATTTGACATTTTTATCTGGAAGTAAACAAATTTGGTAAACTGAAGCGCAAAGACTTTATATAGAGAATGAAGACTACTCAAAACCCATTTATGTTATTTTCTAACGGCTTAAAAGATTGTTTCTGTGGAATATTATCAACACTGGGATTTATTTTTTCCAAAGAACCCCATTCACATCGTCGAAGTGTTCGACGTTCATCTAATGAATTTGAAAATCGGCAAAGCTGTACTGTCTCAGATATTTTATGGCAGTGTATTGTATTCGGCAGTATCTTTGGTGTGTCTAACTTAATATTTAACTATATTTTATTACAAAGAGTTCTCTTGAAATTCGTTGAGTATATGGGCGAAGAATTAGGAAGTGCTGATCGGTTACAAACATATTTATATTATGAATTCTGTTTATGTTGGATATGCCCTTTGCTTGGGCTGAGTAAAATCTTGCACTATATTTGGTATCAAGACATCGCAAAATTAACCTTATCAAAATCTGGTATTAAGGAAAACACCAGTATTAGTATTAGTGAATTTTATGCTAATCAGATCCAAAGTTTCATTTTGCAAATAATTTATTGCTTTCAAAGCTGTGCAGTGTATCTTGTACCCTTGAACCCTTATATTCAAGACTTATGGTATTTATTTCATCTCTCATTATTATCCTCCCTGTATGCATTTGAGTATAAGTGGGTTTATATGGGCTGGACTCTAAAAAATCGAATAGATACTATGGCACAAAAGTGGCCATATTTCTTGGGATTTGGACTTCCACTAGCAGCAATTACAATAACTATACCATCATTCATTCAAAGTATGATAGTTTTTGCTATGTTTTTTCCTATTTATATTACTAGCAGTACTGTAACAAATGAGGGTAAGCACCTGACATACAGTCACCCACTTAATTCATTCATATTTGTTGATTTTTTGTCTAATGCTTTTGTAAAATTTGTTATGATACTTTTGGGAATTCAAACACAAAAATAGACATATTATGTAATATTTTGATTTTAGACTTACTTGGCCCATTGTATAAGAATGCCATGTGTACTTCTGTATATACATTTCATTGAAGTGTTTTTAAGCTGTGCTGTACAAAGCATATATAATTATTTTGTGATGCTTGTATGGTAATCTTATGTTCAAATATTTTTGTGATATTGCAGGAAGCTCAATCTCTATTATAAAATAAAGTTTTTCTTAATTATTGCTTGCCTTGTCTATTTGTATTTACTGTGCCGGCTGCAGAAATCCATTCACTGTAAATTGTTTTATATTTCAAAATAAATCATATCTTCTGAAGTTTAATATACTATCATAGTCTTATTTACAAGACAGAATATGATCAGGAGATGTTATAATCAGAGTTGAAAAATAATTTAAATTTATTGCCGAACATGCTCAGGATATATAAAAATTCCAACTGGGCATGTATTAATTTTTACTGCATGTCCAACTGGGTACGTAGTAAAAAAAATCGTTCAGCATTGACTGGATTGTGCCGGCAGTAGTCGAAAATGAGTAACCAGCACTGCACTGTAAATGTTTTGTGTTCATTATTTAAAGCTGCATGAGAGAGAAGGATGAAAAAATTTGGATAATTATTCAGTGATGAACTGTGAATAACCCTCAGTGTGATAGATAGCTGTGGCAAGGAAACCAAGGTCACAGTTGATGGAGAGCAACAGTGACATTACCAAAAGCAGAGGCTTGAGACTCTTGCACAGTGTGAAAGCAGCTCTGGTCTTCTCATTCATTGGTGCTTGATTAATTGTGAGACTAGTGGTGGTGCACATATGTGTTGATAGGTGAGCACTTTTTGTTTTGCCAACAGAATTCTTCGGCCTCTCCTAATAACCCCTATTTTATAACATATTGAACATTTTCATAAGCTGTTTTCGAGGCTTGAGCATATCCCACTCCCCTATCTGTAGCCTTGTGGGTTACAGACAGACAAAAGTAGTTGTCAATAAAATGTCTCGGGGGGAGGTGAACCCCTCCCCCCCCCCTTTCCCCAGAGGTATGCCTAAAAGAAACACTGATAGAGGGGTCTGTTTTTAACTGCAGAACACTGTCTATTGTGTTTTGCTTCATTATTTGTCTCAATTTTCTTATGACTTGTGTTCAAGGAAACTAATTATTACAACTAACATGAAAAAATTGTATGTATTATATGAATGTTATAAAATGGATGTTTTTTTTTTAATCATTTTTTTTTTCAGATGTAGCTTCCTACATGCATATTTTGTGTATAAAGAGAGAGCAATTTGAGTAATTCTACAAAATATCATATTCAATTTCTTTTAGCAATTTTTATATTAATGCCATTTAAATTCAGAAAGATTGAAATATTAAAAAAAAGTTAAATTTCTGCAAAAGGCTAAATTTAATAGTTATTAAATAAACACAATGATGAAATTTGAAAATATAGTTACTAAATTCATGTCTAATAAAGTAACAAATAAAGTGACCGAAACATCGTAATTGCAATGATTGAAAAATAACAGAATAAGAGATTAAAAGATAAAAATGAGAATATAAATTAATAAAAATCTCAAAAGTTTTTGAACAAAATATAGTGGCTGGTGTCCTTATCTATAAAAATTAATTGGAGTGTAGCTCAACTCGACTCTTTCATACCATAATCCATTTTTAAGTATCTTGTGGGGTTTTGTTTTTTTCAAATTTAAAAAGAATATTTTTGAAAAATAGGTATTGTTATTGCAAATGATTACAATTAAAGCATGTTACCCTTCATTTTAAAGGACTTAAAAAAATATTTCTATTGATACCATACTTGAAAGTGAACCAATCTGAAATATAACTTGCCCCATCCCCCAGAGGAACTAATGATGTCACGAGCACAAAAATTGATCACTGCTATTTTTCACAACAATGATTGAAACTATAAAGTCTCAAGATCATTGATCTATAAATAACCCTTTTTTATGTATGATTATGTCAAATTGTGTCCTATGTTGCCATGTTAAAAAAATATAAAATTTCGAAGTTTTCACTTGAATTTAAAAAAATTCTATATCGTTCTAGATTTTTCTATAACAAAGCCGGATATAACGTTTGTAAAAATCCATTAATATTTATGGCAGCTATTGTGCATGCAAGAAATCGACCACAGTCAGATGGAGATCACTCCAAAAATAGTCAAAACATTTTCAGGAGGTCCTAACACATATGTTTGCATCAAATCTCCCAATAAAAAATTTTTGCAAATACAATACTTTCTCATACTATATTATATAGTATAAAAAAGTAGAAAACAATAAATTATTGCAAATAGTCTCTCAGTTTGAGAAAATAAAGAATAAAAAATTAATATGAGAAAACTTAAAAGCAAAGTGGGGAAACAAGCAATATAAAAAAAAAAAATCGGTAATTTTACTGAATAAAACCTGAAAAAAAACTTTAAAAATTATATTGTGGGAAAAACGGATTTAAAATTGGCCCCAAAAGTGTTTAACTACTCCACTGTAATTGAAAATTTTAGGATATCCTGGAAAACAAATATCATGAAACACCTGAAAAGTTTATAATGGAAAACATTGGCAAGATGTTAAACAAGGTAATAAAGTGACCATAAATGTTTAAAATATTCAAAAAATTAACTGAAAATAAATAATCTGTGAATTTGGAAAGTTTAAAGAAATGGGAAAAACTGGCAATTACCTAAACTTACAATTAGAAAAATTAAGAAAAACACCAGAAAAAAAAGTTAATAAATATTATAAAAATTTAATAAATACCAGAAATGGTAAATGGCAATTATAATTACAAATTCATAATATTACTGTACAAAAATAATAAACATTTCTGTGAATTTTTGCTTGTATTACCTTCAGTAAGAAAGGTAAGAAGTTTTCTATTTTGTTGTAAATCTTTTGAATTTTCCCTCATATTTTTAAAATCGCCCTCGGAAGCCCAATTAAAGAGAGGGAGGGCATGATTTTCTCCCTTGAATTTAGAACCTTGTAATTGATATATATACTAAATTTCCTGGGCTCCAGAGCTGTCAGTAATGTAAAATACCACCAGCGGAATGTTGGGCATGTAAATTTTTAGTTTGGGTAACTTTTTTTTTGTGACAATATGGGCATGTAGAAATTTTCAGGTTTTTCTGACTATGGTTTTAATTCAGCATCACCTGGCTTCAAAATTAGGCAAACCTTTATTTCTGACAGTAAGAAATATCATATTTGTTATTTTATTAATCAGACCATATTTGTTCTGATATGCATATATTTCCTATTTCTTAATTTCTTAGTGCAATTTTATAAAAATATTTCGTGTAATACAGCTCTAAAGAAAATATGTTTCAATCATAAAATGGTAGAAACTCAAAAATGTGATAATGCCTTTAAGTATCTTTACATTGGATAGTGAGAAGCAAGTGGAAATCTTGTATAGGCAAAATACTTTTGCTAAAAATATATACTTTTATATTTCTTTTGCAGCAAAGTGACTAAGCTTCTTACTTTTGAGTTAGATGTGATTTACATTTGTTTCTCAGTCTGTGTGCTTTGTTTGATAATAACTCTTCTAAAAGATAAGATATGCTCAGCAATAACTCTTCTAAAACTTAACCAAATTATTTGGAATTTGCATATGTGATGCGTGTTGTTACAAAGTATTCTCTGTAATTATGAGTGTATTCTTAGAATATGAGAATTAGTCCAAATACCTACACAACTAACATGTTCATTTACAAACACAGCATGAACAGGAACAATATACAGCAGGGTGCAAAATAAGCGGTATTACATTGCAAATTGCAGTGTAAAAATTAATTTGCATCACATTTTGTGACATAAATTAAAACAATCACCACAAATGATATAATGACAAATGATCTACGAGTGAAAAAAAAAAATGTTTTCATAAATGCGCATTAATCCTTCCTACAAATTTCCCTCCCGCACTTGCATATTTCTCTTTTTTTTGCTAAACCGGTTAAAAATACAAAAAGTGAACAAAATATGTTTTTTGTCAGATTCTGAATAAGAAAGTGATTTCTCTGATGGTAATCTTTATTGCCCACAAATAAATATGAATAAAAGAAAAGTCATGTGTTGTTTTTGTTTTTTTCAAACCTGACATCTCAATATATTTATAGGTACATTTTTTAAGAATTTGTGAAGTAATAGTTGTGAACTAACTGCTAGTCAAAATGTCGAAACTGCTACACAAATGAAATTCTGATTAGCAGTTTGCTACTAAATAATATTCCCTTATTTTGCACCGATATGCAGCAAATAGTTTGATAACTATATCATAAGATCACTAAATAACTGTCAGGTATGGTAAAATAGGTTACTTATGAGGGTCAGTATTCTCTAAACATTGACATATCTCGCAATACAATGTAGCTCGTTTCATGCCTACTGCTCCAACTGAGCAATGTCTCCTTTTATATACACTCTGTAGAAATTTCTAGAAGGTGCTTGTATCTTCTAGAATATTCGTTATATCGAGAAGGTTCGAGTACATTCCAAAAGTCGCCAAATCTGGAAACCTCTATCTGAACTTCAGTATATGGCAACACTAAATTTATGTCACAGGAATGGCTGCCTCTAAAGGTGTTTTCTGTTTCTGATTTTCAAACGAGACTGTGAAGGTATTTTACACAATTTTTTATTTTTAATAGATAAAAATGTAAATGATTTTTCTTTTTTTGTCTGAAATGTGGTCCGGATTATGAATATACGAAAATACTTCAATATTTTAAATTTATTACTCCGAAAAATCTTCAAAAATGTATCTGTCTGAGTAAGCGTTTTTTCAATTTTCTTACTTTCACTCGAAATTTCTTTAAAACTATAATAGATTGATAAAACTAGTAAGCGACAAAAATATGCACTAGAAAATTTAGTTTCTACATCTAGATTTATTTAAAAAAACTAAAAAAACACTCTTATAGTTTTCGAGTCATCGTCTTTTCAAGTTAAAGAAAAATGAAAATTTTTCCATTTTTCTAGTTTGTAATGCTTTTATCTTAAAAACTAAAAGTCTAGCTATGAACAAAAAGCAAGAATTTGTTAGTCTTTGACAGCCCTACAAGTGTATATAATCGGATTTGGAATCAAGTTCTTTTTCTATTCGAAAAAAAAAAAAACATCTTTGGCCGAACAATTTTTTTATTTTTTATTTTACTTACTTACACTCTAAATATCGTTCATGCCTCAGGGTGAGTCGAGTGGTCTGGATTTTCGACACTCTAAGTATCTATCTTTGAATTGCTTCGAAACTAGGAAAGATAGATATAAGAAGTACGCGACAAAAATATGTATGAGGAAATTTAGTTTCTAAATCTAGTTTATTTTTTAAGAAGCTCTTATAGTTTTCGAGTCATCGTCTTCTCAAGTTGAAGAAGATTGAAAATTTTTCGTTTTTCAAAGGTTGTCATGCTTATATCTTAAAATCTGTACCTTAAATAATAAAAGGCAATGTCTGTGTGTGTGTGTGTCTGTCTGTCTGTCTGTCTTATACACTATACGTTTCGCGACCGCGCGTCGGAGAGCTACGAAATTTGGCAATCGGAGACCCGGGGGGGAGGGAAGGGGACACGTGAAAACCGATTTTCAAAATTCTAAGTATTTTTTTATTTATTTAATGTTTTATGCGATTTCGACCTTTTTTTGCCCTTTTTGCCCTTTTTTCTCCACGATCCAGACGTCGTAGAAAAAAACAACTCACACCATCGGAAAGAGCAGACAATTACGAGTAAAAATATATCAATTTCAAATCTGAATTTCGATTTCTAATATTTTTTAAAGATTTTAAAACAAAAGTCACTTTTTGCTCAAGAAAACGATTTTTGGTTTTTAAATTCTCGCATCGTGAAAAGTACTCATAATTTCGACTAATAATTTACATTTTCAGAAAGGTCAAACATCTGGCATTCTTACAAGTCCAATCTGGTCCAGAAATAATGAAAATTGCCTTCAGGATGGCAATTTTAAAGACGCCATGATTTTAAATTTGTCGGCTACCGGCTCAGTTCCTCAAGGCATTTTCCCCCCATCCGCATTAGTTTCTTCCCCGTCTCCATGGAGACCGCGCTTTCGGTTTTAACTGAATTACGAGCGTAAGTGTTGTATACATCGGGCGAAATTATTATATTTATATGATATTTTAAATGGATATTTTTAAATGGATATTTTAAATAATTTAAATGATTGAATTATGGTGGTTTGAATTGTGGTGATGTATTTGAAATTATTATATTTATGGATTGGTGGAACGATATGGTTGATTTTTTTATTTTAAATGGATATTTTAATTTATGGATATTTTAATTTATAGATATTTTAAATGGATATTTTAATTTTATGGCTATTTTAAATGATGGAACGATGGAACGAGGATGGTGGAATTAAGAGCCTAGCATATGGTCGTTATAAATTTAAATTAGCGCGCGAGAATTGCACTCGGTAGGCCTGGGTTCGATTCCCGCCACTGATGCGGAGTACGATCACCTTAAACATATGGGTCGATAATTCCTTCCGAGAGGTTGGTGGCAGGGAAAGGAGGGTACGGTCTCTGTGGATGCCTCCCCCACTGGGTCCTGGTCCAAATTGGGTGAATAAAAAGAAAGTTATGGAGATTGTCGCGGAGGGCGCGGTAGCCCAGTGGTTAGCGTGCGGGAATTTCACTCGGTAGGCCCGGGTTCGATTCCCTCCACTGACAAAACTGCTGCCGTGTTCACGCGGAGTACGATCACGTTAAACATGTGGGTCCGTAAGTCCTTCCGAGAGGTTGGTGGTAGAGGAAGGAGGGTACGCACCCTGTGGATGACTTTCCCACTGGGTTCCGGTCTAAATTGGGTGAATAAAAAGAAGGTTATGGAGATTGTCGCGGAGGGCGCGGTAGCCCAGTGGTTGGCCCGCGGGAATTGCACTCGGTAGGCTAGGGTTCGATTGCCGCCACTGCCAAAACTGCTGCCATTTTCACGCGGAGTACGATCACGTTAAACATGTGGATCCGTAAGTCCTTCCGAGAGGTTGTTGGTAGAGGAAGGAGGGTACGGACCCTGTGGATGCCTCCCCTACTGGGTTCCGGTCTAAATTGGGTGAATAAAAAGAAGGTTATGGAGATTGTCGCGGAGGGCGCGGTAGCCCAGTGGTTAGCGCGCGGGATTTGCACTAGGTAGGTCCGGGTTCGATTCCCGCCACTGCCAAAACTGCCGCCGTGTTCAGGCGGAGTACGATCACGTTAAACATGTGGATCCGTAAGTCCTTCCGAGAGGTTGGTGGTAGGGGAAGGAGGGTACGGTCCCTGTGGATGCCTCCCCCACTGAGTTCCTGTCTAAATTGGGTGGCACTTCCTGGTAGGTCGTTCCTTCTGGTAGGTCGCGCCAGCGAGTGTGCCACGGTTAGAATTTGCCACGGTCAGAATTTTCAAGGGTAGCGAACAGGCTGGTCGCCAAAGGCGGCTAGTTAACAATAAACAAGGAAAAATTTGTAGCTCTTTGAAAACCTTACAAATGTATGTAATTGGATTTTCAAACAAGCTTCTTCTTTTCATAAGTACAGTAGTTATAATTTCAATATTTTAGCATTTTAACATGGGTTTTCCAATGGCTGGAAAACTGTAATATTTAAAATGCCACTTCCAGCTTAATCTGTCTACCTACTTCTTGGTGAAGTATTGATGCATAAGCATCAGGTGTGTCTCTCTATATTTAAAAAAAAATCTGTATCTATATAATAAAAGGCAATGTCTGTGTTGAAGACCCAGACCGTCCGACTCGTCCAGAGGACTTAGAGTAACAAGATGGACGGCCGGGAAGGAGGCAATGTCTGTGTGTCTGTCTTATACACTATACGTTTCGCGACCGCGCGTCGGAGAGCTACGAAATTTGGCAATCGGAGACCCGGGGGGGAGGGATGGGGACACGTGAAAACCGATTTTCAAAATTTTAATTATTTTTTTATTTATTTAATGTTTTATGCGATTTCGACCGTTTTTTGCCCTTTTTTCTCCACGATCCAGACATCGTAGAAAAAAATAAATTACACCATCGGAAAGAGCAGAGAATTTCGAGTAAAAATATATCAATTTCAAATCTGAATTTCGATTTCTAATATTTTTTAAAGATTTTAAAACAAAACTCACTTTTGGCTCAAAAAATCAATTTTTTGTTTTTAAATTCTCGCATCGTGAAAAGTACTCATAATTTCGACTAATAATTTACATTTTTAGAAAGCTGAAATATCTGGCATTCTTACAAGTCTAATCTGGTCCAGAAATAATGAAAATTGCCTTCAGGATGGCAATTTTAAAGACGTCATGATTTTAAATTTCTCGGCGTTCCGTTCGTTTCTCCCCCGCTGAAGCAGGGAAGGTGGTGGGTGGGGACGTCAAGGTGGAGGTGACGTCACGGTTCTAAATAGAGCGCCTTTGCTCTATATAAATTATTATATTTATATTTTAAATGATGGGACGATCTGGATTTTTTAAATGTATATTTTAACTTTTGGATATTTTAAATGGATATTTTAATTTTATGGATATTTTAAATGATGGAACAATGAAACAATGGAATGAGGATGATGGAATTAAGCATATGGTCATTTTAAATTGCAAATTAGCGCGCGGGAAGTTAGCGGTAGGCCCGGGTTCGATTCCCGCCACTGCCAAAACTGCCGCCGTGTTTACGTGGAATACGATCACGTTAAATATGTGGGTCCGTAAGTCCTTCCGAGAGGTTGGTGGTAGGGGAAGGAGGATACGGCCCCTGTGGATGCCTCCCCCACTGGGTTCCCGTCTAAATTGGGTGAATATATAGAAAGTTATGGAGACTGTCGCGGAGGGCGCGGCAGCCCAGTGGTTAGCGCGCGGGAATTGCACTCAGTAGGCCCGGGTTCGATTCCCGCCACTGCCAAAACTTACGCCACTTTCACGCAGAGTACGATCACGTTAAACATGTGGGTTCGTGAGTCCTTCCGAGAGGTTGGTGGTAGGGGAAGGAGGGTACGGTCTAAATTGGGTGAATAAAAAGAAAGTTATGGAGATTGTCGCGGAGGGCGAAGTAGCCCAGTGGTTAGCGCGCGGGAATTGCACGCGGTAGGCCCGGGTTCGATTTCCGCCACTGACATGGAGTACGATCACGTTAAACATATGGGTCCGTATGTTTTTCCGAGAGGTTGGTGGTAGGGGAAGGAGGGTACGTTCCCTGTGGATGCCTCCCCCACTGGGTTCCGGTCTAAATTGGGTGGCACATCCTGGCCGTCCAACCAGTTACCAGGCCCGGGTTCGATTCCCAAAATTGCCGCCGTGTTTACGCGGAGTACGAGCACGTTAAACATGTGGGTCCGTGAGTCCTTCCGAGAAGTTGGTGGTATTGGAAGGAGGGTACGGTCTAAATTGGATGAATAAAAAGAAAGTTATGGAGATTGTCGCGTAGGGCAAAGTAGCCCAATGGTTAGCGCGCGGAAATTGCACTCGGTAGGCCCGGGTTCGATTCCCAAAATTGCCGCCGTGTTTACGCGGAGTACGATCACGTTAAACATGTGGGTCTGTAAGTCCTTCCGAGAGGTTGGTGGTAGGGGAAGAAGGGTACGGTCCCTGTGGATGCTTCTCCCACTTGGTTCCGGTCTAAATTGGGTGAATAAAAAGAAAGTTATGAAGAATATCGCGGAGGGTGAAGTACCCCAGTGGTTAGTGCGCGGGATTTGCACTTGGTAGGCCCGGGTTCGATTCCCAAAATTGCCGAATAAAAATAAAGTTATGGAGATTGTCGCGGATGGCACGGTAGCCCAGTGGTTAGCGCGCGGGAATTTCACTCGGTAGGCCCGGGTTCGATTCCCGCCATTGCCAAAACTGCAGCCGTGTTCACGCGGAGTACGATCACGTTAAACGTGTGGGACTGCAAGTCCTTCCGAGAGGTTTGTGGTAGGGGAAGGAGGGTACGGTCTCTTTGGATGCCTCCCCCATTGGGTTCCGGTCTAAATTGTGTGGCACTTCCTGGCCTTCCAAGCAGTTACCTTACACCTTTCTGGTAGGTCGCGCCAACGAGTTTGCCACGGTCAGAATTTTCAAGGGTAGCGAACAGGCTGGTCGCCAAAGGCGGCTAGTTAACAATAAACAAGGAAGAATTTGTAGCTCTTTGAAAACCTTACAAGTGTATGTAATTGGATTTTCAAACAAGCTTCTTCTTTTCATAAGTACAGTAGTTATAATTTCAATATTTTAGCATTTTAACATGGGTTTTCCAATGGCTGGAAAGCTGTAATATTTAAAATGCCGCTTCCAGCTTAATCTGTCTACCTACTTCTTGGTGAAATATTGATGCATAAGCATCAGGTGTGTCTCTCTATATTTAAAAAAAAATCTGTATTAACAATAAACAAGGAAGAATTTGTAGCTCTTTGAAAACCTTACAAGTGTATGTAATTGGATTTTCAAACAAGCTCTTTTTTTTTCATAAGTATAGTGGTTATAATTTCAATATTTTAGCATTTTAACATGGGTTTTCCAATGGCTGGAAAGCTGTAATATTTAAAATGCCGCTTCCAGCTTAATCTGTCTACCTACTTCTTGGTGAAATATTGATGCATAAGCATCAGGTGTGTCTCTCTATATTTAAAAAAAAATCTGTATTAACAATAAACAAGGAAGAATTTGTAGCTCTTTGAAAACCTTACAAGTGTATGTAATTGGATTTTCAAACAAGCTCTTTTTTTTTCATAAGTATAGTGGTTATAATTTCAATATTTTAGCATTTTAACATGGGTTTTCCAATGGCTGGAAAGCTGTAATATTTAAAATGCCGCTTCCAGCTTAATCTGTCTACCTACTTCTTGGTGAAATATTGATGCATAAGCATCAAGTGTGTCTCTCTATATTTAAAAAAAAATCTGTATTAACAATAAACAAGGAAGAATTTGTAGCTCTTTGAAAACCTTACAAGTGTATGTAATTGGATTTTCAAACAAGCTTCTTCTTTTCATAAGTATAGAAGTTATAATTTCAATATTTTAGCATTTTAACATGGGTTTTCCAATGGCTGGAAAGCTGTAATATTTAAAATGCCGCTTCCAGCTTAATCTGTCTACCTACTTCTAGGTGAAATATTGATGCATAAGCATCAGGTGTGTCTCTCTATATTTAAAAAAAAATCTGTATTAACAATAAACAAGGAAGAATTTGTAGCTCTTTGAAAACCTTACAAGTGTATGTAATTGGATTTTCAAACAAGCTCTTTTTTTTTCATAAATATAGTGGTTATAATTTCAATATTTTAGCATTTTAACATGGGTTTTCCAATGGCTGGAAAGCTGTAATATTTAAAATGCCGCTTCCAGCTTAATCTGTCTACCTACTTCTTGGTGAAATATTGATGCATAAGCATCAAGTGTGTCTCTCTATATTTAAAAAAAAATCTGTATTAACAATAAACAAGGAAGAATTTGTAGCTCTTTGAAAACCTTACAAGTGTATGTAATTGGATTTTCAAACAAGCTTCTTCTTTTCATAAGTATAGTAGTTATAATTTCAATATTTTAGCATTTTAACATGGGTTTTCCAATGGCTGGAAAGCTGTAATATTTAAAATGCCGCTTCCAGCTTAATCTGTCTACCTACTTCTTGGTGAAATATTGATGCATAAGCATCAGGTGTGTCTCTCTATATTTAAAAAAAAATCTGTATTAACAATAAACAAGGAAGAATTTGTAGCTCTTTGAAAACCTTACAAGTGTATGTAATTGGATTTTCAAACAAGCTCTTTTTTTTTCATAAGTATAGTGGTTATAATTTCAATATTTTAGCATTTTAACATGGGTTTTCCAATGGCTGGAAAGCTGTAATATTTAAAATGCCGCTTCCAGCTTAATCTGTCTACCTACTTCTTGGTGAAATATTGATGCATAAGCATCAAGTGTGTCTCTCTATATTTAAAAAAAAATCTGTATTAACAATAAACAAGGAAGAATTTGTAGCTCTTTGAAAACCTTACAAGTGTATGTAATTGGATTTTCAAACAAGCTTCTTCTTTTCATAAGTATAGTAGTTATAATTTCAATATTTTAGCATTTTAACATGGGTTTTCCAATGGCTGGAAAGCTGTAATATTTAAAATGCCGCTTCCAGCTTAATCTGTCTACCTACTTCTTGGTGAAATATTGATGCATAAGCATCAAGTGTGTCTCTCTATATTTAAAAAAAAATCTGTATTAACAATAAACAAGGAAGAATTTGTAGCTCTTTGAAAACCTTACAAGTGTATGTAATAGGATTTTCAAACAAGCTTCTTCTTTTCATAAGTACAGTAGTTATAATTTCAATATTTTAGCATTTTAACATGGGTTTTCCAATGGCTGGAAAGCTGTAATATTTAAAATGCCGCTTCCAGCTTAATCTGTCTACCTACTTCTTGGTGAAATATTGATGCATAAGCATCAGGTGTGTCTCTTTATATTTAAAAAAAAATCTGTATTAACAATAAACAAGGAAGAATTTGTAGCTCTTTGAAAACCTTACAAGTGTATGTAATTGGATTTTCAAACAAGCTCTTTTTTTTTCATAAGTATAGTGGTTATAATTTAAATATTTTAGCATTTTAACATGGGTTTTCCAATGGCTGGAAAGCTGTAATATTTAAAATGCCGCTTCCAGCTTAATCTGTCTACCTACTTCTTGGTGAAATATTGATGCATAAGCATCAAGTGTGTCTCTCTATATTTAAAAAAAAATCTGTATTAACAATAAACAAGGAAGAATTTGTAGCTCTTTGAAAACCTTACAAGTGTATGTAATTGGATTTTCAAACAAGCTTCTTCTTTTCATAAGTATAGTAGTTATAATTTCAATATTTTAGCATTTTAACATGGGTTTTCCAATGGCTGGAAAGCTGTAATATTTAAAATGCCGCTTCCAGCTTAATCTGTCTACCTACTTCTTGGTGAAATATTGATGCATAAGCATCAGGTGTGTCTCTCTATATTTAAAAAAAATCTGTATTAACAATAAACAAGGAAGAATTTGTAGCTCTTTGAAAACCTTACAAGTGTATGTAATTGGATTTTCAAACAAGCTTCTTCTTTTCATAAGTACAGTAGTTCTAATTTCAATATTTTAGCATTTTAACATGGGTTTTCCAATGGCTGGAAAGCTGTAATATTTAAAATGCCGCTTCCAGCTTAATCTGTCTACCTACTTCTTGGTGAAATATTGATGCATAAGCATCAGGTGTGTCTCTCTATATTTAAAAAAAAATCTGTATTAACAATAAACAAGGAAGAATTTGTAGCTCTTTGAAAACCTTACAAGTGTATGTAATTGGATTTTCAAACAAGCTCTTTTTTTTTCATAAGTATAGTGGTTATAATTTCAATATTTTAGCATTTTAACATGGGTTTTCCAATGGCTGGAAAGCTGTAATATTTAAAATGCCGCTTCCAGCTTAATCTGTCTACCTACTTCTTGGTGAAATATTGATGCATAAGCATCAGGTGTGTCTCTCTATATTTAAAAAAAAATCTGTATTAACAATAAACAAGGAAGAATTTGTAGCTCTTTGAAAACCTTACAAGTGTATGTAATTGGATTTTCAAACAAGCTCTTTTTTTTTCATAAGTATAGTGGTTATAATTTCAATATTTTAGCATTTTAACATGGGTTTTCCAATGGCTGGAAAGCTGTAATATTTAAAATGCCGCTTCCAGCTTAATCTGTCTACCTACTTCTTGGTGAAATATTGATGCATAAGCATCAAGTGTGTCTCTCTATATTTAAAAAAAAATCTGTATTAACAATAAACAAGGAAGAATTTGTAGCTCTTTGAAAACCTTACAAGTGTATGTAATTGGATTTTCAAACAAGCTTCTTCTTTTCATAAGTATAGAAGTTATAATTTCAATATTTTAGCATTTTAACATGGGTTTTCCAATGGCTGGAAAGCTGTAATATTTAAAATGCCGCTTCCAGCTTAATCTGTCTACCTACTTCTAGGTGAAATATTGATGCATAAGCATCAGGTGTGTCTCTCTATATTTAAAAAAAAATCTGTATTAACAATAAACAAGGAAGAATTTGTAGCTCTTTGAAAACCTTACAAGTGTATGTAATTGGATTTTCAAACAAGCTCTTTTTTTTTCATAAATATAGTGGTTATAATTTCAATATTTTAGCATTTTAACATGGGTTTTCCAATGGCTGGAAAGCTGTAATATTTAAAATGCCGCTTCCAGCTTAATCTGTCTACCTACTTCTTGGTGAAATATTGATGCATAAGCATCAAGTGTGTCTCTCTATATTTAAAAAAAAATCTGTATTAACAATAAACAAGGAAGAATTTGTAGCTCTTTGAAAACCTTACAAGTGTATGTAATTGGATTTTCAAACAAGCTTCTTCTTTTCATAAGTATAGTAGTTATAATTTCAATATTTTAGCATTTTAACATGGGTTTTCCAATGGCTGGAAAGCTGTAATATTTAAAATGCCGCTTCCAGCTTAATCTGTCTACCTACTTCTTGGTGAAATATTGATGCATAAGCATCAGGTGTGTCTCTCTATATTTAAAAAAAAATCTGTATTAACAATAAACAAGGAAGAATTTGTAGCTCTTTGAAAACCTTACAAGTGTATGTAATTGGATTTTCAAACAAGCTCTTTTTTTTTCATAAGTATAGTGGTTATAATTTCAATATTTTAGCATTTTAACATGGGTTTTCCAATGGCTGGAAAGCTGTAATATTTAAAATGCCGCTTCCAGCTTAATCTGTCTACCTACTTCTTGGTGAAATATTGATGCATAAGCATCAAGTGTGTCTCTCTATATTTAAAAAAAAATCTGTATTAACAATAAACAAGGAAGAATTTGTAGCTCTTTGAAAACCTTACAAGTGTATGTAATTGGATTTTCAAACAAGCTTCTTCTTTTCATAAGTATAGTAGTTATAATTTCAATATTTTAGCATTTTAACATGGGTTTTCCAATGGCTGGAAAGCTGTAATATTTAAAATGCCGCTTCCAGCTTAATCTGTCTACCTACTTCTTGGTGAAATATTGATGCATAAGCATCAAGTGTGTCTCTCTATATTTAAAAAAAAATCTGTATTAACAATAAACAAGGAAGAATTTGTAGCTCTTTGAAAACCTTACAAGTGTATGTAATAGGATTTTCAAACAAGCTTCTTCTTTTCATAAGTACAGTAGTTATAATTTCAATATTTTAGCATTTTAACATGGGTTTTCCAATGGCTGGAAAGCTGTAATATTTAAAATGCCGCTTCCAGCTTAATCTGTCTACCTACTTCTTGGTGAAATATTGATGCATAAGCATCAGGTGTGTCTCTCTATATTTAAAAAAAAATCTGTATTAACAATAAACAAGGAAGAATTTGTAGCTCTTTGAAAACCTTACAAGTGTATGTAATTGGATTTTCAAACAAGCTCTTTTTTTTTCATAAGTATAGTGGTTATAATTTAAATATTTTAGCATTTTAACATGGGTTTTCCAATGGCTGGAAAGCTGTAATATTTAAAATGCCGCTTCCAGCTTAATCTGTCTACCTACTTCTTGGTGAAATATTGATGCATAAGCATCAAGTGTGTCTCTCTATATTTAAAAAAAAATCTGTATTAACAATAAACAAGGAAGAATTTGTAGCTCTTTGAAAACCTTACAAGTGTATGTAATTGGATTTTCAAACAAGCTTCTTCTTTTCATAAGTATAGTAGTTATAATTTCAATATTTTAGCATTTTAACATGGGTTTTCCAATGGCTGGAAAGCTGTAATATTTAAAATGCCGCTTCCAGCTTAATCTGTCTACCTACTTCTTGGTGAAATATTGATGCATAAGCATCAGGTGTGTCTCTCTATATTTAAAAAAAATCTGTATTAACAATAAACAAGGAAGAATTTGTAGCTCTTTGAAAACCTTACAAGTGTATGTAATTGGATTTTCAAACAAGCTTCTTCTTTTCATAAGTACAGTAGTTCTAATTTCAATATTTTAGCATTTTAACATGGGTTTTCCAATGGCTGGAAAGCTGTAATATTTAAAATGCCGCTTCCAGCTTAATCTGTCTACCTACTTCTTGGTGAAATATTGATGCATAAGCATCAGGTGTGTCTCTCTATATTTAAAAAAAAATCTGTATTAACAATAAACAAGGAAGAATTTGTAGCTCTTTGAAAACCTTACAAGTGTATGTAATTGGATTTTCAAACAAGCTCTTTTTTTTTCATAAATATAGTGGTTATAATTTCAATATTTTAGCATTTTAACATGGGTTTTCCAATGGCTGGAAAGCTGTAATATTTAAAATGCCGCTTCCAGCTTAATCTGTCTACCTACTTCTTGGTGAAATATTGATGCATAAGCATCAAGTGTGTCTCTCTATATTTAAAAAAAAATCTGTATTAACAATAAACAAGGAAGAATTTGTAGCTCTTTGAAAACCTTACAAGTGTATGTAATTGGATTTTCAAACAAGCTTCTTCTTTTCATAAGTATAGTAGTTATAATTTCAATATTTTAGCATTTTAACATGGGTTTTCCAATGGCTGGAAAGCTGTAATATTTAAAATGCCGCTTCCAGCTTAATCTGTCTACCTACTTCTTGGTGAAATATTGATGCATAAGCATCAGGTGTGTCTCTCTATATTTAAAAAAAAATCTGTATTAACAATAAACAAGGAAGAATTTGTAGCTCTTTGAAAACCTTACAAGTGTACGTAATTGGATTTTCAAACAAGCTCTTTTTTTTTCATAAGTATAGTGGTTATAATTTCAATATTTTAGCATTTTAACATGGGTTTTCCAATGGCTGGAAAGCTGTAATATTTAAAATGCCGCTTCCAGCTTAATCTGTCTACCTACTTCTTGGTGAAATATTGATGCATAAGCATCAAGTGTGTCTCTCTATATTTAAAAAAAAATCTGTATTAACAATAAACAAGGAAGAATTTGTAGCTCTTTGAAAACCTTACAAGTGTATGTAATTGGATTTTCAAACAAGCTTCTTCTTTTCATAAGTATAGTAGTTATAATTTCAATATTTTAGCATTTTAACATGGGTTTTCCAATGGCTGGAAAGCTGTAATATTTAAAATGCCGCTTCCAGCTTAATCTGTCTACCTACTTCTTGGTGATATATTGATGCATAAGCATCAGGTGTGTCTCTCTATATTTAAAAAAAATCTGTATTAACAATAAACAAGGAAGAATTTGTAGCTCTTTGAAAACCTTACAAGTGTATGTAATTGGATTTTCAAACAAGCTTCTTCTTTTCATAAGTATAGTAGTTATAATTTCAATATTTTAGCATTTTAACATGGGTTTTCCAATGGCTGGAAAGCTGTAATATTTAAAATGCCGCTTCCAGCTTAATCTGTCTACCTACTTCTTGGTGAAATATTGATGCATAAGCATCAGGTGTGTCTCTCTATATTTAAAAAAAAATCTGTATTAACAATAAACAAGGAAGAATTTGTAGCTCTTTGAAAACCTTACAAGTGTATGTAATTGGATTTTCAAACAAGCTTCTTCTTTTCATAAGTATAGTAGTTATAATTTCAATATTTTAGCATTTTAACATGGGTTTTCCAATGGCTGGAAAGCTGTAATATTTAAAATGCCGCTTCCAGCTTAATCTGTCTACTTACTTCTTGGTGATATATTGATGCATAAGCATCAGGTGTGTCTCTCTATATTTAAAAAAAATCTGTATTAACAATAAACAAGGAAGAATTTGTAGCTCTTTGAAAACCTTACAAGTGTATGTAATTGGATTTTCAAACAAGCTTCTTCTTTTCATAAGTATAGTAGTTATAATTTCAATATTTTAGCATTTTAACATGGGTTTTCCAATGGCTGGAAAGCTGTAATATTTAAAATGCCGCTTCCAGCTTAATCTGTCTACCTACTTCTTGGTGAAATATTGATGCATAAGCATCAAGTGTGTCTCTCTATATTTAAAAAAAATCTGTATTAACAATAAACAAGGAAGAATTTGTAGCTCTTTGAAAACCTTACAAGTGTACGTAATTGGATTTTCAAACAAGCTTCTTCTTTTCATAAGTACAGTAGTTATAATTTCAATATTTTAGCATTTTAACATGGGTTTTCCAATGGCTGGAAAGCTGTAATATTTAAAATGCCGCTTCCAGCTTAATCTGTCTACCTACTTCTTGGTGAAATATTGATGCATAAGCATCAGGTGTGTCTCTCTATATTTAAAAAAAAATCTGTATTAACAATAAACAAGGAAGAATTTGTAGCTCTTTGAAAACCTTACAAGTGTATGTAATTGGATTTTCAAACAAGCTCTTTTTTTTTCATAAGTATAGTGGTTATAATTTCAATATTTTAGCATTTTAACATGGGTTTTCCAATGGCTGGAAAGCTGTAATATTTAAAATGCCGCTTCCAGCTTAATCTGTCTACCTACTTCTTGGTGAAATATTGATGCATAAGCATCAAGTGTGTCTCTCTATATTTAAAAAAAAATCTGTATTAACAATAAACAAGGAAGAATTTGTAGCTCTTTGAAAACCTTACAAGTGTATGTAATTGGATTTTCAAACAAGCTTCTTCTTTTCATAAGTATAGTAGTTATAATTTCAATATTTTAGCATTTTAACATGGGTTTTCCAATGGCTGGAAAGCTGTAATATTTAAAATGCCGCTTCCAGCTTAATCTGTCTACCTACTTCTTGGTGAAATATTGATGCATAAGCATCAAGTGTGTCTCTCTATATTTAAAAAAAAATCTGTATTAACAATAAACAAGGAAGAATTTGTAGCTCTTTGAAAACCTTACAAGTGTATGTAATAGGATTTTCAAACAAGCTTCTTCTTTTCATAAGTACAGTAGTTATAATTTCAATATTTTAGCATTTTAACATGGGTTTTCCAATGGCTGGAAAGCTGTAATATTTAAAATGCCGCTTCCAGCTTAATCTGTCTACCTACTTCTTGGTGAAATATTGATGCATAAGCATCAGGTGTGTCTCTCTATATTTAAAAAAAAATCTGTATTAACAATAAACAAGGAAGAATTTGTAGCTCTTTGAAAACCTTACAAGTGTATGTAATTGGATTTTCAAACAAGCTCTTTTTTTTTCATAAGTATAGTGGTTATAATTTAAATATTTTAGCATTTTAACATGGGTTTTCCAATGGCTGGAAAGCTGTAATATTTAAAATGCCGCTTCCAGCTTAATCTGTCTACCTACTTCTTGGTGAAATATTGATGCATAAGCATCAAGTGTGTCTCTCTATATTTAAAAAAAAATCTGTATTAACAATAAACAAGGAAGAATTTGTAGCTCTTTGAAAACCTTACAAGTGTATGTAATTGGATTTTCAAACAAGCTTCTTCTTTTCATAAGTATAGTAGTTATAATTTCAATATTTTAGCATTTTAACATGGGTTTTCCAATGGCTGGAAAGCTGTAATATTTAAAATGCCGCTTCCAGCTTAATCTGTCTACCTACTTCTTGGTGAAATATTGATGCATAAGCATCAGGTGTGTCTCTCTATATTTAAAAAAAATCTGTATTAACAATAAACAAGGAAGAATTTGTAGCTCTTTGAAAACCTTACAAGTGTATGTAATTGGATTTTCAAACAAGCTTCTTCTTTTCATAAGTACAGTAGTTCTAATTTCAATATTTTAGCATTTTAACATGGGTTTTCCAATGGCTGGAAAGCTGTAATATTTAAAATGCCGCTTCCAGCTTAATCTGTCTACCTACTTCTTGGTGAAATATTGATGCATAAGCATCAGGTGTGTCTCTCTATATTTAAAAAAAAATCTGTATTAACAATAAACAAGGAAGAATTTGTAGCTCTTTGAAAACCTTACAAGTGTATGTAATTGGATTTTCAAACAAGCTCTTTTTTTTTCATAAATATAGTGGTTATAATTTCAATATTTTAGCATTTTAACATGGGTTTTCCAATGGCTGGAAAGCTGTAATATTTAAAATGCCGCTTCCAGCTTAATCTGTCTACCTACTTCTTGGTGAAATATTGATGCATAAGCATCAAGTGTGTCTCTCTATATTTAAAAAAAAATCTGTATTAACAATAAACAAGGAAGAATTTGTAGCTCTTTGAAAACCTTACAAGTGTATGTAATTGGATTTTCAAACAAGCTTCTTCTTTTCATAAGTATAGTAGTTATAATTTCAATATTTTAGCATTTTAACATGGGTTTTCCAATGGCTGGAAAGCTGTAATATTTAAAATGCCGCTTCCAGCTTAATCTGTCTACCTACTTCTTGGTGAAATATTGATGCATAAGCATCAGGTGTGTCTCTCTATATTTAAAAAAAAATCTGTATTAACAATAAACAAGGAAGAATTTGTAGCTCTTTGAAAACCTTACAAGTGTACGTAATTGGATTTTCAAACAAGCTCTTTTTTTTTCATAAGTATAGTGGTTATAATTTCAATATTTTAGCATTTTAACATGGGTTTTCCAATGGCTGGAAAGCTGTAATATTTAAAATGCCGCTTCCAGCTTAATCTGTCTACCTACTTCTTGGTGAAATATTGATGCATAAGCATCAAGTGTGTCTCTCTATATTTAAAAAAAAATCTGTATTAACAATAAACAAGGAAGAATTTGTAGCTCTTTGAAAACCTTACAAGTGTATGTAATTGGATTTTCAAACAAGCTTCTTCTTTTCATAAGTATAGTAGTTATAATTTCAATATTTTAGCATTTTAACATGGGTTTTCCAATGGCTGGAAAGCTGTAATATTTAAAATGCCGCTTCCAGCTTAATCTGTCTACCTACTTCTTGGTGATATATTGATGCATAAGCATCAGGTGTGTCTCTCTATATTTAAAAAAAATCTGTATTAACAATAAACAAGGAAGAATTTGTAGCTCTTTGAAAACCTTACAAGTGTATGTAATTGGATTTTCAAACAAGCTTCTTCTTTTCATAAGTATAGTAGTTATAATTTCAATATTTTAGCATTTTAACATGGGTTTTCCAATGGCTGGAAAGCTGTAATATTTAAAATGCCGCTTCCAGCTTAATCTGTCTACCTACTTCTTGGTGAAATATTGATGCATAAGCATCAGGTGTGTCTCTCTATATTTAAAAAAAAATCTGTATTAACAATAAACAAGGAAGAATTTGTAGCTCTTTGAAAACCTTACAAGTGTATGTAATTGGATTTTCAAACAAGCTTCTTCTTTTCATAAGTATAGTAGTTATAATTTCAATATTTTAGCATTTTAACATGGGTTTTCCAATGGCTGGAAAGCTGTAATATTTAAAATGCCGCTTCCAGCTTAATCTGTCTACTTACTTCTTGGTGATATATTGATGCATAAGCATCAGGTGTGTCTCTCTATATTTAAAAAAAATCTGTATTAACAATAAACAAGGAAGAATTTGTAGCTCTTTGAAAACCTTACAAGTGTATGTAATTGGATTTTCAAACAAGCTTCTTCTTTTCATAAGTATAGTAGTTATAATTTCAATATTTTAGCATTTTAACATGGGTTTTCCAATGGCTGGAAAGCTGTAATATTTAAAATGCCGCTTCCAGCTTAATCTGTCTACCTACTTCTTGGTGAAATATTGATGCATAAGCATCAAGTGTGTCTCTCTATATTTAAAAAAAATCTGTATTAACAATAAACAAGGAAGAATTTGTAGCTCTTTGAAAACCTTACAAGTGTACGTAATTGGATTTTCAAACAAGCTTCTTCTTTTCATAAGTACAGTAGTTATAATTTCAATATTTTAGCATTTTAACATGGGTTTTCCAATGGCTGGAAAGCTGTAATATTTAAAATGCCGCTTCCAGCTTAATCTGTCTACCTACTTCTTGGTGAAATATTGATGCATAAGCATCAGGTGTGTCTCTCTATATTTAAAAAAAAATCTGTATTAACAATAAACAAGGAAGAATTTGTAGCTCTTTGAAAACCTTACAAGTGTATGTAATTGGATTTTCAAACAAGCTCTTTTTTTTCATAAGTATAGTGGTTATAATTTCAATATTTTAGCATTTTAACATGGGTTTTCCAATGGCTGGAAAGCTGTAATATTTAAAATGCCGCTTCCAGCTTAATCTGTCTACCTACTTCTTGGTGATATATTGATGCATAAGCATCAGGTGTGTCTCTCTATATTTAAAAAAAATCTGTATTAACAATAAACAAGGACGAATTTGTAGCTCTTTGAAAACCTTACAAGTGTATGTAATTGGATTTTCAAACAAGCTTCTTCTTTTCATAAGTATAGTAGTTATAATTTCAATATTTTAGCATTTTAACATGGGTTTTCCAATGGCTGGAAAGCTGTAATATTTAAAATGCCGCTTCCAGCTTAATCTGTCTACCTACTTCTTGGTGAAATATTGATGCATAAGCATCAAGTGTGTCTCTCTATATTTAAAAAAAAATCTGTATTAACAATAAACAAGGAAGAATTTGTAGCTCTTTGAAAACCTTACAAGTGTACGTAATTGGATTTTCAAACAAGCTTCTTCTTTTCATAAGTACAGTAGTTATAATTTCAATATTTTAGCATTTTAACATGGGTTTTCCAATGGCTGGAAAGCTGTAATATTTAAAATGCCGCTTCCAGCTTAATCTGTCTACCTACTTCTTGGTGAAATATTGATGCATAAGCATCAGGTGTGTCTCTCTATATTTAAAAAAAAATCTGTATTAACAATAAACAAGGAAGAATTTGTAGCTCTTTGAAAACCTTACAAGTGTATGTAATTGGATTTTCAAACAAGCTTCTTCTTTTCATAAGTATAGTAGTTATAATTTCAATATTTTAGCATTTTAACATGGGTTTTCCAATGGCTGGAAAGCTGTAATATTTAAAATGCCGCTTCCAGCTTAATCTGTCTACCTACTTCTTGGTGAAATATTGATGCATAAGCATCAAGTGTGTCTCTCTATATTTAAAAAAAAATCTGTATTAACAATAAACAAGGAAGAATTTGTAGCTCTTTGAAAACCTTACAAGTGTATGTAATAGGATTTTCAAACAAGCTTCTTCTTTTCATAAGTACAGTAGTTATAATTTCAATATTTTAGCATTTTAACATGGGTTTTCCAATGGCTGGAAAGCTGTAATATTTAAAATGCCGCTTCCAGCTTAATCTGTCTACCTACTTCTTGGTGAAATATTGATGCATAAGCATCAGGTGTGTCTCTCTATATTTAAAAAAAAATCTGTATTAACAATAAACAAGGAAGAATTTGTAGCTCTTTGAAAACCTTACAAGTGTATGTAATTGGATTTTCAAACAAGCTCTTTTTTTTTCATAAGTATAGTGGTTATAATTTAAATATTTTAGCATTTTAACATGGGTTTTCCAATGGCTGGAAAGCTGTAATATTTAAAATGCCGCTTCCAGCTTAATCTGTCTACCTACTTCTTGGTGAAATATTGATGCATAAGCATCAAGTGTGTCTCTCTATATTTAAAAAAAAATCTGTATTAACAATAAACAAGGAAGAATTTGTAGCTCTTTGAAAACCTTACAAGTGTATGTAATTGGATTTTCAAACAAGCTTCTTCTTTTCATAAGTATAGTAGTTATAATTTCAATATTTTAGCATTTTAACATGGGTTTTCCAATGGCTGGAAAGCTGTAATATTTAAAATGCCGCTTCCAGCTTAATCTGTCTACCTACTTCTTGGTGAAATATTGATGCATAAGCATCAGGTGTGTCTCTCTATATTTAAAAAAAATCTGTATTAACAATAAACAAGGAAGAATTTGTAGCTCTTTGAAAACCTTACAAGTGTATGTAATTGGATTTTCAAACAAGCTTCTTCTTTTCATAAGTACAGTAGTTCTAATTTCAATATTTTAGCATTTTAACATGGGTTTTCCAATGGCTGGAAAGCTGTAATATTTAAAATGCCGCTTCCAGCTTAATCTGTCTACCTACTTCTTGGTGAAATATTGATGCATAAGCATCAGGTGTGTCTCTCTATATTTAAAAAAAAATCTGTATTAACAATAAACAAGGAAGAATTTGTAGCTCTTTGAAAACCTTACAAGTGTATGTAATTGGATTTTCAAACAAGCTCTTTTTTTTTCATAAATATAGTGGTTATAATTTCAATATTTTAGCATTTTAACATGGGTTTTCCAATGGCTGGAAAGCTGTAATATTTAAAATGCCGCTTCCAGCTTAATCTGTCTACCTACTTCTTGGTGAAATATTGATGCATAAGCATCAAGTGTGTCTCTCTATATTTAAAAAAAAATCTGTATTAACAATAAACAAGGAAGAATTTGTAGCTCTTTGAAAACCTTACAAGTGTATGTAATTGGATTTTCAAACAAGCTTCTTCTTTTCATAAGTATAGTAGTTATAATTTCAATATTTTAGCATTTTAACATGGGTTTTCCAATGGCTGGAAAGCTGTAATATTTAAAATGCCGCTTCCAGCTTAATCTGTCTACCTACTTCTTGGTGAAATATTGATGCATAAGCATCAGGTGTGTCTCTCTATATTTAAAAAAAAAATCTGTATTAACAATAAACAAGGAAGAATTTGTAGCTCTTTGAAAACCTTACAAGTGTACGTAATTGGATTTTCAAACAAGCTCTTTTTTTTTCATAAGTATAGTGGTTATAATTTCAATATTTTAGCATTTTAACATGGGTTTTCCAATGGCTGGAAAGCTGTAATATTTAAAATGCCGCTTCCAGCTTAATCTGTCTACCTACTTCTTGGTGAAATATTGATGCATAAGCATCAAGTGTGTCTCTCTATATTTAAAAAAAAATCTGTATTAACAATAAACAAGGAAGAATTTGTAGCTCTTTGAAAACCTTACAAGTGTATGTAATTGGATTTTCAAACAAGCTTCTTCTTTTCATAAGTATAGTAGTTATAATTTCAATATTTTAGCATTTTAACATGGGTTTTCCAATGGCTGGAAAGCTGTAATATTTAAAATGCCGCTTCCAGCTTAATCTGTCTACCTACTTCTTGGTGATATATTGATGCATAAGCATCAGGTGTGTCTCTCTATATTTAAAAAAAATCTGTATTAACAATAAACAAGGAAGAATTTGTAGCTCTTTGAAAACCTTACAAGTGTATGTAATTGGATTTTCAAACAAGCTTCTTCTTTTCATAAGTATAGTAGTTATAATTTCAATATTTTAGCATTTTAACATGGGTTTTCCAATGGCTGGAAAGCTGTAATATTTAAAATGCCGCTTCCAGCTTAATCTGTCTACCTACTTCTTGGTGAAATATTGATGCATAAGCATCAAGTGTGTCTCTCTATATTTAAAAAAAAATCTGTATTAACAATAAACAAGGAAGAATTTGTAGCTCTTTGAAAACCTTACAAGTGTACGTAATTGGATTTTCAAACAAGCTTCTTCTTTTCATAAGTACAGTAGTTATAATTTCAATATTTTAGCATTTTAACATGGGTTTTCCAATGGCTGGAAAGCTGTAATATTTAAAATGCCGCTTCCAGCTTAATCTGTCTACCTACTTCTTGGTGAAATATTGATGCATAAGCATCAGGTGTGTCTCTCTATATTTAAAAAAAAATCTGTATTAACAATAAACAAGGAAGAATTTGTAGCTCTTTGAAAACCTTACAAGTGTATGTAATTGGATTTTCAAACAAGCTTCTTCTTTTCATAAGTATAGTAGTTATAATTTCAATATTTTAGCATTTTAACATGGGTTTTCCAATGGCTGGAAAGCTGTAATATTTAAAATGCCGCTTCCAGCTTAATCTGTCTACCTACTTCTTGGTGATATATTGATGCATAAGCATCAGGTGTGTCTCTCTATATTTAAAAAAAATCTGTATTAACAATAAACAAGGAAGAATTTGTAGCTCTTTGAAAACCTTACAAGTGTATGTAATTGGATTTTCAAACAAGCTTCTTCTTTTCATAAGTATAGTAGTTATAATTTCAATATTTTAGCATTTTAACATGGGTTTTCCAATGGCTGGAAAGCTGTAATATTTAAAATGCCGCTTCCAGCTTAATCTGTCTACCTACTTCTTGGTGATATATTGATGCATAAGCATCAGGTGTGTCTCTCTATATTTAAAAAAAATCTGTATTAACAATAAACAAGGAAGAATTTGTAGCTCTTTGAAAACCTTACAAGTGTATGTAATTGGATTTTCAAACAAGCTTCTTCTTTTCATAAGTATAGTAGTTATAATTTCAATATTTTAGCATTTTAACATGGGTTTTCCAATGGCTGGAAAGCTGTAATATTTAAAATGCCGCTTCCAGCTTAATCTGTCTACCTACTTCTTGGTGAAATATTGATGCATAAGCATCAAGTGTGTCTCTCTATATTTAAAAAAAAATCTGTATTAACAATAAACAAGGAAGAATTTGTAGCTCTTTGAAAACCTTACAAGTGTACGTAATTGGATTTTCAAACAAGCTTCTTCTTTTCATAAGTACAGTAGTTATAATTTCAATATTTTAGCATTTTAACATGGGTTTTCCAATGGCTGGAAAGCTGTAATATTTAAAATGCCGCTTCCAGCTTAATCTGTCTACCTACTTCTTGGTGAAATATTGATGCATAAGCATCAGGTGTGTCTCTCTATATTTAAAAAAAAATCTGTATTAACAATAAACAAGGAAGAATTTGTAGCTCTTTGAAAACCTTACAAGTGTATGTAATTGGATTTTCAAACAAGCTTCTTCTTTTCATAAGTATAGTAGTTATAATTTCAATATTTTAGCATTTTAACATGGGTTTTCCAATGGCTGGAAAGCTGTAATATTTAAAATGCCGCTTCCAGCTTAATCTGTCTACCTACTTCTTGGTGATATATTGATGCATAAGCATCAGGTGTGTCTCTCTATATTTAAAAAAAATCTGTATTAACAATAAACAAGGAAGAATTTGTAGCTCTTTGAAAACCTTACAAGTGTATGTAATTGGATTTTCAAACAAGCTTCTTCTTTTCATAAGTATAGTAGTTATAATTTCAATATTTTAGCATTTTAACATGGGTTTTCCAATGGCTGGAAAGCTGTAATATTTAAAATGCCGCTTCCAGCTTAATCTGTCTACCTACTTCTTGGTGAAATATTGATGCATAAGCATCAAGTGTGTCTCTCTATATTTAAAAAAAATCTGTATTAACAATAAACAAGGAAGAATTTGTAGCTCTTTGAAAACCTTACAAGTGTACGTAATTGGATTTTCAAACAAGCTTCTTCTTTTCATAAGTACAGTAGTTATAATTTCAATATTTTAGCATTTTAACATGGGTTTTCCAATGGCTGGAAAGCTGTAATATTTAAAATGCCGCTTCCAGCTTAATCTGTCTACCTACTTCTTGGTGAAATATTGATGCATAAGCATCAGGTGTGTCTCTCTATATTTAAAAAAAAATCTGTATTAACAATAAACAAGGAAGAATTTGTAGCTCTTTGAAAACCTTACAAGTGTATGTAATTGGATTTTCAAACAAGCTCTTTTTTTTCATAAGTATAGTGGTTATAATTTCAATATTTTAGCATTTTAACATGGGTTTTCCAATGGCTGGAAAGCTGTAATATTTAAAATGCCGCTTCCAGCTTAATCTGTCTACCTACTTCTTGGTGATATATTGATGCATAAGCATCAGGTGTGTCTCTCTATATTTAAAAAAAATCTGTATTAACAATAAACAAGGACGAATTTGTAGCTCTTTGAAAACCTTACAAGTGTATGTAATTGGATTTTCAAACAAGCTTCTTCTTTTCATAAGTATAGTAGTTATAATTTCAATATTTTAGCATTTTAACATGGGTTTTCCAATGGCTGGAAAGCTGTAATATTTAAAATGCCGCTTCCAGCTTAATCTGTCTACCTACTTCTTGGTGAAATATTGATGCATAAGCATCAAGTGTGTCTCTCTATATTTAAAAAAAAATCTGTATTAACAATAAACAAGGAAGAATTTGTAGCTCTTTGAAAACCTTACAAGTGTACGTAATTGGATTTTCAAACAAGCTTCTTCTTTTCATAAGTACAGTAGTTATAATTTCAATATTTTAGCATTTTAACATGGGTTTTCCAATGGCTGGAAAGCTGTAATATTTAAAATGCCGCTTCCAGCTTAATCTGTCTACCTACTTCTTGGTGAAATATTGATGCATAAGCATCAGGTGTGTCTCTCTATATTTAAAAAAAAATCTGTATTAACAATAAACAAGGAAGAATTTGTAGCTCTTTGAAAACCTTACAAGTGTATGTAATTGGATTTTCAAACAAGCTCTTTTTTTTTCATAAGTATAGTGGTTATAATTTCAATATTTTAGCATTTTAACATGGGTTTTCCAATGGCTGGAAAGCTGTAATATTTAAAATGCCGCTTCCAGCTTAATCTGTCTACCTACTTCTTGGTGATATATTGATGCATAAGCATCAGGTGTGTCTCTCTATATTTAAAAAAAATCTGTATTAACAATAAACAAGGACGAATTTGTAGCTCTTTGAAAACCTTACAAGTGTATGTAATTGGATTTTCAAACAAACTCTTTTTTTCATAAGTATAGTGGTTATAATTTCAATATTTTAGCATTTTAACATGGGTTTTCCAATGGCTGGAAAGCTGTAATATTTAAAATGCCACTTCCAGCTTAATCTGTCTACCTACTTCTTGGTGAAATATTGATGCATAAGCATAAGGTGTGTCTCTCTATATTTAAGAAAAAATCTGTATTAACAATAAACAAGGAAGAATTTGTAGCTCTTTGAAAACCTTACAAGTGTATGTAATTGGATTTCCAAACAAGCTTCTTCTTTTCATAAGTATAGTAGTTATAATTTCAATGTTTTAGCATTTTAACATTGGTTTTCCAATGGCTGGAACGCTGTAATATTTAAAATGCCACTTCCAGCTTAATCTGTCTACCTACTTCTTTGTGAAATATTGATGCATAAGCATCAGGTGTGTCTCTTTATATTTAAGAAAAAATCTGTATTAACAATAAACAAGGAAGAATTTGTAGCTCTTTGAAAACCTTACAAGTGTATGTAATTGAATTTTCAAACAAGCTTCTTCTTTTCATAAGTATAGTAGTTATAATTTCAATATTTTAGCATTTTAACATGGGTTTTCCAATGGCTGGAAAGCTGTAATATTTAAAATGCCACTTCCAGCTTAATCTGTCTACCTACTTCTTGGTGAAATATTGATGCATAAGCATCAGGTGTGTCTCTCTATATTTAAGAAAAAATCTGTATTAACAATAAACAAGGAAGAATTTGTAGCTCTTTGAAAACCTTACAAGTGTATGTAATTGGATTTTCAAACAAGCTCTTTTTTTTTCATAAGTATAGTGGTTATAATTTTAATATTTTAGCATTTTAACATGGGTTTTCCAATGGCTGAACAGCTGTAATATTTAAAATGCCACTTCCAGCTTAATCTGTCTACCTACTTCTTGGTGAAATATTGATGCATAAGCATAAGGTGTGTCTCTCTATATTTAAGAAAAAATCTGTATTAACAATAAACAAGGAAGAATTTGTAGCTCTTTGAAAACCTTACAAGTGTATGTAATTGGATTTTCAAACAAGCTTCTTCTTTTCATAAGTATAGTAGTTATAATTTCAATGTTTTAGCATTTTAACATTGGTTTTCCAATGGCTGGAACGCTGTAATATTTAAAATGCCACTTCCAGCTTAATCTGTCTACCTACTTCTTTGTGAAATATTGATGCATAAGCATCAGGTGTGTCTCTTTATATTTAAGAAAAAATCTGTATTAACAATAAACAAGGAAGAATTTGTAGCTCTTTGAAAACCTTACAAGTGTATGTAATTGAATTTTCAAACAAGCTTCTTCTTTTCATAAGTATAGTAGTTATAATTTCAATATTTTAGCATTTTAACATGGGTTTTCCAATGGCTGGAAAGCTGTAATATTTAAAATGCCACTTCCAGCTTAATCTGTCTACCTACTTCTTGGTGAAATATTGATGCATAAGCATCAGGTGTGTCTCTCTATATTTAAGAAAAAATCTGTATTAACAATAAACAAGGAAGAATTTGTAGCTCTTTGAAAACCTTACAAGTGTATGTAATTGGATTTTCAAACAAGCTCTTTTTTTTTCATAAGTATAGTGGTTATAATTTTAATATTTTAGCATTTTAACATGGGTTTTCCAATGGCTGAACAGCTGTAATATTTAAAATGCCACTTCCAGCTTAATCTGTCTACCTACTTCTTGGTGAAATATTGATGCATAAGCATAAGGTGTGTCTCTCTATATTTAAGAAAAAATCTGTATTAACAATAAACAAGGAAGAATTTGTAGCTCTTTGAAAACCTTACAAGTGTATGTAATTGGATTTTCAAACAAGCTTCTTCTTTTCATAAGTATAGTAGTTATAATTTCAATGTTTTAGCATTTTAACATTGGTTTTCCAATGGCTGGAACGCTGTAATATTTAAAATGCCACTTCCAGCTTAATCTGTCTACCTACTTCTTTGTGAAATATTGATGCATAAGCATCAGGTGTGTCTCTTTATATTTAAGAAAAAATCTGTATTAACAATAAACAAGGAAGAATTTGTAGCTCTTTGAAAACCTTACAAGTGTATGTAATTGAATTTTCAAACAAGCTTCTTCTTTTCATAAGTATAGTAGTTATAATTTCAATATTTTAGCATTTTAACATGGGTTTTCCAATGGCTGGAAAGCTGTAATATTTAAAATGCCACTTCCAGCTTAATCTGTCTACCTACTTCTTGGTGAAATATTGATGCATAAGCATCAGGTGTGTCTCTCTATATTTAAGAAAAAATCTGTATTAACAATAAACAAGGAAGAATTTGTAGCTCTTTGAAAACCTTACAAGTGTATGTAATTGGATTTTCAAACAAGCTCTTTTTTTTTCATAAGTATAGTGGTTATAATTTTAATATTTTAGCATTTTAACATGGGTTTTCCAATGGCTGAACAGCTGTAATATTTAAAATGCCACTTCCTGCTTAATCTGTCTACCTACTTCTTGGTGAAATATTGATGCATAAGCATCAGGTGTGTCTCTCTATATTTAAAAAATATATATATATATCTGATGTGGGCAACATATGACTTTTCCTGAACACTCAAATTCATTTCTTCTTTATTTTTTTATTAATTCATTAAATTGAGTTTAATTGCACAAAATAACACTGAATGTGCCCTTTTAATTCAATTTTCGCTTTTATTTGGTAATTGGGCATATATTTCAAGGCGGCGTAGCCAAAATCTGAAAAAATTAAAATATCTCGAGACCGGTTAGTCCTAGAGTGAGGGGGTTGGCCTAAATCTTTTCGTCGTCAAAATTTACGTAAAAGACGAGCAATTAATTAATACATTTGAGCATACGTGGTCTTTTATTTTAGATACTGACGATTTTTGCGGGTCATTTCATAAAAAAGGCATGTTCTTCTTTTCCGAATCGTACCAGAATCTAAACAGCACCAGGGTAATCCCCAAGTAGCTTACCTGACAAATTTTATGAAATCTGGTTATTTAGTATTTTAGCTAGAGTGGAAATATGCGAGTTTTGATAGGCCATTTTGCAAAAACGGCAGTTTTTTTTTTAATCCCGAATCTTATCAAATTTAATCAGCACCAAGGTTGTTCCAAATGACTTACCTGTAAAATTTAATGAAATTTGATCCATTAATTCTTTCATACAGTGTAGGGGTGCATACATTGTAGGGTTGGATTGACCCATCGTGCGACACCCGATGGCCCGCTTTGGTTTGAGAACATCCCAATCAACATAGAGAACATCCCAATAAATATAAATATCCAGTCACAATTAATGGCCAGGATAATCCATGTGTTTCTTTTTCTTTGACCCAGACCGTCCGACCTACCCGAAAGTGTAAGGTATCTGTTTGGATGGCCAAAAAGTGCCACTCAATTTAGACCGGAATCAATCCAGTGGGGGAGGCATCCACAGAGACCTTTCCCTCCTTCCCCTACCACCAACCTCTCGGAATAATTTCCAGATCCACATATTTAACGTGCCAGTACTCCGCGTTTTATTTAATATTTTAATTAATATTTTACTTATTTTGGTCTTATGACTGACAAGGGAGATAGCATATATCTAAATAATTTGAGATTAAGTTACTTTTATTTTAATTATATATTATCCAAACTAAATGGATAAAACATTCTCTGTATAAATAAACAAAGTATTTTTACTTCATCTAGTAAAGCTAAGCGTCAAGCAGGATTTTCAGGAGAGACAAATCTCTCTCTGTCTAACCTCATCGGATGATATTCCATTGGAAATGGAACTAAAGGAAAATAAGCACAGAATTTATACTCTAGTTACAGCAAGTCTTTGATAGACATGTCTAAGCTATAAGGAAGTGGTTGTTTTCTTAATATTTAATAGGAAATTTGACTTGGAAAATTGTTAAATTATAGATGTTTTGATACTATAGGGTTGTTTCGATATTTTTCAGAATTAAAGACTCGACATATGGAATTGATATTTAAAAAAAATATGAGACATTCATCTCAAATATCCTGATGTTTTAATTTATTCAATTTCGCCTTACATTCTTTGATTTTTATTTATTATTTGCTTCAATTTTTTTGTATGCATTAGAAGTAGCATAGTTGTTTATAATAAAGAAATTTACTAGTCTATGTATTAAGGTCAAGGTAAAAAATTCTTATGGAAATCAAATCAATCTTGAATGTAATATACGAACATATATTTGGAATTGTTTTTGGTTAAATTTTATCAATTGAAAAAGTAAAGCTTGATAAGTGGTCTATTTATTTTCTTATATATTTTCTATGATTTTTATATTCCAATTAAAAGAGTTTTCCTTGCATTTCGTTTTCGTGCATATAATGTTTGTATTACAAAATCGGAGTTTCACTTTAATCAATTTGTAAATGTTATTAATTTATTTTAATTGTAATTCAGTTATTACCGAAACATTACTTAAAACAGTATTGCATACTTCTCAAATCGCAGCCTAGTACAGAGGCACCGATAGGTAAGGCTAAATAATACTTTGCATAGGGACCTGGGAGGCTTCATTTTTTTTACCTAAACCATCTGAGCTACCCGAAGGTGTAAGGTATCTGTTTAAATGGCCGGGAAGTGCCATCCAATTTAGACCAGAAATCAGTGGTAGTGGCATCCACAGAGATTGTATCTTTTGGAAGAACTTACAGGCCCACATATTTAAAGTTCCCGTACTCCGCATGAACACATAGATAGTTTGGGCAGAGCTGGGGATCAAACTTGGGTGATCCGAGTGCAATCCCTGTGCACTAACAACCGGACTGTTCCACCACCCGGACCGCTTTTTGTCTAAATCGTTTGTAAAAATAGATCAGTAAAATAAGGAAGGGTGCACATTTGTTGTATATGCTCAAAATTTCTGACGGCGGCTATGTTCAGGTCCATTCAGCTGTACTAAGGTATATTTATTGTAATAGATTAAATGTTTTTGTATACAGATTTTTCTTTATCGAAGTTTACTTTATAATATATAAATAATTTAAATGTTTTTCATGTACTGTACAGTCACCATTTTTTTTAATGCTTTTGGGAAAAAAATATATTTATTACTCAATATTTTGCTTTAAATTAATTTTTTTATTTGTTACCTTATTTTAGTTCGGCATCTGATAATCTGGCATCACTTTAAGTCTTAAATGTAACCTAGCTAAAATATATATCATGAAACTTCATATTTGAAAATTGTGAACCCCTTTTTTTAGTCTTCGCAAATTATTTCTCCATGACCGATTTGTCATCATGACTGAACCATCCTCCTCAAAATTAAAAAACTAAATAATCAAATACTTGTAAAGTTACTTGCTTTTTAAAAAGCAGTGTAAAAAGAGTTAATTTTCAAATCTATTAAAATGAAATAAAAATGGAAAATTTACCGATACACATCTCTATGTCTGAAAAAGATGTGGTATGAAATTGATATGATGTTTTTAAATAACAATCTCAGAATGCATATACTTTTTTTTAAAATCATTGTGCATGTAAATTTTTAGTTTAGTTTAAAAAACATTTGACTTTCTTACTTTCATCAATTTACACGTTTTAGTTATCTCTGTACACAAATCACAATTTTAAAATAATTTCTGAAGAAATATTTGTGTGTACACTATCGTTAACATTCTAAGTACTCATTCGTTTAAAGTAATATAAAGTAAGAGATATTTATATTTTATTTAAAACAAACATGTTATCAACATGAAATAATTAATACTTGCAATGGCAGCAAGAAAACTTGCTGTATGCCACAAAAATGTGAATTTCTATGAGGACTGGTATATTAAGTGCTACCATGCAGCCCCCCTTCTAATTTATTATAAATTAAACTCTGGAGAGAACTTTACCTATAAAAGATATTCCCAAAGTTTGAATCAAGCTCTCATTCAGGGTGCAAAATGAAGGAATATTTTTTAGTAGCAAACTGCTAAGCAAAATTTCATTTCTGTAGCAGTTTCGATATTTTGACTAGCAGTTCACAACTATTACTTTACGAGTTCTTAAAAAATGTACCTATAAACATATTGAAATGCTGGGTTAGGGAAAAAAAACGTGAATATTACAGGAGAGATGCATGTTTGCGGAAATATATATATATATATATAAATATATTTTTACCGTCATGAATCATTTGTTGTGATTTTTAAAATTAAGTCGCAAAATGCGATTCAAATTTATTTTTCCATAGCAAAACACAAATTTTCTATCGCGATTTGCAATGCGACACCACTTATTTTGCACCCTGCTCTCATTGCAGATAAGGTAGCTACATGCATGAACATATGAATCAAATCTCAGATTCACAACAGCATTCCTATGAAGTAATTTAGATTATCAATGCTTTAAGTGGTATATTTATCAATGCTTTAATGATATGTAATACTAAATATTTTAGAGTGTACTACAATCAACAGATTAAGGGGTTATAGTGGGGTCCATTGTTTACAAAATATAGTTGGTGAAATATTAGGCAATTGTGAAATATTATAACTACATACAGGAATCATGCAATGCTATTTACTAATTGTCATTTGTAATTGTAGCAAGAAAACATTAAAAACAGAATAGAAATATTTGATATTCATGTTTCAAGCTTTAAATATGTTGTAGAAAACTTGAAAGTAATAGGCAGGACACCCACAAAGGGGGGTCAGTTGGGACCATGGTACTAGGATCCGGCGAACAATAGGGGCACATGGAGGTGCTTGGAGAAAATATTTTTTAGAGTATTATTTGTGCATATGAATTTATAATAAAAATTCTTTTATGATACAATATAGAACGTTTTGTGGAATTATAAAATTACAAGTATAGAATAAATAGAAAGCAAACGCAATTCTTTTGAAGCCATAAAATAAAACCCAAAGAATTGCAGAAATTAAGCATGTGATACGTGAGGAAACTTGTTCTATTTCTTTGATTCCACATTTGTTGCAAAAAAGTTAAAAGAAAAAAAAAAGACGGGGGCCCGTAGCGTACAAGGAAGATGCCTTGTATACTATGCCATCAACACAGCAATAAATACTTCCCGTAAATTGCCTGATTTTGAAGGGAGGGGAAGAACCTTTACGAGGCACCAGCTTCCAACAAAGAGCCCTCTTTGGTTCCTAAGGTAATAAAAATAATTGTTTGTTATTCGGCTTCTGAAATTTGCAAACATTGAACTGATAAAATAAATTCCTTTTCAGAAGAAAAATATTCGCAGAGAGTGAGCACTGTGTCATGGTCATCTCTTTGTCTAAGAGGGTCTTTTTCACTCCCTTACAAATGAGATTGGATCTTATGGGAACGGTCAGTCGTCCCAAAGCAATTAACACATCAGGGTGTCCAGTCCACTGACTCTCTTTTGCAGTTCTGGAGGGCATTTTGGGTAGATGTTTGATGGCAGAGTGTTGTATATCATCCTGGAAGCCGAGGGGTCGTCCTTGAAAGATCTTTTGTCTAACAGAATGTTCCTAAGCAAGGTTCTTGTGAGTTGTAGTGCTGCGTGGAAAATCCCACACGCCCGGTTTGGGCGCGATAAATACCTAGTATGTTCATTAAACATAAAGTTAATGGTTGTCGTGATCGTATTGATTTAATCTGAAAATTAAGAAATAATTAAAATGTTAGCAAATGAGGACACCAATTAGATTTTAAAAATAACATAAAGTTTATTTACATATTTAACATTTAAAAACATGAAAAGCTTTGATCTTAACAAGCAAGCTACGAGCTTAAAAGTTTGATCCTACAAATTCTCACACAAGGTAAGTTACTATTCTTAAATCCGAACAAAATCATAATCACAGTTCTTATTACTCTCGAATTCTAATTAGACTCATAATCACAATTTTTACTATTCTCACGTTCTAATGCACTCATAATTACAATTCCCAAATTCTGCTAAAATCTACACACTTATAAGGTTAGCTACCATCTAAATTTCAAAATATTATAGAGTATAAAATCTCTTCTGAAAATCTTACGTTCAATAAAGCATTTGGCTTGTGCCACAAAGTAAGGCAAAATTCCTCGTATGGAGTTATTTAAAAGAGCGGGAGAGAAAGAGAGTTCTGAGTGCTTTACGTATTCAAAAGCCTTACCTCTACCCTTGGGCCAAACGGCCATTCGAGCGTTGCACAGTCGGGACCCAGGGAGCATTTTTGCTCCGGCGAAATTTTTAGTACTTCACCTTCTCAAATCTCAAAAAGCACTGTCGACTTTCAAACTCAAAATTCGTCTCTCTCGAAAAATCACCAAGTCGATCTCTCCTCCCTCTCTTTTTTTTCATTCGCTGCAAGGTTTAAGCCCCCTTAATATTATTGGAAGATATTAGGGTGCTCATTTTCCAGTGGCTAGCCCCTGACAGAGGGCTTGGTCTGTAGCCCCTGAATTATTATTTGCAGGTGGCTGGAGTCCCACGCTTCTGCGTGAACATCTGGCCTTAACTGCGGCCCCAACGACCGCCTACCCCCGTTGAGTCTTCCTCCACCTTGAACGAGACCACCCACAGGCATGAAGTCCAGAATCCACTGACACTTTCCGTTGCAGGTGGTCAAAGGGGAACTTTATAAAAATTGTGTGGAAACACAGGGACCATCTTTATAGGTATGAGAATCATTCCAATGTTACATTGCATGAGGAAAACCGATGTAACATTCACTCCTTTCCTTTACGTTTTGACAGCAAAAACCGTCTGCGTCCAGCACACCTGAAAAAATACAGATATCTGCATACATACAGAACACAAAATTACTATAAATATGAAACAAAAATTGAAATTCCAAAAATTTGTGTCACAGTTCATTGATTTGGTCAGTTCTATGTGGTGGAAAGTTCCTCGTAAATTGTTTTCCTGAAATCACAAATGTTCAATGTATTCACGCACTGGAAATGACCTGGAAAGTTCTGAGTACACCGTTGTCCTTCCGGAATCATGAAATGTCTGTCGCACTTCTGGCTGGTCCTGGAGAAAAAGGTTGTTTTGTGCCTTTGAAACTGGTTGGTCAGTTCATATTTATGTTTAAGCTGTATTTAGGAAGTTTTTTTTTACTTCACTGTACTCAAAATATATCACACAACAAGAAATGAACTCATGCAACACTTAAAATTTCACCATTTCTAAAGTCTAATGAGACTTTGAAGTAACCGATAGTTTTCACTTTCTTTTGTAATGTCCACATGTGCTAATGGTATGTATTTGGAACTGTTAATGAAACGCCATTATGTGACTTCATCGTGCGGTAACCTTCTGTAAGGAAAAATGTGACCCTGAAAGTCTATGTTGACCTACGCCAGTGCGTCGGTGGGTTGCTACCTCTCCTCATGGCTCTGTCATGGAGCGTCGCTTCTCGTGGGTCAGTTGTAGATGCCCCTCTGCTGGTGTCCTGTCCGTTATTGGTTGCTATCGTTGTCCGCTCTTTTCACCCGTACTGCTGGAGATAAGTTTTGCACAGGCTAAAGAACATACACACACACTCAAATATATATCTCTCAGAAAAATTACATTACTATTAAATCTGATTACAAAAATTCCTATCATAATTATTATTTATACCTAGGCATAATTTTATTCAAAACATTGCTTACTTCCTTAACTACCCTCTAAATACTTTTTATACCTATATACATTCTCTACAAAGTCATCTTAAACTTTATTTCCTTTCAACCAAAACGTAAAAGTTTCCTATCCTTAAGATTTAACCTTCTCTCCGAATTGCCATGCCATGTATTACAAATTATTCGTTTTCTGTACCTCATTACATCTATCTATATATATATATACAAAAGATTTTTCAAACATCACCGTTAAAACCGAAAAAAATATTATATCTCCTTATTCCTATACACCCAAAAAATGAAATGTCTTTCATCAACCCTTTCACAGTTACCGGACAATTTATCATAATTTCTTTAATCGAACACCTTTAATTTCTCTTTTTAATCCAAATTTTGCATCTCAAAACTCCCAATTCTGTAAATTCTCCCTTTTGTTAGAGCATACTCAAGCCTTCTGATATCATAATTCTCTATGCCTTTTTAAACTTCCCATTTACAATCCTGTGTACAAGGAATTCCCTGTGACTTTGTGTTTTTCCTATTTTATTTCCAATTCCAAAATGTCTGTAAATCCGTGTTTTCTCCCCTTTACATTTCCAATCCCATGTACGCCCCTGCATCGGTCAGAAAATCGCTACTATTTCCCAAATTGACCATAGCTCTTTCGTAAAAAAGAAAGTGTGGGGGGAGGAGGAAGCGTATGTCGTAAAAAGAAAAAAACTCTTCTATCTTCCCGAAAAACTGGTATGGAAACAGAGGGTCAACCCTTCGATCTTGCCCGAAGCGTGGTGTGAATCCACGTGAAGAAACTGTCAAAACCCCTACAAACTTATTGGATTCGTCTCCCTCACTGAAAGATAAAGAATGCCTCCCACAGCGAAAAAAACGATCGTACGTCAAACTGGCCATTTTGCCTCGTAAAAAAAGGGAGTGTATGCCTTCTGTACACGTTTTATGTTATTGCTGTGTTAAAATTTATGTAATGTGACAAACCCATTGGTGGATTATACTAACCCGTCCCACTTGACATAGGATATCTATGACATAGTAAAAGGTACGTGTTCTAAAATTTCCCCATTTGTATTAGTTCTAGGCTGTTCCCCTGTACCGTGTGGAAATTCTGCCCCATTCTTATCCTAGGTTCTTCGCTATTTAAGCTCGCAAAAACGAGTTGATCAAGTTCGTTTTTTTGGTTTAATATCGCGTGTCCCCTATACTTAATTAAATTATATTTTTAAATATTACATTAGTTTCAAAAGAATTATTTTTCCTGTTTAGTCACTACTCCTGTTTTCCGACATGTTACCCCTATATCATGTGGAAATTCTAATGTACTAGCTCTATCCCTGTATGTCAATTCCATTTCTCTTTACTAATTAATTTTTATTTTATATTATTTTCCTAATTTTATTTCTATATATTTCTTATCCTTTCTATAACTGAAAAAAAAATTATCTTATTATCATCCCACACAACCTTTTCCCCTGTATTAAATCTAAGTGTCTGTTAATGTTGCCTCCCTCACATATCCTGTTGTCTGGTTCAAATCAACAAAATGTTTATCTAAAATTTCTTTTTCCTTTTCCTTTTCTAAAATCTCCTTACCCACCAAAATTTCTCTGTGTATTTCTAACCTGACTGATACCTATTTTATAACTTCCATACCAATGTTGTTCTCTACCTCTCTTTCTCAAATTTGTATGTCCATCTATTCTTCCTTTAAGCTATATTCTCTTCCTAAATACCTTAAATTCAAATTCAATCCCTTCTCTAAATCTGTTTGTCAAATTTGTATACCCATTTATTCTCAAGTATTCTCTAAACATTATATACATGTATTCTCAGATATTCTCTAAATTTTTATACACCAATTATCAAATATTTTCTAAACATTATATACCCGTATTCTCGAAAATTCTCAAAATTTTTTATCCACCAATTTTCAAGTACTTTCTAAACATTATATACCCGTATTTTCGAAAATTCTCAAAATTTTTTATCCACCTATTCTCCATTTAATCAATTCAAATATCCAATTATATTTATATCCTTTCTCTATTCAATCAATTCCAAATTCAAATTATATTTACATTTTTTCTCTAAATTCAATTCAAATTTCAATTTATATTTACACTCTTTCTCTAAATTCAATTCAAATTTCAATTTAAAATTACATTCTTTTTCTATTCAATCCATTTCAATTTTAAATGATATTTACATTCTTTCTCTAAATTCAATTCAAATTCCAATTTATATTTACATTCTTTCTCTATTCAATCAATTCCAAATTCAAATTATATTTACATTCTTTCTCTAAATTCAATTCAAATTTGAATTCATATTTATACTCTTTCTCTAAATTCAATTCAAATTTCATTTCATATATTTACATTCTTTTACTATTCAATCAGTTTCAATTTCAAATTATATTTGCTCTCCCAAATCCCTTTTTCCAAAATAATATTTTTCCTTTTAAACCAGAAATCCGTCTTTTTATCTCCTTCTCAAGTTCATAAACAGCAATATTCTCCAAGACGTTTTAAAATTTACATTCTCCCAAATTTATCTCTTAACACATTTTCAAATATTATATACAATCCCATATTCTATTCACAACTATTTCCCTTATCTACCGTTTACAATGTGATTCAAAGTCGTTTATTTCTGTTTCTGAGTGAATATGAGTGTGTTCGTGTTAAAATTCCATCTTGTGAGTCACTTTCAAAAGTGTTCGGTGGCTCCTGAAACGTTGTTTTCCCCTTATTTTCGTACTCTTGGCGTTCGCGGGATGCAAGATTTAATTCTGGGGAAGCGGTTTGCAGTTCAAGGACGGGAGGAGGGAGTTCAATTTTAACGCTGTTTGATGGTTGTCTCTGTGCAAGATCAAAAAGGGTGTGAGGGCACCCTTCGATCTCGGAGGTATTCGCTGTGGTCTGAAAGCTTTCGGACGGCGTGTCATTGTGCTGTTTTTCCAGGGTCGTAGGAATGGCCCTGTTTACGTTGGAGATAATGATTTGCTCCTCTTCGTTGAAAAAAGGAAAAGACTGCCCTGCTTCGTTCTGCCTTCTTTCTTCTCTACATTCGGTGTTGGAAGGAGGGGGGATATGTCTTTAATATCTTTTTCTTTGTCGCACGGATGTTTCAGGTGTTCTTTGCATTCCAATAATTCTCTCAATCTATTAATATGTACCCTCTGTGTTTTTTCAACATTTTTCCCAATTTTTTGAATGTCGTACAAAAATCTATTTATTTTCCTTACCAACTAAAAACTTAGCCGTTCCAAACGCGTTTTGATCCTCTAAAAATACTTTGTTTCCTATCTCTAAATTTTGCATTTTTGATTTTGAAAACTGTTGTTGTTCTTGTTTTTGTTTCGCGCGTTCTAAATTCTGGTTTGCCGCCTTGAATGCTTTTTGCATTGTGATTATTTTGTTAGCTATGTACCCCCCATACGATGTATCCTGTTGTTGCTCATTTTGTGGTTGTGTCTCAAATTAAATTGGAACATCACGTCTGTAATAAAGAAAATTCGGTGTTTCGCCTGTCGATGAATGAACGGTTGCATTATACGTCATAACGTGTATCTGAACTGCAGTATCCCAAAAAGGTACTGCAGTTCAGATACACGTTAGTGTATCAGTGAGAGTATAGAGTGTATTTTTAAGAGCATGATGACATTTTTCGATAGCCCCATTGCACCAAGGTGATCGAACAGGCGTTAATTTAGCAACTATTTGTAATTTCTCTGTCATACATTTATAAACTTTTGAAGTAAATTGGACTCCCCTGTCGCTTGTAATAGAAAAGGGTAATCCGTCCGAAACAAACGACTGTAATAATTTTTCCGCCACTGTTTCTGCCCGTATGTCCGGTATAGGGGAAACTGTTAAGTATTTTGTAAATTGGCAGATCATAGTTAGCACGTATCTGTTATTGTTGACACTTACCCTAAAAGGACCACATAAATCTATTGACACACTATGTAAAGGACCTTCAGGAATAGGGATTCTACCCATATTCCTTATAAGGTGTTTTCCTTTTCGACTTTTGCATTTCTCACAAGAAAGGACATAATTATGTGTGTCTGAATACATCCCTCCCCAATAATATCTGTCTTCTATTAATTTGAACGTTTTATCTACCCCTGAATCAGTGACATGTGCCATAGCTAATATGTTTTTCTGTAAAATGCGTGGTATTACTATTGTCTTCTTAAAATTCTCCCGCCACGGTCGATCTTTCCATCTACCAATATGCATTACCAGCCCCGTCTCCTCCTCATCTATATAAAATGTCTCATTGTTTCTACTATGTTTGTGCTTTTCGTTTTTAAATTTTTCTTTAACTCTGTAATTTTTGGATCTTTACTCTGCTTCTTCAATATTTCTTCTATCGTCGGTATTTCCATTAACTCTTCTACATTTCTAATATAAATATTATCTACACTTACAAACCCATTCTCGCCTTCTCGCTCTGTATGCTGTATACTATTTACTGTAAGTTTCTCCGTTTGTTTGTTTACAATTTCAACGCACTCTCCTTCCCGCGATCGTCTGACAATCGGTTCCCCTGAAGTATTACCAATTTTTTTCCTGCCTTGCTCCACATCTGAAGCGCTCTCTTGGAAGGAGGGAGGGGGTGAGGGCGGTTTGTGTGCATCTTGTTCTGGGTGGCTCGCAAAATCTTCGCGACTTAAGAAATCTGCCAGGACGTTTTGTTTTCCCGGGATGTGGATGAATTTAAATTTGTATTCGGAGATGTCTAAAATCCAACGCTGCATTTGGGTGGGAGGATTATGAATCTTTAAATTTTCACCTAACGATTTATGATCTGACAGTAAAAAAAAATTCTCGCCCGTACAAAAAATTCCTAAAAAACTGTATCCCTTGGTGTATTGCAGGTCACTCAATCTTTACTGCAGGTATTTTTTCTGCGGCTGAAATAAGCAATTGACTTAAGAATGCCATCTCTTAATTGTAAAAGGCACGAAGACACAGATAATAAAGATGCGTCGGTGTTAAGGTAGAATTTATCCTCAAAGTTTGGTTGTATTATTATAGGTTTCTCAAAAAAACAATTTTGCAATGTCTGGAAAGCCTTCTCGCACTCTGGAGTACATTTAAATTTTGCGTCCTTCTGCGTTAAGTCTGAAAGTACCGCCGTAATCTGCGCGTAATCTTTTATTGAATTTCGATAAAAATTGCACACTCTTAAAAATCTTTTAAGTTTTCTCAACGTCTTTGGCACTGAAAAAGATGTTATCTTGTTTATATTGTTGTTCATTGGACTTTATCGGTAATCTCGAATCCTAAATAATTAATTTTTGGTAAGAAAAAATCGCATTTGCTCGGGCTTAGCGTTAAATTATTCTCCCTAAATTTGTTAAAAACTAATTGTAATTTATGTTTCATTTCCTCGTAAGAGTCTGCTGGGACAATCACATCGTCAATGTAAGCTAAAATGTTTTGTTCTTGTAAATCTGCTAAAATGGTATCAATATTTTGGAAAATGGGCGCTGAGCTAACGTGTTCGAAAACCATCCTATTATATTTGAAATTGCCGAAAAGCGTTACAAAAGAAAAAAATATTCTGTGCTTAAAACAACTTGGTTGAATGCGCTGTTAAAATCTAATTTTGAAAATAATTTAAATCCTGCTAATTTGGTGATAATGTCATTGATTCTAGGGATGCTGTAAGGAAAAATGGTGGAAATGTTATTTATCAGTCTTAAATCTAAACAATGTCTGTGTCCTCCATCCTTCTTGCGTACTAAAATCATTGGACACGCATAATTTGAGTTGGTTCTAGAAATAATTCCTGCTTGCTTCAAGTCTTTTAATTGCGCTTTCGCAGTGTTTTGTAGTGAGTACGGTATATCATATGGCCTAGATTTGATTTCGTGATTGTGGGCTAATTCAATTTTGGGTTGGATTAAGTCCGTAGCCCCTATGGTCGAAATGTTTTTTGAAAAACTGTCCGCGTATTGTAATGCAAATTGTTCAAAATCTATCCTCCTCTCTGCGCTCATATGTTCTAGTTTAAAATCTGTCGGTTCCAAATCCTTTTTTCTCTGTTCTATCACTTCGGGTGTCGCCTGAATCAAATTTATCATTTCTTTGCAAATATAGCTTTCCTCCTCCTCTGGCTTATTTTTCTCTGGCTGAATTTCAAAATTTTCTGATACTTGTCCCAAAATCATATGTTTATTCAAAGTAAATTCCGATTCTGTGTTATTTTGTACCCTTATCCAAATTCCCTTCTCTGACATTTTATAAATCCCATAATCCATGTTTATATAGTTTTTCTGTACCGGTTCAAATAAAATATCCGTGCCTTCCTGTACTTTATTCTCGGGTATGATCAAAATCTGTTTGGTTTCATTCGGCATAAATTTGATTTTCCTGTTAATTCTGGAAACGTTGGGTTTTTCTATTAAGCTGTGTATTTGTGTATCTCGCGGTGTTTGATTTTGATTCCTAAGCTGTATTTCTATATTTTCAATTTTTAAAATATTACTTAGTGTGTATATCCAGAGCCGGTCTGCACTCAGGCCGTGGCGCCAGAATCATGACGTGACGCTAGAAGGGGAACTCTCGCTAACTCGGGAAAACTTGCAAATTGAGAGTTAAAAAATATTTCAAAATAATTACACTTTTACTCATTTCTATGCCTAAATTTTAGCACAGTTAATTTTATAAAGATTATGTAAACTTAGATGGGGTGGGGGGTATATTTTTTACTGGAGCTCCCACAAAGCAAGAACTACTCTGTCTGAATGATTACAAAATTATATATAATCTAGATCCTTTTACAGTTACAAACCCAGTATTAATGAATAGTAAGTAGCTTTCATTTTTCATCTACTACTGTAAACAATGCAATTAATATGACATCAAAATTTCTACAACCATATGTATAATAGCAAAAAAATATTGTGTGGCAATTCTATTTTTACATATAACTTTAAATATTTTCACATTGCTGATGAGAAAAATCACTTCAATTGATTTCTAATAAATATTAGAGTTTTGAATATTGAATACTTTTAATGCAAGGGATACTTTTTGCCTCTCAATGTTAAATGGATATAATGATTTTAATGTTAACAAGTGAGAAAATTTAAGGAGTTTATCTATTTCAAAGTTGTATACATTCCGTATTTCAAAAAAATTTGCCTCTTTAAGGTTTTCATTATTTTGGAAATCAGGGTACTTCAATTTAGTGTCTTTTAACCAATAATTTCTTATAGATTTTAATAAATGAACAGGATTATACATCAAATACAGAGATATATCAGGATTACTTGGATTATATACAGCATCATTAAATTTATAGTGTTGATTAATTTATTGAATTTCAAAATATGCCTCTGCTTATATTGCTGTAGAAGCTTTAAAACAATGTAGTAACAATTATTTTTTTATAAATCTGTATTATTCTGTAGATTCCCAAATTTTGAATTGGTGGGAAAACAATAGTACATATTATGTTATTAATTATAGATCTCACTGAAAATCAGTAGGCTTATTGTTGTTACTGATTACGTAACTAATAAACACAAATAATATTTTAGACCAAAAACATGCAATATCTGAAAAGATTTTGGAAGTTATGTTGCATTCACTTTTAAACTGAAAAATACACATAAAATGATTTTTTTAATACAGTGTAACATAATTATATTTTTATAGTAGTTTTTGATCTAAAATGAATGTTCGAAATATTGAAAATGTTTCTGCAGTTTGATGCCAATGGTGCTCCGGTAATCGCTTAGGAATTGACATCTATTACTTCAAAAAATCACACAAATTTTTATTCTATTTACTTTTTGTTTCAGCGATATAGGATTAATTGTAAAAAAATATATAAGTTTCATTGTATCTCGAGAACAGCTCTTGATAATTTCTAAATAATGAAGAATTGTGTCCATTGATTTCTGGTTAAAACTATGTATGTACAAAATATTCATTCATTTAATAATAGTGAGTTTAGTTTATTTTTTTCAATTAAAGGAAAATCTTGAGAACATGTTAACGTCTTAAAAATGAGATGGCATTCACATGTAAGCAAAAATCACATTAAATACCTATTTTTGCAACATCTTTATAAGTTATTATGTTTTTATATTGCTTATTCGATTTTCTAAAATAAATGTTCGAAAAATGGAGGGACTTCTCCGTGGTCTGTTCACTCCCAAAATTAATAGGTCTCTGATGTTCATTGATTGAAATAATAGCACTAAATGTTATTCAATTTGCTCAATTTGTTAGAGATATATAGTGCTGCTTGAAATAAAAAAATTAAGTTTTTTTTTCTAAACAAGGCTTGTTTGATGATGTTGACCCCAGTAAGAGAATAAATATGCACAGTTATATTTAGCAAATGGTTGCTTTGAATGAAAATTTCCCAATTTATCCAAAGCAATTAATTCTGATATGCTAGGATAAATCATTTGCAAAGTTTTCTTTACCTTTTACCTTTACAACACCTGAGAAAGTGAACCTAATGTTCATATATGTAATTCTTTCTCTCATCTATAATGAAATCAATTATCATAAATTAATTTGAAACAGAACTCGAAATAGAAAATTTTATGAACCAGAATGCCAAATCACTCGTTTCGTATTTCCAACTAAAACTAAAGTCTGTAGCACTTGACTTTCCCTCTATAATGAAATGAATTTACTTCTTTCACAGTGAAAATATAATGTATAGGATCTATGTCACAATGTTTCCAGCTGAATTGTACATTAGGCACTTTTCCTGATGACAACATCTAAAACTATTTCGAAGTACCCAATTTACTTATATTTCATGCAACTTTAAATTGGCAATTATCAATATTGATAGCATCCGTAATAGTCCATATATTAAAATATTTCAATAATTAATTTATCAAGTTGGCAGCACTTTTGTAATTTTAATGATATTTTCATCAATCTGGAGGTTGTTGTTGTTGAGACCCAGACCGTCCGACCTACCAGAAAGGTGCAAGGTAACTGTTTGGACGGCCGGGATGTGCCACCCAATTTAGACCGGAACCCAGTGGGGGAGGCATCCACAGGGACCGTACCTTCTTTCCCCTACCACCAACCTCTCAGAAGGACTTATGGACCCACATGTTTAACGTGATCGCACTCCGCGTGAACACAGCAGCAGTTTTGCCAGTGGCGGGAATCGAACTCGGGCCTACCGAGTGCAATTCCCGCCCGCTAACCACTGGGCTACCGCGTCCAATCAATCTGGGGGTAAAATATAGCCAAGTTGGCGATATTTTATTAAATGAGTAGCCAACTTTGCTAAAAGTTATCACCAAGCGTTACAAATAACCAGAGAGAAGAATATTTCTTATATATATAAATGACTGTTGGCAAGTTATCTGGTGTCAAAATACAAAACAATTATACGAAATACCTTCTTTCGAGAATAGAATGAACTAGATTCACGAGAATGATGTTAACAAATTTAACACGTAATATATATATGAAAAGTGAACATATTTCACAACAGTTAATACGTTTTTTATTTAATTTTATGTGATTTTTTGATAAATTTATTTTAAAAAGTGTAACATCTTAACAATGATTCATGCTAGCATTCTTAAATTTGTATCACTAGTTTTTTAATGAAAAATTACATACGAAATGATTATTTGTGTAACGTTATTGAAAGTTCTGATTTTTTAAAAATTTCATTCGAAAATTTGGAGGTCTTCCAAACATTTGATTGCATTTAAAATCAATAGGCTTCTAGTGTTCACGTATTGTAATTTTTACACAAATATGTAATTTTTGGAATAAAAAAATGTATACTTTATACCAAATTTTGTCCAACATGCTCTATTTATTTGTGAGGTATCTCCATTCACACACACACACAAATCACTTTAGAAACAATTGATTCGATTTCACGATTTCTTAAAACATGCTCTTCCATCAAAAACTCCTAATTACTTTCCTTATATACATAATGTATAAGGAAAGTATTGCGACGGGGTCGAAAATTCGAATTCGAGTTTTCGACGGGAGAGCACGTTTCAAGCATCCCTGATCACGAATCAAACATTTTTGAAGTGATGTCTGTGTGTGTGTGTGTGAAAGTATGTGTGTGTGTGTCAGTGAGTGTGTCACCGAATCTCAACAAAATTTGGTACAAAAATCACAATCCGTAAACACTGGAAACCTATTGTTTCTATACGCTATTGAATGTTCAGAACCCCCCTAAATTTTCGAGTGAAATTTTGAAAAAATCGTCAAAAAATCAAAACCACTAATAAAGTTACGCAAATAGACGTTTCTTATGTAATTTTTTATTAGAAAACGATTGGCATAAATTGTAGAACGCTAACATGAACCGTTCTCTAGATATTGCACATTTTTCAAAAAAATTATCAAAAAGTCATATAAAATAAAAAAAAATATTTCCTATTGAGAAACATGTTCACTTTTCATATGTAATACCATACGATAAATTGGGTGATATTATTCTCGTGGATCTAGCTCGTTCCATTCATGGAAAAAGGTACTTTGAGTAATACTTTTGTATTTGAACGCCTATAGCCATTTGTTTGCGGTAAGAATAATTTATTTCTTCATCCAAAACGCTTGGCGAGATTTTGGCGATGCATTTGGCGGAATGTCGCCAACTTAAAATTCAATATCTTGGAAAGAATATTATTATCTACTATAAGAAAAACCTATTTTTTTACTGTAAAATCAGTAAATTCATTACATTATATAAGGAAAGTCATGTGTTGCCCTCATCAGATTTTTTTAAATGTAAAAGTAGTAAATTCATTGTATTATATAAGGAAAGTCATGTGTCGCCCACATTAGATACTTTCTTTATATATTATACTATGCACATAGGGAAAGTAAATAAAAAACAAATTGACAACAAATGGATAAAAATTTCATTTATTTTCAAACAATATAAAAACATACAGAGCCTACAAAAAAGTTTGCTGTAGTATTACATTAATAGAGCACAGCAAAATGTTACAAACATAATCACAAAAATTATAATATCAAATATAAAAAATACTCACAGGAAAAGTGCACAAGGCGGTTTTCATATATTTTTGATGAACCAGCGGCTATCGTAGACATATGATTGTATGTAATGCATTGAAAGTTGTATTAAAATACTATTATTATTTTTTTTATCCTACGCCAGACCTTGGTTTTTCAACCATTAGTCTCTGTCGAGCAGCCCAGTAAAGTCTTGAACGAAACGAAAAGTCATCCTCCGCAGAATTTCTATCTGCGGCATCACTAAGCCCAGGGCAAGTGTAGAGGCTGTCACCAGTCATGTCCCCAAGGCCACAAAGTGAGTATGTCGGAGAATCGGATAAGCCAAAACGATGTAAATGTTTCTGTAGAAAGTCGTGGCCAGTCTTGAGCCGGAAGGTATATAAAAAAAAATAATTAAATATTAAAATATGACTCTGTGCGAAGCACAATAGGCTCATGTAGGTATTAGATAATTCTTGTGAAGAGTAAAGTAAGATCCAGCTGTGAAAAAGAAGTTGCTTTATTGCACAAGGCCAAATGACAGCTTAATGTGGCAAGCAGTTCAAATTTACAAATCATATAACATAACTACAATGGAATTTCAATATATTTCATGAACTGTTTGGTTTGTTCTGGTACATTTCAGCCCCTGATTTGAAAGCATGCCGTACCTCTCCTGTATATTATTCACGCCTGTGAAGTGACAAATTTGCAAACTCGTGCTATAAAGTATCATTTCATTCCGAAAATATGAATTTTAATTATAATTGGATACAATCAAAGCATTATTTTAACGTTGCATGCCGTACTTAATACTATCAAACTGTACTTAATATTATCAAAGTTGTACATATAATCAAACTTACTAAATTTATCCTTGAAACTAGTTTTGATCGCAAATAATTTAATTTCTTATTACAAAGGAGGGATAATGGATAAAAAATGATAAGCACAAGAAATGCAGCAGATTTCTCTAATAATTAATTGCTTTAATTAATTTTAAATTTCAACAGATTCATAGTTACTAGTAGAAGCGTGAAGTTTGAACCTGAGAGACTGCTACCAGTCCTTGACTAAATAATAAGACAATTTTATGAATATTAAAGGTCATTAAATATTTATATAACAAAAAATAAAATTTCCGAAAATTTTGATTTTAGTGGTCATCTTAGTGACATTATGCACTTAGTGCTCCTTTTAGTGACATTTTACACTTCTCTAAAGAGCACTAAATATAGGTCCATAAGCATTATGGTGCTCGTAAGCAACATGCTCAGGACATCTGTTCTATGGGAACTGACAAATTCAGTCCTACCATGTTACCAACTTCAAATTTCAATAACATTTAATTTGAGTTTCATAAAAATATTTAATGAAACACGAACAAAATGTAAAAACTTCTGGATCTTCAATAATAAGTTATTAGAAATGCAATTTATTAAATCAGCTTTAACTTTCTTGAAATTCAGAAACATATAAATCCAATCAGGCCTTGTAATTTAATCAACTTTAGCCATCATAGGAGTTCAAAAATTATTTTAATTGTTTGAGAAGTAACTCACTTTTCGCATTATTTCGTTTTTGACATTATTTGGCGCTATAAAATAAGTATGTCAAAAGGGCTTTTAACACCAAATTTAGTGTAGCTTCTGTAAATATGCAATTTTGCATGCATATATGAAGATACTTAGTTTTTATGTACAGCTACTTAATTAATACACTGGATATAAATATAAAGAGTATCATTTATTCTACAGGATGAGCATGTCCTTAAAGGTTGTAACTAAAAGAACATGGGAAAAGTTTACCAACATTTTATAAAAAGCATAACTCTTTAGCGATCATTTAATATTCTATTACTCTCAGTGGTAGATTGGGGGAGATTGGGTCTGCAGCCATGAACACCAAATTGTGTAAATTAAAAAATATACCATAATTTTACATTACATTCTAATTTATACATTTGTACGACTGCACTTACTGCTATCGAGCTTAACATATAGTTGCTCATATAGTCAGTACTTTTGATATGTATATCAAACACGCCTTTTAAAAATACAATATTTCTTTTAGTTCTCCAATTAACACTCTGTATGGTGATAATTTGGGGTTTTAAAATGGCTTGAAAAGGCAAATTTTGGATTTAGTTGTGTTTGTGTTACTGGTAAATAAAAATTGAGCTGCAATTATACTAGTTTACTTAAATTTTAGTAATTGCAATTTAAGAAATACAATAATTCCGAAAGTACAATAACAACAATTATGTATGTAAATTGTTTCTGAATAAATAACTAGTATACTTTAAACCCCTTTAGATCTTAGTTATTTTCTATAGTAAGATAAATATATTTTTACATATTTCAGGTTAGCAAAATAATAGTTTATGAAGCATTTCATACATGCATTTCTTTCTCATTAATTTTTAGCATGTTCATTGTAATCATCTTAAATGTAAACATATCTAAATATTGAAGGATATCAGAGTAAAATATATGTATATTTATATAAAGCGCCCACACAAATAATAAATAATTGTGGAAAAAATCAAAATTCAACACCGTCTGTTTCTCTTACTTTTTATTTCGAATATTAAGTAGTATGATTTTTGGAAATTGAACTTCTGTAAAATGAATCAATGAGTCATTTACTATTTTTAACAAGTCTTAAAAATCTATGTCATTTAAAATGACAAATTTTTAATGTCATTTAAATTCCCAGTTAAATGTTTTAGGTCTATATCATCAAGTTGCATTTGGTTGACTATATTCATATATCAATAGCGACCCCTTTTTACTAATAAACAGAACTCAATTTGTTGCAAGGGCCCTATCAATATTTTAAGCCAGGGACCCCATGCAAGCTTGATCCACCTCTGATGACTGCGTGTTTGGGCCCGAGAGTATAACCGGGAATGTCATTAGTAGCAGAGAGCGAAGGTAAAAACCAGCCAACAAAACTGTAATGTATGATGAAAATAGACTGTGCACCTTGAAATCAATCCTATTATAGATACTCTTACTACTGAAATAAAAAGTTCCACAAAATGTTACTTGACAAACTGAAATTCATTGAAAAAAATTAACTTCAGTGTGGCTCAACTCGACATTTTCATACCAGATTCCATTGTTAAGTAGCTTGTTTTTTGTTTGCAAATTTTACAAGAAAAAAAATTTCAAAAATCTATATTGTTGGTTCAAATGATCATAATTAAAGCATGTTACCTTTCATTTTAAAATCTTGAAAATTTCTTTCGACTGATACTAAGTTTGACAGTGCATCCCATCGGGAGAGGAGGGGGAAAATCTTTCGATTGATACCATACTTGGCAATGAACCCTGTGGGGGTAACTTGCCCATCAAGGGGGGGGGGGAGTTGCTAATGATGTCATGAATACAAAAATTGTATCACAACTATTTTCATTACGGTTGAAGCTGTTAGGTTTCATGTTCATTGAGCCATAAACAACCTCTTTTATGCATGCATAATTATGTTAAATTTTGTCCTATGCTACCAAAAAATTTAAAATTTCACAGTTTTCACTTGATTTAAAAAGTTCTATCTCATTCTGGATTTTTTAATAATAAACTGGATATAAAGTATCGTCAAAATCCATTAATATTTATGGAAGCTATCGTGTACACAAGAAATTGACCGCAAACAGAGGGACATCATTCTAAATATAGTCAAAACGTGTTCAAGAGGCACTAAAACACATTGTCAAAATTTTTCATTAAAACAATACTTTCTTTGTACTATATTTTACAGAATGAAATACAATTGAAATAAAAATTAAATACTCTTATAGGGGAGGAAGTGCTTGAGGAGAATAAAGTGCTTTAAGAAAAATAATAAAGAGGAGAATAAAGTGCTGCTCAGCGTTAAGAAAAGTACATGGAATGAAAATTCACTGAACTCATTGCAGGGCTAGATTCAAATCTGTTACTTTCAAAACACGCATGACTGTATATGAAGAAAGTGTACTGTGTATGTTAAAATTCAAACCGTAACTTTTATTACTGAAATGTAAAGATACACAGAATGGTGCTGGACAAAATCATGATTTCATCGCAGCATAACACATTTAAATCAACAAATTCTGTTACTTTTATTCTAAAACATGCAATCGAAACTTCACATATCAGAGGAAAAACTCAATACAGTACTTTATATAGTACAAGTGATTTCTAATGCCATGTCAAACAAGTTAATAATCCATTATACATGCAATATATGACAATACTACATGCAATATTTTTACATGCAATTAATTTGTTATACTTTACAAAAACAGTTACTACCTCAGCTGATTTCCGAGATGCAGATATATTTTAAAATAGCTAAGAAAACACTGAGAAAGTTCGCTGAGATATTATAAACAGCATAACTCATCTAGTGCTCATTTAGCCTTTTCGTGACATAAAACTACTTTTAAAAGCATTATGTAAAATAAAAATACAATTATGCAAGTATATATGAAGCGTAGATAACATAAAAATAAAGGAAACAAATTTTAAAAGTCAATGCATAACCAACAATGATGCGTTTTTGGCTTATGAAAAACCGGCAAGAAGAAGATGATATTTTAAGAAAAATATTGTTAAATGTTGTCAGATTAATGTTTAAGGCATAAGGTCAACATAATAAGTAATTAAATAAGAAAACTTACTTCAATTCTTTACGAAAAAGCTATCCATATAAAAGAATCCATATACCGGGTGGTCAGAATTAAAACACCCCTACTCTGATCTCTCTATACATCGAACTACTCAGTGTAAAGGCTCCAAAACTGTTGAACCTACTATTCAAGACATGGGAAAAGGGATTACGCAAAAATAAAAAATTAGTTCCAGAAACACCGATAGGTGGTGGAAAATATGCTGAAAAGACACAAAATACACATTTGTAACACATTTTCTTCGAACGTACCAAACATTCATATCACAAGGATGCAGGGAATGCTGCTCAATATGGTTCCCTTCTTCAAGATGTAAAATCTGCAGTCTGTGGACAGCTTGTTCAACTGCGGATCGTAATTGGTCGATTGAGATGCTTCTCACATGCAGAGTGATACTGTCTTTCAAATCTGCCGAGGTTACCAGACGTCCTCGAGAAAACAGCCAAAAATCACAGGGATTAAGATCTGGAGAACGAGATGGCTAGGTTGTCGGAAACGCACGACTAATTACTCTACAATTAGTAAAATGTTGTCGAAGAAACTGCTGTACACAGAGTCCAATGTGTGTAGGCGCTCCAACTTGCATAAAGGTAATTGAATCAAGACACTGGTGCTGTTGCAGTTGGGGTACAATAAAATTTTCGAGCATGTTTTTGTACCTCCTGGCCGTCACGGTGCATGTCACAGGGCCATTGGGAGTAGTCTCTTCGAAAAAGAAAGGTCCAAGAATGAATTTGGCTGTGAATCCACACCAGACTGTAACTTTCGGTGAGTGAAGTGGAATTTCTTGGAAGGTACGAGGGTTTTCCGTGTCCCAAATGTGACAGCTATGGGTGTTGACTGTTCCACTTAGGTGGAAATGAGCTTCATCGCTCCATAGAATCCGCCATGGCCACGATGCATCCACTTCAACTCTAGCCAGAAATGTCAATACAAAGGTCAGTCGCTTCTCCCTGTCGATGGTCAACAAGTGGTGATTGTGACTAATTTTGCACGGAAAAAATGCACTATGTTTCTCAGTACGTTCCGCACTGTGCTGTAGGGAACACCCAAGTGCCGTGACACTCCACGTGCACTACTACAGCCTATAACGTTATCCATTGATTGTTCAACAATAGCGGTGGCAACATCGTCAACGACATCTGAACGAGTCGATTTGCGTCCTCGACCCGGCTGAACTCCAAGATGTCCAATTTTATCGAATCGAGCGATTATTCTCCTGAGAGCTTGTGGAAGTGATGATCCTTTGCGCAAATTCTGGAGTCGACGAAACTCTCGAAGTACAGCTGCAGCATGTCCTTTGTTTTCATAAAACAACTTTTCTGGCAGCGTGACAGCCACTGCTGATAAGAATGAAAATTTCCCAGTTTTATCCTTTTTTATGCCCAGAACATAGTAGCTGCAAACCAAGGGTTTATGCAAATTTTTGTGCTTACAGTGCGAAATTGCAGTTACAATGACAGTTTAAGTTTCTTCATTTTTTTTATCTTCTTTTTTTCATATCAGCAAAATAAATTGAAAAGGAAAAATTCCATATCGCATGTGTTTGTCTTTTGTGATTATTTTGTATCATTTCAGCATATTTTCTGTTGTACAGCGCCACCTATCGGTGCTTCTGGAACTAATTTTTTTCGCGTAATCCCTTTCCCCATGTCTTGAATAGCAGGTTCAACAATTTTGGAGCCTTTACACTGAGTAGTTCGATGTATAGAGAGCTCAGAGTAGGGGTGTTTTAATTCTGACTACTCGGTATATAAAAGAAGCTATACAAGAATTCATAGCATAGCATTCAGGTGCAATGCAGGAATCTACCGAACCGTGACAGATCACGTGACTTTCTCGCCACAATTTATGATTTAGCGCTCAAGCTTGGCTTTCTAGTCAGCTCTGGTTTGGCGTTAAAGTGGTCGTGATTTACTGTTTTCGCCAAAGATCACCTGGCGGCCATCCTGGGTTCTGTACGCACCACGGATTCTGAATAAGCCAACGGGCAGACACTAGTGTTTGGCGCAAGGTCGGATCTTGCCAAACCTGCGATATTCAGAGTTATCTATCGGGAACGAAGTGGTTAGGCTACCTGCAAGTGCGGTTGCGGAAACGATGTAATTTGGCTGCCTTCAAGTGCGGACGCGCATTGAGCTACCTGCCAGTGGGCTACCGTCAAATTAACCGGATGGTTGTTGTCTTACGGCAGAAGGTAGCAAATTATATTTCATTTACTAACGTTAGACGACAGTGTTATTTAAATTGTAGCTCTTCAAATATATTTAAAAATTAATTTCCGATAAAAGAGGCGAATTTTACGGTTTCTAGCTCCTACAAATGTATATATAGCATTAAAATAGAGCTTGAAGAATGAAGCAATTCCTCATTTCCTCTTCTATTTTTCTGAAAATAAAATATAATAATCTTTCCAAACTTTTTTAAGGAACTTGACAAGAAGTATTTGATCATAAAATTTTTTAATTAATGGACCCGAGCTGGAGCCTCCCTCCCCCCCCTCCCCGGTATGCTGGAGAACCCGGCCCATACAGGAAAAATTAGGTACACATAATGAGGGGACGTGGGCCCAGAGAGGCCCCTTCCCCCCTCGCTTTCTACGGACCTGCATGTGTGTGCTTTATTTTGAAGAAAAAGAATAAGAGAAAGGTACAATTGACACTTTACTCCTCAGAAAAACGCTGATAAAGTTGTGAAGAAAAAATATAAAATCTTTACGCAAGTACTTCTAGTGAAGTAATATGATTTAATAGCATTAAATTTATGCTTAACTTATCTCTCAGCAAATTGTCTCTTCCATTTCATAATATTAAACCATTCAATTATAAGTAGCTATTTTTTTTAAATAATTTTTAATATTATATATAATAATATATTCTTAAAAAATATTTAATTATAAACCGGTTTCTCATTTTTTTAATTATTTAATAATGCATTTTATATGTATATAATAAACTGAGTAAATTATTTTTTCTTTTTGTTATTAATTTTATTTTTTTCATAAGTGGCAAAAGGTTTCCCATCTGTAAGTATTTAAAACGAATTCTAATATAATATTTAATAATATATTTTTCAAAAGCATTTTTAAATTTGTTCTTATAATTTAATAATTTACTCTTGTTTATTATATTTAATAATTTTCGTTTTAAGAATTTTAAATTACTTTTTCCTGCTATTCCTTTTATGCAATGTTTTAAATTTATCATTAAAAAAATCCTCTTATAGATGAAACATAATTATTTTATAACTTTTCGTTATCAAGAAAGAAAATATTTAAAAATAAACTACTTTAAAAAATTAAAAACATACTATTTTTAGATCTCACAAATGCATATATAACATTAAAATAGATCTTGAAAAAGGAATTTTCCCCTCCTATATACATATAGGAGGAGGGAATTGGGGGCTTTTATTTTGTTGAAATTATTTTCATTATTATATGTTAACTGGAATAATATGTCCAATGACTTTTTAAAGTATTTATTCTTATATTACAGCTATAGCCAAACATATATCACACAACATAGCTATAATAAAGGGTTTGAATTTAAAAATATATAAAAATTTCTTATACTTGTACATTGCAGTCAGCATATCAACCTAAACGCAATATAACGCTACTTTCCACCGGAAGACAACCGTCCGACTAATTTGACGGAAGCCCACTTGCAGGTTTCCTAATACAACTCTATCCGCGACCACACATGCAGGCAGCCTAACCACAGCCTATCGGGAAAAGGTAACTTTTTGGATCGGTCTAACTCCGCCTTAAATAAAGTAGAATATGCAGTCTTTTTACAAGTTATTGTGTGATTTGGTTTATTGCAGTTTGGAGAAACATTTTAAGAACAAATTTAAATAATTTTCAGCTTATGATTGCTAGCTTTATGTGGTATACCAATAATTGTGCAAGAATATTAACAGAGATATTCAATAGAGCATGGGCACGAATGTAAATAAACAGCCTGCCTAGTAGAATGCGCAGGATTGCAAGGGCAAAAGGGCACTTTCTTTCCCATTGAGTTCTATGCAAATTTTCTACGATGTCTGAAGAATTGCTTCGTACCGTAAAAACTATTGCATATAAAAATATTAAATTTGGTACACCTGTAGACAGAGCTTTGGGGAATACGCTGAAATAAACCGTTTTTTGATATATATTGTAGTTTAAGAAATATTTAATATCAAAATCAAAGACAAAATATTTGAGCTGCGAGTTCGCGTCCTAGATAGACTAACAATAGCAAGATCACAAATTTTTGCAGGCAGGTACCTACATGGGTGAATTTTTGCAGGACGGAGCCCCTTTTTTTTAATTTCGATGTAGTTTTTGAGATATTTTACTATTTATGCACTTCTGAAGTGAATATTTTTTTAGTATCGGCACGTCTAGCGATTTCTCTGTCTCATCATATCATCAAATTTTTAAATTATTTGTTTAAAATTTCGAAATGTTTGTAGGGTATGTAAAAGGTAATCAAATAAAGCACAGCGCAATACATATTAGAATAAAAGAGCAAGCATTTGTTTGGGCTGTAAACATTGGAGATAGGTATAATACTCATGTACAAAATATATTAATATTACATGATGCTTATCAACTTCAAATATGATTCACGGAACCTCATGACACATTTTATAGTATACATGATATGGGAAATGATCTCCCACTGACTAAAGCATTGTAGTATTTCTTGAAACTGCTGAATCAAAATGGTTACACAAAATTTGTATAGTTTGAAAAGCACCGACCGACCAAATTTAGAAAGTTGATGTGCAAAACAGTATAACTTTTACTTGAATGTCTTATACTAGTTTTGGGGAGATTAGTTACATCTATTTAACAAATGATACCCCCCAAAAAATTATACTTGTACAGTTTGAAAGGAACAGACCGACCAAATATAGAAAGTTGATGTGCAGAACAGTATGACTTTTACTTGAATGACTTTTACTAGTTTTGGGGAGATTAGTTACATCTATTTAACAAATGCCCCCCCCCAAAAAAAATTATACTTGTATAGTTTGAAAAGCCCCGACCGACCAAATTTAGAAAGTTGATGTGCAAAACAGTATAACTTTTACTTGAATGTCTTTTACTAGTTTTGGAGAGATTAGTTACATCTATTTAATAAATTCCTCCCCACCGAAAAAAATATACTTAAATTTACTTTAAGATTCAATTAATCAAATTTTATTACTATAATGTCAATCAAAACTATGTACATGAATGAATCTTTACATATATAATAATACACTTAATTATTTAAAATTATATTACTTTTAAAAATGCAAACAATTATCATGTTATGATTTTATAAAAATATAATTCAATTTGGACAGCTGATATCTATATTTACTTTATTACTCACATATTGTAATTTATTGTATCACATCAATACAAGAAACAGGATAATAAGCTTTAAATATGCAGCATTAAATAAATAGAAGAATGAAATGTAATAAGTTTCACAATAATATTTAACCAATATATATCAAATGAGAAGTTTTCTTAAAACAGCAAGTGAAAAATGAAAACCTTATTACACTTAAAAGATTTTCATAAGCAACGATTTATCTTTTTAGAAACAATTTATCAATTTTAATTACTAAGTTGCCAATCAAAACTATGCACATGAAAAACAAAATAACCTATAAATAATAATGCACTCAGTTAACATTCAATATCAATATATTTTTTAATTCAAACAATTTGGTGTTTTTAAAAAAGTATAACAACATTGAAATTAGGATAGCCATTATTTAAATCTGCTGTGTCTTCCCTGTAACATTGAAACGGCCATTTAAACTTATGGTATCACATCAAAGCAAGATACAAGTTAATAAACTTAAAACTGCAGCATAAAACTAAAGATAGACAGAAATGGGATAACCTACACTATACTTGACCAGTAATAGATGTGAAATAGTGAATAATTTCATTAAAACAGCAAGTATAAAGCTGGTCAAAACACAGAAATCTACAGGTTCACAATAGGAGAATCCCAATGTTTTGCCCTTACAAATTTCGCGCATGTCAGTTCAGTTTGCTTGTGACGTCACGTGCCCATGCTCTATGGAAATATGTACCACAGCCGGTCTACACACAGGCCATGGCGATACTGAGGAGAAATTGTCGTGACATCACGGTAAGAGGGGAGCATTCGGAAAGAAGAGAACAGAAATTCCAGCGCGGTCAGCGTCCCTCGTGGAGTGGTTGATGATTGCGAAAGATTTTTGAGGTTTTTGGAATGTTCTATTAATGTTATAGCATCGTGTTTTGTGCGTAATAAGTTGCTCTTATGTTTCATTATCATTTAACTAGCGTTCATGGGTGCTTTAGAGGCATTTTTTAAATAGTTTATATCTCTTAATGTTCGCCATGTGTTATTGCGAGTATCAACATATGCCAAGAAAAAACGTTCGATGTGCTTTTAAAAAATCTCCAGTACAGTGCGAAGCAGCTACAAAAATGTGGAATACAATTTAGCCTAATTGCAAATAAACGTGATTTGGATTTATTAATAAATGCATGTGAAACTGTGCATTCTACTCCATCACAACTTAATTAAATCGAAGCCGCAGTGAAGTTGTTGGAGAAACAGAAGCAGGTATGTTTAGAAATTGCTTCGATTTTCACAAGAACTGTTTATTTAATGCTTTAAAATATATTTATCTAGTTCTTCGTGCTATAAGGCATTTAGAAATTCAAAGGTGTTGACATTGTCTCATGTGAGAACATTAAGTAGAATTTCAAAAAAGTTAAATGTGGATTCAGATTTTTTTTTAATCCGTGTAATAATTATTTAAAACGTAGTGTACAATGTTTAAACGAAGACCAAAAATTTGTCTCTCTCTTAATTGATGAGATTTATGTTGATCCTAATTATACGTTTAAATGTGGTAAAGTTACCGCTGATTGTTTTGATAGTAATGAAAAAGCAAAAACTGCCCAAGTGTTTTTGATTACATCTATGTTTTCGAATTATAAAGACGCAATAGCAATTGCCCCAGTTTCAACATTTACGGGACAAAAGCTCTATAATTTGGCATCTATGTTAATTTGCAAGTTAAAAGAACTTGACCTTAATGTATTGTGTGTTATTACTGATAACAACAATATTAATAGAAACATGTTTTGCTTTTTTTAAGAAACACGATAAATTTAATGATGATGTATATAATCCAAGTAATCCTGATATACCTCTGTATTTGATGTATGATCCTGTTCATTTATTAAAATCTATAAGAAATAATTGGTTAAATGTAAAAGACACTAAATTGCAGTTTCCTGATTTCCAAAATAATGAAAACCTTAAAGAGGCAAATTTTTCTGATTTACGGAATTTATACAACTTTGAAATCATCATATCATATTAAACCTAACTTTGAGATATTTAGATACAATTCAAGAAATGAAATCATGTTGGACTTGCGTTGTTCATGAACTTTCAAAGGTAATCGAAAAAAATGTCATTACTACCATAGCTAAAATTTTATTGAATAATTATGTTAAAAATAAGAATGAGGATGGAAAAACTAGAAAAAAAAATGAAAGGAAATAAAAACAAAATAATACTTTAGGAAGCAAATTTTTTATAAGTAACTGAAACGCATTTATATATATAGTAATATCTCATATTCATACGTTATTTCACCAGTTTTCCCTGAACAAATCCTTTACAAATCCCTGAACATCGGGTTTAGTCACATGTATGACATACACATATATATAATCAACAGATTCAGAAATGACTGGCAGGGTAGAAGACCGTCATGTTCCTAAAATGATAAATGTTAAAGTAATTCAAATAATAGTGGAGTGGAATATCAGGTCCGTAAGTCATTCTTTAAAATAATTTTTTTTTTTTATTTTCATATAAAAATATAAATTTGCAGTTTTAAAATTAGTGTTGCACATTTTCTTTTCTATCAACTCACTTGTGTAGGGTACAATCCCAGTGCTTATTGAAATATATAGATGTTCTTACGTAATAAAATGTTGAAAATATATTATTTTGTTAACAGAAATTTTATTACCTTTATCGTAATCACTGCTCTGTCATTTATCTCAACAAAGAAAGCTCTTTTGCTTTTAAATCTGGTTGATACAATTAATAACTGTTGATGCTGTTATTAACAAAAAGCTTATATTTTTAGATTGTTTAATACAGTAGTTAGAGTGAATTTTTTTATATCAAATAAGTAATTATGTTATTTTGAGATTTACTTTAGGGTCATTCTCATTTTGTCCGACTGATATTACAGCAAATTATTTATACTTTTCTAAATTTATTGCATTTACAGTTTAGAATTAAAAAAAATACATTATGTTAAACATATATGTATGTCACAATTTTCTTTGGGTGCTGATAAAGTCTTAACTCAAATCGTTGCTATTTCTGCTTGATGTTATACTGCTCTTTACCATATTTTGAATATTCAACATGTATGTTAATATAGGGTACAAGGGGGGGTTAGTACCTGTATTACATATAAATGACTTTTTTGGTGAGATTTTGAAGACATATTATTTGGGTTCTGTTACAGGCTTAACTACAATCACAGCTTTTTCTGTTTCATGTATTACAGCTCTATCATTTCTCTTGACCATTTACCTCATACATAAAAACAGAAAACAAGGAATTTAGTGCTTGTTTTATGTATAATCAGTAGTTGGTGCAAATGTGAAATAACCTGCTTTAACTGAAATTATTTTTCAATGTCAAAGCTGAAGAAAAGACTGGTCAACGGGTAAAAAAGCAGCCAGGGATATAAAGCTATAAATTATAACAAAAATTCTACTTTAGTTATACATGAACAGCCTAAAAACTGATTATATTTTTGAATTAAGAATATACATTTTAAAACAAATTTAAAAATAAGTTTGATTTTAGATGAATTCTGAGAAAAAGTGAACATGACTATTTACTTTGTTGACGAATAATTATGATGTAAATATGATGCAACTTAAAAAGTTCTAATTGTATATAATATCAAAGAAATATACATTTTCTGAATTTTGTGAGATGGCATGGTGTTTAGACTCATCTTAAAATAAATGATATCCATTATTTTGAATCATTTATAAAATACATTGAATCAAATATATTTATTTGTGCCAAAGGTGAAAAAGTTAGTATCAGGGGAGGTAAAAAGACAAATATCAGTATATAGCTTATGAGGAAACAGTCTTTAGTGTCAAATGGCATGTTATATTGAACAAGACAAATTGGTAATTGAATGCGAGCTAAAAGAGTCTATATGACTATGTTGCTCAAATGCTTATATGCAGATGGTGATGGTGCGGAGGTATCTTGTTTAAGAAAAGAAAGCACTGAAGAATTTGAATTTCTAATTTTCAGAAAAAAAAGACAAAAAATTCATTCTAAATTTGTACAAATACCACTCTATTTTCTCACGGGTCATAAATATTAGTTAACGATGATTACAATATAATGTCTTAATGTTTACAATCCAACATTATATGCAATTTACATGGTTAAATAATATTTGCAATTTTAGAAATTTTGTTTTCCCACAACCATGATAAATTTCAATTTTTTACCACTGTATTTTGGATTTTTTACAAACTGATTTGAAAATATAACAAACTATTATGTCTTTATGCATAATTAATTTTTTGATGAATATTTATATCTGTAGTTTAGCAAAATTTGCAATAAAAGGAACATATACTGAATACAATGTACAAAAAATATCTTTCCACTACTACATATTAAATTAGAATATTTAATGAAGCTACCAATTAAAAAAAATTTTTTGTAAGATTTTATAAGCATAAAGGTTAATTATTCAGTTCTCTCAATGCAACCATTAACTTTATTAGTTAAAACTTTGAATATACCTACTGATTCTGTTCGACAAATTTTTCTTCTGTTATTGCCGGAATCTATATTTGTTTAATTTATATTTCAAGAATATATATTGTCATTTTTTAAATAAAGTCAAATAATTACTTGATATGAGGATTAATGCTGAAAGTTAAAATACTCATGGCAATGTAGCATCAAATCTTTTCATTATTTAGCTTAATGTAAAAATGCAAAAGCACTGAAATTTCTTTTAAAGGCGGTAGCAAGATTTTATGAAAATGATGCAAGTATTGTTCATTGGTGTTTGTTATGGATATCAACCAACAAGGTTCAATCCTTAAAGAAGGTATTGGAAGGCTGCACATCTGGATTAATCAGAACATAAAAGGGGTGCAATTTTTTATTATAGCCCTTGTTTTTCTTTTAATTTGTTATCTTGTTGTTCAATTAGAATTCTTGAATTAGTTGTTTTACTGTAAAATATTTAACCAATGTAGTCTAACTGTAAATTAATTTTTCATTCATAAATATTTTCAAAATCTTATGATAAATGAAAAAAAGTGCACTACTATCTTGTGCTTATTTATAACTGAGAATAGAGGTATTTTATAAAACACAATTTTGGGAACGCTAACCTTACAAACTCTCCAATGTTTTCATACAATAGTACCTAATGTTAAAAAATAAATGTATTTTACGTATTTGTTATCATCTAGCATAAGCTGTCTACAACATAAGTTTAATTTTAATGGATTTACTAATAAGGCATTTGCAAATCTTAAGGGAATTTTTCTAGCTTATAGCATAAAATATATTAAAAAATACCCCTTTTGTATTGTCAATATGCACCACCATCTTACACTTATTTATAACTTAGAATATTGGTATTACATAAAACACAACTTTCCAATGTTTTCATGCAATGTTATCTACTTTTTAAAAAATAATAGTGTATTGTAATCAGCTTAAATTTAATTCATTTACTGATAAGGTGCGAATCTTTAAAATTTTTCTAGCTTACTAGCTACTTTAAAATTGTCAAATACAGAAAAAAATTCACTTTGCACTGTCAATTGAGCGGTGAACCGAACCTAATATGCAAAATTAAAATTTTAATCTTTATACAGACATAGACATAAATTGAAATAATGGAATTATACTAGAAATGTATTAAATATTATATTTACCCTTACTTACAGTTTAATGAAGCAAAAAAATGTTTTTATTCACGTTCACAGATAGGGTTGCCGTGTTACTAGCTTTACGCCAATGTTATAAGCATTGGCTGCAAAAATGTCCAAAATTTCGCCAGCCACTCTAAATCGTATTACAACATAAACGGGTTAATTACTGCACAGAATGTTAGAAAAATTTATGTAAATGATAAAGCTATAGCTCTATTTTCTTGTGTAGTCAGAAAATTTAAAATATCTGGCGCAGGAAATAAGAAAACGTCTATTAAAGTACCCCGATATCTGTGTGACGCCTCTATAGCGCCCTCTAGTTAGAAGTTGTAAAACTAAAAATTACTTATTTTCTTTCAGTTTTTTAATTATAGATAATTAATTAATTAATATTATACGAATTTTCTGACTACATAAGATACTACATATATCATTCTATCACTCGTACAAATTCCAAAAGGATTTGAGCAGCCGTTCTTTTGCAGTTGTTGTAATAGAAAGGGCCTATACTTTAACATGGGTGGAAAACAACCGAAATCCACCTTAAAAGGAGTTTCAATGTATTATCTACAATGTATTTACTTACCAGTTCTTGTATTCAGCAGACTATTATAATTTTTTTTATTATTTAGAAATTTTCATATTGATATCCCCATACGTAACTAAGATAAAAACAGTGCAGATACTGATGCATTTTATAGAATTATTGTATATATATTATACCACACATTATACTACATTATGTTGTAAAATTGTCCATTACATCTGCGATTACATTTTAAAATAAGTTTGACAATAAATTTTGCTTCGTTAAACCCTAATGAACCTAAAATATTTATCAAATTATTTTTATTTTAGAAATCAATTGAAGTGATTTTTCTCATCAGCAATGTGAAAATATTTCAAATTATATGTAAAAATAGAATTATCCCACAATATTTTTTTGCTATTATACATATGGTTGTAGAAATTTTGATGTGATATTAATTGCATTGTTTACAATAGTAGAAAAAAATGGAAGCTACTTAATATTCATTAACACTGGGTTTTTAACTGTAAAAGGATCTAGATTATATATAATTTTGTAATCATTTAGACAGAGTAGTTCTTGCTTTGTGGGAACTCCAGTAAAAAAATATACACTCTCCCCCCCTTCCATCTAAGTTTAGATAATCTTTATGAAATTAACTGTGCTAAAATTTAGACATAGAAATGAGTAAAAGTGTAATTATTTTGAGATATTTTTTAACTCTCAATTTGCAAGTTTACCCGAGTTAGCGAGAGTTCCCCTTCTAGCGTCACATCATGATTCTGGCGCCACGGCCTGAGTGTAGACCGGCTGTGGAAAATATGCTGAAAAGACACATCGTAGAGTGTAGACCGGCTGTGTATGTACCCAAGAAAAAAACAAATAGATCACTTCTACAGAGTTAATTTATGTTATGCATAATTATGCCTTATTTCTCTTGCATATCTTCAGTAATCTTAAATAATAAAAGGCAATGTCTGTGTGTCTTATACACTATACGTTTCGCGACCGCGCGTCGGAGAGCTACGAAATTTGGCAATCAGAGACCCGGGGGGGGGGAGGGAAGGGGACACGTGAAAACCGATTTTTAAAATTTTAATTATTTTTTTTGTTATTTAATGTTTTATGCGATTTCGACCGTTTTTTGCCATTTTTGCCCTTTTTTTCCCACGATCCGGACATCGTAGGAAAAAACAAATCACACCATAGGAAAGAGCTGACAATTGCGAGTAAAAATATATCAATTTCAAATCTGAATTTCGATTTCTAATATTTTTTAAAGATTTTAAAACAAAAGTCACTTTTTGCTCAAGAAAAGTATTTTTGGTTTTTAAATTCTCACATAGTAAAAAGTACTCATAATTTCGACTAATAATTTACATTTTTAGAAAGGTCAAACATCTGGCATTCTTGCAAGACCAATCTGGTCAGGAAATATTCCGTATTGCCCACAGGATCGGGATTTTAAAAGTTTCCGAATTTCAATTTCTCGGCGTTCCGCTTCTTAACCGGCGTTTCTCCCCCGCAGAAGGAGGGAAGGTGGTGGGTGGGGACGTCAAGGTGGAGGTGACGTCACGGTTCTGAATAGAGCTCCTTTACTCCATATAAATTATTATATTTATATTTTAAATGATGGAACGATATGGATTTTTTAAATGCATATTTTAACTTTTGGATATTTTAAATGATGGAACAATGAAACAATGGAATGAGGATGATGGAATTAAGCATATGGTCATTTTAAATTGCAAATTAGCGCGCGGGAAGTTAGCGGTAGGCCCGGGTTCGATTCCCGCCACTGCCAAAACTGCCGCCGTATTTATGTGGAATACGATCACGTTAAATATGTGGGTCCGTAAGTCCTTCCGAGAGGTTGGTGGTAGGGGAAGGAGGATACGGCCCCTGTGGATGCCTCCCCCACTGGGTTCCCGTCCAAATTGGGTGAATATATAGAAAGTTATGGAGATTGTCGCGGAGGGCGCGGCAGCCCAGTGGTTAGCGCGCGGGAATTGCACTCAGGTCCGGGTTCGATTCCCGCCACAGCCAAAACTTACGCCACGTTCACGCAAAGTACGATCACGTTAAACATGTGGGTTCGTGAGTCCTTCCGAGAGGTTGATGGTAGGGGAAGGAGGGTACGGTCTAAATTGGGTGAATAAAAAGAAAGTTATGGAGATTGTCGCGGAGGGCGAAGTAGCCCAGTGGTTAGCGTCCGGGAATTGCACGCGGTAGGTCCGGGTTCGATTTCCGCCACTGACACGGAGTACGATCACGTTAAACATATGGGTCCGTATGTTTTTCCGAGAGGTTGGTGGTAGGGGAAGAAGGGTACGTTCCCTGTGGATGCCGCCCCCACTGGGTTCCGGTCTAAATTGGGTGGCACATCCTGGCCGTCCAACCAGTTACCTTACACCTTTCTGGTAGGTCGCGCCAACGAGTTTGCCACGGTTGGAATTTGCCACGATCAGCATTTTCAAGGGTTGCGAACAGGCTGGTCGCCAAAGGCGGCTAGTAACTAATATAGCAACAGAACAACCGACCTTTTTTATATATAAATGAACCAGCTGCTATATTACTCTACAAGTTTACAACTCAATTTACTAATAAAAGCCTTGCAATATGGGTGTTTTTAATTGCATGAAATAAAAATAGCTTAATTAAATAAACAAACTTTGATGGCACAGATATGATAATATAATGCAAGGGCAGATGTCAACAAAGTAATTTTAAATTTAATTTACCCAATTCCTTATTAAACTTCTAAAAGCAAATATTGTGCATATATGCTTGTAGCGGTAATATGAAATTTAAGTCATTAAAACACATCTTTTTATCAATATTTGTGCTAAATAATCCTTAGAGAAGATAAATCTTGATATATCCTACTAAAATTATGCGCTAAATGATTGTAAATTTCTAAAAATCATCTGTAATATATAAACTTATATTTGACAACAAACATGGATGCCGTGCAGTGGAATTGCGAAGGTGACGTCACATGAAACTCATCGATACCTTTTGTGCTTGAGATTTAGATTCCGCTGAAGTTTCTCAGAGTGTTGGCAATCCTAAACTAAACGAGAATTGTGGAAAAGTCCGGCAAAATCAAAACGTGCGTGGATCCCAAAGCCTTTTCTCAGTTGTCAGACCAAAACGTGGTTTTAATTTATAATTACTGCATTAAAATCTTCTTGGTTCCCACTTTTTAAGATTTCTGTTGTATTATTTTGTTTTTTACTGGATACTTCTGACGTGATATTGTTTCGTCTTGAAACTTGAAGAAAAATGGACACATTTATCCAAAATACATTTATATTGTTCTTCCATGGATTTAAGGACAGCTTTCGTTGTATAAGAAATTCTTATGAATTTTTGCTCAAAGAATGTAATGAAGGTGAAAAAACTGTTTTCGATATTTTACGGAAGTGTGTGGGCTTAAACGGTATCTCAATATTTTCAAAGTTATTTTATGACTATTTTGTATTACAATGGTTATTTTCTAAGGTCGGCGTGTTTATGGGCGAGGACTTACAAAGTAATGCTTGGTTAGAAACATTTTTATATTATGAATTCCATATTTTATGGATATTCCCTTTCTATTTCATTAGCTTGATCTCGAATAATGGAACATGTACAAGAGTTGTAGAATTAACTCCAAAGAAATATAAAAAAAACACCAGTATTAACTTTTCGATCTCTAGGTCTAATGAGTTCAAAAGCTGTATTGTAAAATCTTTTTATGGTATTCAATGCTGTGCCGTGTATTTTGTAGTTGTGCCTCCCTTTGTTCAAAGTATATGGTGTTTATTTCATTCTGCATTTCTGTTCTCATTTTATGTCTATGAGTTTAAGTGGACATATATGGGCAGGCCAGTAATAACGCAAATAAATACTATAGCTAAAAAATGGCCATATTTCTTAGGATTTGGTCTGCCATTAGCAATAGTTGATATTATATTTTCCTTTCCTACTAATTTTAACATTTGTGCAATAGTACTTCCTTTTTATATTATAGGCTGTAACACTCTAAGGCATGATAGTCTCAAACTAGAATACAATTGCCAATTTAACCCATTCATACTTGCTGATTATGCAGCTGAATTTGTTCTGATTGTGTCACATAAAATTGGAATATATGAGTTTTTGATGCAATTTTGGTATCTTTTAGGGATCTTCATTTATATGTTGTGTGCAATTTGTGTTCTTCCAATATTTTTATAAGAAATTGCTGCACATCTGCATGTAAAATACACTGAAGTGAGCTGCATAATATTGTGCAAAGCATAGTGCTTATTGTATAAAAATTTTATATTCAAATGCTGTGACATTGCATGATGCTCAATTTCAATTATAAAATAAAGCATTTCATAAGTTATTACTTTGTCTATTAATGAGTAGAAGCACATTGTGTGGTTTCATATTAGTGAAGTGTGAGCACTATAAACCAGGTTGTTGTTGAGACCCAGATCGTCCGACCTACCAGAAAGGTGTAAGGTAACTGTTTGGATGGCCGGGAAGTTCTACCCAATTTAGATCGGAACCCAGTGGGGGAGGCATCCACCGGGACCGTACCCTCCTTCCCCTACCACCAACCTCTCGGAAGGACTTACGGACCCACATGTTTAACGTGATCGTACTCTGCATGAACACGGAGGCAGTTGTGGCAGCGCGCAAACCACCGGGCTACCGCGCCCGATGCTGCTTGACTTCTGTGATCTAACGAGAACCAGTGTTTACTATAAACCATGTGAATTTATATGCAACTACCTGCTTATACGACTGAATCAGCCATTAACCATTTGTGTCATTATTGATTGTTATATATTAAGGCTGTTGCATAGATAAAATTTCCAAGCAGCAGTTATTAAAAAGGCTTCACATAGTGTGCATATCTAATATGTGTTGCAACTTAATATCATTGATTTGAATAGAACCAAGAATACATTTTCTACTTGCAGTATGGTGGCAGGATCAGGAACTACCCTGCTTACTTCCGGGCAATGCCGAGTATATTTCCTAGTATATATGTATGGGGGCGTTCCCAAACTATTTTGTCCACACATGAAAAAATACTTAAGCTAGCCCTGGAGGGGATTGAACAGGTCTTTTAAAACTGCCAGAAGTTCCCTAGTGACTTAGAAAGCTAAAATGCAGATCAATCCCAGGGCAATATCTTACAGCCAATTTTTGATTAAAGCTAGTATGTTTGACAAGTGTTAAATAAAATTGTTAAATAAAAACTTTTTAAAAAAATAGTATCATTACAGGCCTGAATACTAATGAAAAATAATTAGTATGGCAAAGATATCATGTAAAATGGTCCAGCCATTTCTTTATTTCTCAAACTTCTGGAGTATCCCAAATACAAGTGTTTCAGTTCTAACACAATGTGCAGCTCCGGCCACTCATCCTGTTCATAACTTTGTGTGAGTCGGGTGGCCTAGGTCTTCGACACAATGTGCAGCCTTACTTTCAATGTAAATTTCATGTAGGAGTAGGAAAGATATTTAAATATGTAGTATCAACACTAAGTATCTATACTAAAGTTACTTTCATGCTTGTTATTCTTTAAAATACACTGTGGCTTATAGCAATTTATCTTTGAGTAAATGAACAAAAGTTTAAAAATAAATGTGATTGTGTATGACATAAAATTGCACAAAATGTTACTGATATATGGTGATTAGATGTTCTTAAGATAAAAAAAAAAGTGTTCCTAAAAGATTTTTTTTATTATTTTCGGATTCCTATAATAATGACATAGGACCAGCAAGGGAGCAATGTTGGGCCTTGTGAGAATGCACCACACAATTTTCAAATAGATGATTCATCACAAGCATTTTCAAATATTCCTTAAAGCTGTAATTTCTTTAGAACCATTAGCTATAGCAATTGTCTAATGCATTTGCAGACGTGCCAACTCTCCGGATTACTAAGAAATTCTCCGGCTTTTTTGTTTGAAATTTATCAATTACCCAGACATAGTATAATTCCTCAGATTCGCCAATTTTCCGCTTTTTTAGCACTGATTTCTACCATTTCCGGGATCATAGCAAATCCTTAATAAAATGTGCGGTAATGCCAATCAAATTAACAGAGATTTACGGCTGCTTGTAATGTAAATTAAGATCGCGATCGCTTATTTTATGAAAGTAATAAATATACTTCTTCAAAGGTTGTCTTAATTCAGCATAAATCGCTAAAATGTTATTTTGTTCATTAATTTTGCGCAATTCAGTTTGTTCTCATAAATTGCTGAGAGTACAATAGTATTTTTTTCCATCCATCTCAATCTTCTAAATATTGTATTTTTGATTGATTAAACTAGCGTATTTTCATATTCTGATTAATTATTATGGCTAATTTCTTATTTTCACATAAACAGTGCAATTATGCAATTCAGTTACTTTGCGTGAATTGCCGAGAGTGTGTTAGTATCTTTTTCCATCCATCTCCATCATTTAAATGTTGCATATTAGATCGACTATACTAGCTTATTTTCATATTATGGCTAATTATTAAGGTTATTTTTTTTAATAATATTTGCATAATACAAATTTTTCTATTTTGAAAAATGTGTATGAACTCTGTAAGGGATATTTTCCAAAAAGTGGTATTAAAGCAATGATTTAGGCAAATAAAAAGGAAACCATTTCGGCAGGAATATAATTTAGTGCTATATTTTGTTTTTTTTATTAAAAATCAATATTTGTTACTCTCTTTAGTGAAAACCTGTGTTTTACTTAACATAAATAGTTATTTTGATTATAAAGTAATTTTCACCATATGAAAGTGTTATATATTTTTTGTTTTATAATTTACTGTCCTTAAATTTTATAAAATTGATGTCCTAAATTTTCATATTCTACCAGTACTACACCTGATATATAAAGCAGTATTTTTTTTTGGGGGGGGGGGATTAAGATTTAATAAATTAATCAAGAATTAATATTATAAAGTTATTTTTTTTTTATAATTCATTACTAACTATTTTAATTCAAAAGATAGTTCGTGATTTTTTTTTTTTCAGATAAGCTTAAAGCATAAATGGTATAGTATTTTAATGTTTTTAGCAAATATTAAGTGTCATAAGTAAACAATATATTTGCAACAAAATAGTCTCCTGTTTTTTATGTTTGGAAAGTTGGCACGTTTGCATTTGTGTTAAAATACTTATAAAATGTCAACCTACTTGATATAAACAAGAATTTAGGTTTCATGAAAATTTCTAGTATGCTACCAGATATAGCCAGTTTGTTTTTTGAGAACATCAAAAATTTGTCAGCCGTCTCTAAAGAATATATATATGTTCCCAAGAATTAGACAAGACTCATGTTGGAAGCTTTCAATTTTGGTCATGTACAACAACGATATTCAGAGAATTTTTATCAGTGTATTTATTTACATAGGCAAATTTGGACAAAATTTTAAATCTATTAGCTGTAGTTCCCTAAAAGTAGTCTAATTCACTTTCTTGTGTGAAAATGTACATAAGATTAATTTGCTTGACTTAATCAATAATTTGATTTTTTTTTTTCAATTTTTAAGGAAGTGGACAATAATAATAAAATTATTCAGGCTTAATGAGACTAAGAGAAAAATGTTTCATGCAAAGTCACTACAAAGAGAGTAGGCAGTAAAAAAAAAAAAAAACTTGTGAAAAAAGTAATCAATTATTATGTTGTAAAAGTAATCAATTCTTAGTTGTGAAAAAAATAATTATTATGAAAAATATATGAGGTACAGCATTTTTAGCTAAACACAGGGAAATGAAGTGGATGCTACAAGTTAATTACAAAAAGGTTGGAGCACTAAAATATAGTGGAGGGCAGGGGTCGGCAACCTATTGAAACGGAAGAGCCAAAAGTTACAATTTACAAAATTTCCCAGTTTTTAAAGAGCCACTAAAAATTTTCGTTTCAATATTATAGTATTTGTTTATATATATTGGATTTTGATTTAAAATAAACAGCTTTAAATGCGGAATAATATTTATTCATATAAAAACACAAATATTGATAGTTACATCAATGGGAGCATTGGCTTTGCATGCCTTTTGAAAGTTTGATTAAATCTGGCTTATAACTTGTTATTTTAAGTTTCAAGCACGACTCTAGATTTTTATTTGTTAGTTGACTTCTAACTTTACTTTTTATTATATTCATGCAAGAGAACGCTTGCTCGCACGAATATGTCGACTAGAAGATCGGCAGCACTCCATATGCCAACTTCTTCACCTCACTGTAGCATTCTGGAAGACTATTCCATGCGCGAATATGAGGGCCTCAACTCTAGGAATTTCTTTTAGAGCTGTCCACTTGTGCTGCACGATGTGCATGCATATCTGGACCCCCAACTCTTCCAACTGGCTCTTGAGTTCTGTGAACTTGCCACTCCACAAGTCTTTCCTTTTCAAATCTAGTAATTGTGTTTGGAGCGATCCAGCATCAATTCCAAATGGCTCAATGTTGATCTCATTTGCATTGAGAGGATTTACTATGGACGCGAGAGTACTTTTGTTTGTTTTGTATTGCTCGAATCTCTCAGTAAATCCATCCTTCATGTTTTTTAAAGCTAGGCTGAAGTAATTCGTGTCAATAGTTGCATTGGTCTCATCGCGATATTGCTTCAGATTTTTAAAATGAAGTAATTTACCGCTTCCCATGTCTTCAACAAAAGGAAGTAATTTTTTTTTCGAAACAAACTACTTCTTCAAGCAAGGCGTAGACTGGGTTGCCCTTTCCTTGCAGTTTTAGATTTAGTTTCATTGTGGTATCTACCATGAAGTTGAATTTTTGCAGCCATTTGTTAAAGGTCGAGATTAGCGGTCGCCACATCGCCAGTGGCGACTAAAGAATTACTCTTGGCGACCGTAAAATGTAATGTCTATCGCCAAAAATGGCGACCGGCAAAATTTACATGTTTCTATATCAGAACGTCAAAAGTCTAATCTCTGTGGAGTTTCAGGAACACCCGCACGGATGAGCCTAATTCCTCTTAACCAAACCCAAATTAGACAGTCGGTAAACAAGACTGGTATCATAACGGGTTTTTCATTATCGTCCCCCCCCCCCCACCTCGGGAGAATATTCCGTAGGTATCCTATTTATTTCTCCCCAACCCAGCCGTTAAAAGTCTTACTTGCCCATGGCGATTCAACTTAAACGATCTATTAACGAAATCGTGATCGGCCTAACTGCGATAGTCTAAAATGACTCTTTTCCTAAACAATCCCTCTGGGGAGTGAAAAAAATCTGTCAAAAATCACCACAATACTGCATTATTTTTATTACGGCTGTTAATTTATTGCACCTGCAGCCGAGAATGAGTGCTACTACTATCCACATTCCTATCTCCTTCCTCCCCATGATCTCCGATATGTTTACTTTTGAGGCATGCCCGGGCGCAGCGCATTCTATCAATTGACCCCAACAGCACCTTACCGAAATTCGGAGTGGCCCCACTTTTACATACTGTACTAATAGAGCTTTCATCATTTTTACATTTGCCTTAAATTTTTAAACTGTTTCCGAAAGCGGATGCGGAATTAAAATCGCGCATTAAAATAAAAATGCCCCCGCTATTTTCAGCTTGTAAATTTATTTATTGGTTAAATATTCATAACGTATTTTGCATCATGATAAATTAAAAAAAATAATCCATGTACAATAGTTTTGGGTATACGCTGTAGCTGGGAATACCAGGCGCTAATAAAAGGCGTCAACTTTCGGGATGCTTTTCGGAGCTAAATTGCCGATATTGCGACGTTATGAATTGTTCTATTTCAACTTACATATATATGTACTGTTAATTAACGATCATATAGTAAATATGAACGACGATGGCAAAAATTGCGCGTAGTTGCTTCTATGCTGCCTAGATATAATCGCAAAAAATTCGCAATTGTTAAAAGTTTCGGCGCGCAATAGTTTCTCTCCGAGAAATTTCAGATTTCCTGTTATAGATGATACCTTGTTTTATGTTATTAATCTGTCATCAATGATGTAAAAAACTAAAAATGTTTGTATTCTTAAACTGTTTACCGCTTAGTTGTGTTTTCATTAGTGCCAACGGTAAACAATTATCAATTCAAAGTTAAATCGGCTCGATTTTCAACTTATCCGCGGCCAAAGTTGGTTCATGCCCCACCCCGTTGATTAGAAAATTCGAGTAAAGCAATAAAACGGCCTATGTTTTTAGCGATACAAACAGATATTTTTTAAATTCAAAAACGTCAAAATATTAAATAAAATCCAATTTCTTCAAAAGGATAAAGAATTTAGTTGTTATAAAATAAACATATTAGAGAAATTTTACAATAAAAATGGGTGCTAAGTTTATAATATCCGATAATATAACGGGAAAAATGACGGAAATATCGGGATCGCGATAATTTTAAAATTACAGACTAAGTGATCAAAAGGTAGAAACAAGAATATAGATTATTTAAAAATCGCAGAAACTCATTGGTAAAATCCCATAAATTAAAAAAAAAAATGAGTGGCCAGATTTCTTAATAAAAAAGGCATAAATATTAATAGTAAATGCTTCATCAGCTGTGAAAAAAAAAGATCAAAATAAGAGACTTTAAAAACTTAAGAAACAGGCATATTCAGAAATAATCTGTAATTTTGGCAAAAAATTAAAGCTGACAAAATGTTGAATAAGTAAAGTGTTATGGGAAAAAAGGAATTTAACATTGACCCCAAAAGTATTTGAATCAGCTTCATGGTAAATGAATTTTTTTAGATGACTTGGTAAACAATTATAAAACACTGAAAAATTCCTATAATAAGAAAAACTTCGGTAAGATTTAAAACAGGGTTAAAAAATGAGTGACAATAAATGTTTAAAATATTCAGAAAATGATAAATGAAAGATCAAAATTTTGAAAACTTTTAGGAAATGGAAAAGATGGGGATACTGACAGCGACTTGCAGAAAACTTAGATTTAGAAAAAACACCTGAAATAAAGTTTTGAAAATGTATTCAATATCCAAAATGAGAAGTTAGCAATAAATGCATGTTAACAATATTACTCATTAAAAAATAAATATATATTTATAAATTTGTGTTATCAGAAAAATTAAGTTTTGTATTTTGCCAATCTCTTAAATTTCCCCTAATTTTTACCCCACCTCCTCATCAAATAATAGATCTTAATAATAGAAAAGTAGATCTATTATTTAGTTTTCCTTGTTAACATAGTAGTGTCTTTCACCTAACTGAAGTACTCGCCATCTTAAGGTATTTAGAGAAGGATCTGTTGTTTTACTTATGTCTACCATATAATAAACCTGTAAATAAGTATGGGTAATATATCTGTAAATTTTTTAATTATAAAATATTTAAACACAATTTTGCATAACATCAAACAAGTTGAAAAAAAAAAAATCGCACATTTTTCAGTTGTCAACAATTGGCCTCATCATGAACCTACCAGCCAGTGACTGACTGCTTTGAACCCAGGCATTGTTTACAATGGGTTTTATTCCTTCCCTTTAATTAATATTCCTTATTATTTCCTATCAATAAGAAATGTATTAGCACTTGCATTACACATGAATATTTATAACCATCATTGTTCTTTTATGAACCCCTTATAAATATCCTCCGCCCCCACCCCCCTTATACTATAAAAATTTATGTTTGTGTATATAAAATGATGCATAAGTAATTAAGTATTTCTATCTACTTTTCTGATCTTAAGTAAGCAGCCTAAATTATGAGGATTCTAACTATTATCTTCAATTTGTGCAGTTAAAAAAATTAATTTATCAAGAATATATTTTAAAGTAAGAGATATGTAATTATAAAATTTTCTGTATATTTGCAATTTTGTTTTGTTAATTTTTTTTTTATGCTTTGAATTTAAGTTTTGAAATAGATAAATTATCTGTATCTTTTTTACTACATGTGGGCCACATTATGCAATGCATTCTTTAGCTAAAATTTATAATTGTGCCCTTTCGTATGCAATGTGCTCCTTTTTTAAAGTCAGCAACCTGCCCTTTTGAAATCCTAGAATGGACCCTGTAAATATATATATATATATTCGAAAGAAGTAATAATAAAAATAATTAATTCAAGTAATCTTGAAATATTAACATCACCATAGAAGCAAAACCACTACCATAATGCCGATAATAGAAAAGATCAGCACCGGCTCAAATTCGGAGATTAAAAAGAATTAAATTCATCTACAGGTCTGAGCATTTAATTCTATTTAACCCAAACAAATGCCTGTTTCAGATTGGAAAATAGTACATTACTATAAATGTCCAAACTCGGACTAGAGGCACCATAAGATAAAAAAATGAAGATAAGCATTAGGAAAATTTGTATTAACATGTGGCAGGAATCCTTCTTCTTTCACCACATGTATATGTGACCAACCTCAACAGTATAATAAATATCTAGAAGTACCGGAATGAACATGACGAAATACAACCTAGGAGGCAGTACGAATGTTCACAGCGACACTCCCAGACCCATCCAGTGAGTCAGAACAGGAGACAGGACTATTACCCGTATAAGCAAAATAGAATATGTACATGCAGCAAAGATGAAAATTCTTACTAAACAAGAGATTCATAGAAGAAATGGATAAACGAAAATGCCACTATACACCATTATAAGGGCCCTCGAATCGTAGTTTCAAACTGGTTAAAGTTATAAAATTTTAGCAAAAATATAATTGAAAACATAATATTAATATATCTTATTTTCAGATGTTTTTGATTTTTCTAATTTTTTTAGCTTATTTTATTACTTTTCATTTTTATTTATTTATATAATTAATAAATAATTATTTTATATATATATATATATATATATATATATGCTTAGAGCAAATTGAATGTGTTCGTGGAAAAAAAAAATTGGTAGAAAATTGGGGGGGGGGGGGGAGATCAAAATCGAGTACAAAATTATGGCCACTAACATCATCAAAGTGGCCACTGAGCTTTATGAGGTCACTGGCCACTGACTACTGTTGATTTTTTTTAATCTAAAGCCTTACCATTTGTCTTCTTCCAATTCGGGATGGTCAATGCTTTTTTCATTGAGGAATATTTTTATTTCACTCAAGCACAAAGCAAAACGTTGCAATACGTTACCTCTGGAAAGCCATCGCACTTTATTGTGCAGAAGTAGGTCAGAAAACTGGCTATCTATTTCTGCAAGGAAATCTTTAAACTGGCGATGGTAGAGTGCTTTTGCCAAGATGCTGTTAATAATCTTAATTACCAAGTTCATGACCTCAACTATTTCGGCCGGAAATGTTTGGGCACAAAGCGCTTCTTGATGAATTATGCAGTGAAACGTTATAATTTAGTGGTTTATTTTTTTCTGAAGAATTGATGTTACCCCTCTATGTATTCTTGTCATACTTCTGGCTCCATCAGTTGCTATAGAAACCAGGGTGGATAAAAATCATGATTTTTTTAAAAAAATCAAAAAAATCGGATTTTTTTGATTTAAATCGGATTTTTTTTATTTATATTAGCTATTTTCAAAATCAATTTTTTATATTTTTCAGATTAGAAGGTAGGTTAGACCATATTAATGTACTGTATAATTTAAAAAAAAAATAATTGAATATATATTAATATAAAATGTAAAAATATATGCAGGGGTTAAAAAAAACCAAAGACTTTTTAAATAAATAGGGTTTTTTTAATTGGGTTATTTTATTAGAGAAGAAAAGCCATATACTATCTTTTTTCCTCCCTGCCATTTTAGTAAATGAATCTACTAATTTGCTTTCTATATCTATTATACAACACAAGTTTAGCTATCCTCTAGAGTCAAGTTTGCAACAGAATCTGAAGTGTCCTGGGAATTCCTTCTAAATAGTTGAAAAACAGGTTTATTGGGCTACAGGTGGATTAGTGTCCAGAGAGAAATACTTCTTTGTCAGTTGCAGGGATGCCAATCTAGATAATTTTTAGCTAGATATCCACATAATTTTGACTTCATCTAGATAATGAAAATGGGCATCTACATCATGACTACAAATCTAGATAATTTTGACGTCATCTATCTAACGAAAATGGGCATCTAGATAATGCCTAAAAATCTAGACAATTTTATGAAATTTCACCAACATCAAATAATTTTTCGTGTAAAATTGAGATGGTGTTGATAATTGTCTCAAAAGGAGCATAACAGTTTTTTACTAGCATGAGTTATATAAAAACAAAGCTCCGGTATAGAATGAAAATAAAGCTACTGATTGTCATTTTAACAGTTAAATTAGGACACATGCATATGAGAAATGTTATCATTATAACCCCCTCCCCTCCTCCCCAATTTTGAAGGACATAGAAGCTATGGTTAAATATAAAAAATGTACAGCAAATGAAGTTTTATAGTTTCTCAGTCAGGCACTTCAAATTTTACAGATGAGGATTATGATTCGTTAATGTGGAAATAAAGTGTTTTATATTCTTATCAGAGGTGGAGCTACAATTTTTCTCAAAGTTTTTTTTTCTACTGTGATAAAGAGCAAAAAGTACCAAAAAGCCTTAGTTTTTGTACTGTATGGGTTGGGGACTATGAAATTGAAGAGTGGGAGGGACAAAGGGGATAATGCCCAGGGGCCCTATGATCCTAAGAGACCTCAGAGTGATTTTTTAAGTCCTTAAAAAATAGGTGAGGGTAGGGATTGGTGGGGCAGCCCAATCTGTTGAACTGCTTAAGGGCCGGTCAATCCTATTCCCAACATTGTTTTCTATATTGGTATGCGCCAGCAAAAATTACAAAAAAATAAAGGAACCAAATTTTCTTATTTCTATGGTAAAAATTATTACAGCACATATAAATAACATTTTAAAAGGTATTTAAAATTTTTGTAGCTTGAAATATGCATGTAAAAACTGTATCGCAACCACTGATCCCAATAAATCATAACAAGAACAATTAAAATGTTAAATATTGTCTAGCTATGTTTTTAAATAACTGACAGAAAATCTAGATAATTCTAGATATATTTTGAGTGATTTTTAGCTATAAAATTAGAAAATAGGTTGGCAACACTGGTCAGTTGTCATTGTTACTTGATTTTTATACTCTAAGCAATGAATAGTGTTATCTCCACTGACCGAGAGTTAAGGAAAGGATTTCAGTTTTTTTTTTTATATACTCTAAAGATGTCTTGATGTGGAATTTTATTATTTTAAACATTTATTCTGTTCCAGGTTAATTTAGCATAAAAATACAGAAAAAAAACTTTCAAGAAATGACAAAATTAAAAAATGATTTTAATCAATGATTTTTTTAAAAAAATCAAGTGATTTAAATCATGATTTAAATCAAGCCAATTTAAATCAAATAACCCTGATAGAAACGATTTTATTTATATCGATTCCATTGTCTTCCAGGCATTTTTGCACAGCATTTGCTATATCTTCTCCACGAGTTTGCCCTGAGAGCGGTAGCAATCCTAACAGTTCTTCTTTTGGACCTTGGGACGACATATACCTGACGAAAAGGGTAACTTGTGCCGTGTCTTTTATGTCGCAAGACTCATCTATAGCAAGTGATAAGGCAGAAGCCAGTTGAATGTCTTCCACTTGCATATGTGTTACATTTGAAGACATTTTAGCAGTTCTATCTTGTACTGTTTTAGCAGATAATGGCAAATCTTTGATTTTTTTTCATGATTTCTGCTTTGTTTTTAAAATCACAAAACAGTTCTCCAGATGCACGTATAAAACAATCTTTGATGTACTCACCATCTGTGAATGGTTTTCCTCTTTTTGCAATTTCTAATGATACTGCAAAGCTTGCCAGATTTACATTATTGGGAGATTGCGCCCAGTTACTTAGCATGGAACTTGACTGTTGATGTTTTTTGGAGCTCTTCAACAGCTTTTTTTCGTGCGTCACCGGTTGGATATTTACCAGCAAACTGGGTATGTTTTGTAGTGAAGTGTCTCTCCAAATTTGACTTCTTATTGTGTGCGAGTTTTTCGTCGGCAAATGAGACAAGTCGGAAGGCCATCTGTGTTGCATATGAATGCAAACGACTCCGTCCAATCCTGATTGAATTCTCGGTTTTCTTCTTCAGTTCTTCTCTTTCTTTTACCAGATGCCATGATGGCGCGGAGCTGAAAAAATGACTTTTTAAAATTTTACTTAGCTATCTAAAACGGCAAACAATTTATTTACCATTATTACTTCGTTAGCACGATCCTCAGATATGTAATTCAATTCTGTTACTGATTTTAGTATATTATACATGTACATACATTTGAGAAGATAATTCGCTTCTAAATCGTATTCTTCTTGAAACCACAAGCTAATAGACACGCAGAAACCGCAAGCGATTAAATTAACACACATGCAACGTAATGTCGACCGCGATATCCGAGGATGACTGACTGACAACACGTCTAGAGCCTAGACGTGTTGTCTAGACTCTAGACGGTGGCTGTTTGGGTGAGACGGAAATGAAATTCAATTGGCTGAAAGACAAACATGGTCACGGAGTCTCATCTCTAAGAACAAAGCAATAGTTCAAATTTATCTCATTACGGTCATGTTAAGCGTAGCGATTTGTAATTAGCGATTATGAAAATAGAAGCTATTGAGAGATTAGGTACTTAAAAATATATTTTCTTATTTTTTAAGGGTTTTGATAATAAAATATTAATTTTTTCGTATGGAACTGGAGAGCCGCAACTTTACATCAAAAGAGCCACATGCGGCTCGCGAGCCGCAGGTTGCCGACCCCTGGTGTAGGGGTCTGCCCCCTATTACCATTAAAGAGAGCACTTATATATATATATATGCTACTGATAAGTAATGTGTGAGGAAAACAGTGAAAATTAAAATGTACAATAAAAATATTTAAGGAGAGTATCACTAAATCAGGCCCATCGAAGTAAAAGAAAAATACCATTTCTTTTGAATTTTGAAGTGACTAGGGGGAGAGTGAATAGAAAAAAAAAGGAAACAGTAAGTTATCATTCTATCTTTGTTGTGGGAAAAGCAATGAACTAAAAATTGTAAAAAGAAAAAATATTTCAACCCAAATACAGTGGGAAAAAAATATTGGGTGTTTTAGGTTGATTAGACAAAAGGGAAAAAAGTGTGTGTGGGGTGATAGTAGTGCTAAAATGTAAAATGCGTGTGTGTGGAAATGAAAATACAATAAAAATATTCAAGTGGGAATATCAAAAAATCATCCAGACTAATTTTTACATTTTGCAGTCCCTGAAAAGAGAGGAGGGCAGTAAAAAGCTGTATGTTCTTGTTTTTCCTTAGTTGAGGAAAAAGTAAAGAGAAAACAATTATAAGAATTGCTTTATTGCAACTCAATGGTAGGAAAGATGACATGGATGTTTAAAGTTGGTAAGAAGAGGGAGAATGTAATTAAATATAGGGGTGAATACCAAAATACAATGGAAATATTGAAGTTAATTTAAAAAAATGGTCCACAGGGTTGATAAGGAAATTATTAAATGTTTCACGTTTGCAATCACTAATGGAAAGAGACAGTTAAAATGGCCAACATTTCAAAATTAATTAACGAAAAAATCTGAAAAATTTCAGATACATCATTCTAACTTCTAACTATATTATAGGATAATTAAAATGGAAGCTTCAAGTTGATTTGAAAACAATTATAAAACGTGTGTGTGTAAAGATTAAATATTCAAGGGTTATAAAAAATCAAGCCCATTGACACTATCAAGGTATCAAATTTTTTCATTTTTTAGTTGTTGATGGGGAGGAGAGGAGAAGCATGCAGATAGTAAATTTTTTTTTTTATTTTCTTTGTAAAAAAGTAATGAGCGAAAACTTTGAACAATTTTTGTAGTTATATAATCTTAACTCAGAGTGGAGAAAAAGAACATGGTTATTTCAGGTTGATTAGATAAGAGGATATGAGGTTATAAAAATTGGAGGTACTACAAACATTTTAAAACATATACATTTGAGTGCGGTGTCCAATATTTGGAAGCATCAAGACTAAGAAAAATTAAAAGTTTTTCAGTCTTGCAGCGAGAAGGAGGGAAAGGAGATGGTAAAGAATATTCATTCTCTTTCAGTTGTATAACGTATTGAAAGAAAAATTTGAAATAATGTTCAGAAAGATAGTAACCCCTCACAAATATAGGGAAATCAACAGAGATTATTCAGATTGATTGATCAACATGATTATTCAGACAAATAGGGGGTTGGGTAATAAAATGTATGTGCTTGCGGAGGTTGAAAATAAAAATGCATTGGAACATTATTGTAGTGCATCAAAAAATAGGTGCTATTAAGAGAAAGATAATTTTTTACATTCATTGATGAAAATGAAGAACATTATTTCAACATTTTTAGTTTCTGAAAAAACATTGAATAAAAACATCTGATTTTCGTTTCAAGAATATATTAAGCCATGCAATATCAGGGTTTGTATTAAGTGGTATTGTATCACAATTTGCAATGAATTAGAAAAATATAGTAAAAGTACAATTCAAGAAAAATCCCCCTTTGAAAAAAAAAACGAAATATCAATTCAAATATCTTGATTTTTATGTTGCTTTTGATCTTCCAAAAAAGCTACTGTTGCATTGATTACGGTTCATTTATTATTTTCTCCCAAACTCAGAGAAACAAAAGCTTTTTTTTAATACCCTTTTTCTCCCATTCAAAAATGAAAATTTTGTATTTTCTTCCAAGTGTTGCGAGTTGATGTTTTACCTTCTTTATACACATAGTATAATATAAAAGGAAAGTATTGTGAAGGGGTTGAAAATTCAAATTCATATTTTTGATGGGAGAGCATATTTCAAGCATCCCTCTTTTTTCTTTTTTTTATCCTACGCCCAGTCTGGGCCATTTGGCCTTATGCCATCTTGCTGTCTAATACAGATGCGAAAGTCCAAAAGGAGAAGTATCTTCAGTGTCAATATCCCCCAATTTGGAACAAATAAGATGTCCATTCATAAAACCACTTCCACAGAGAGGGCAGGAGACAGAAGCTGCCACACCTATTCTATTGAGATGCTGCTGAAGATAATCATGGCCCTTCAACATTCGAAAACAGGATATGCCTGTCTTTCTGGGCAATTCAGGAGGAATCCTATTTTTATCTTGTGAAAGACACTCCCAACACTTCCCGGCAGCAGCCTCACAATACCTGAGTTTCCTGATGTCTTTAAATTTAGCCTTGATCAATGTTTTATGGTTTCTCAAAGGGAGGGGAGAATGGTACTGTGGCAAAGACAAAGCCAATTTGGCGAGTGCATCCGCTTCCTCATTACCAGGAATCCCAACATGACTTGGGATCCACTGGAGAACAACTATCTCACCATTTTCAATAAGATGACCAATAGTTTCCTTACAAAGGGCTTCTTCGGGAGAGAAAGAGTGTCTTCTGTTCACCAAAGCCTGAATGGCTGCTTGAGAATCAACGAAAAACACAACCTTTTCTTGTAAGTGAGACTTTAAAGCCATGGTAGCAAGAAGCACAGCAGAGATCTCTCCATCAAAATTATCACGAAATGCCCCTACAGGTTTTTTAAGTTGAAAGAATTGGCAATAAGCCCCAGCACCAGCATTACCCGTAATGGGATCAGCAGAGTCATCAGGATACACATGAAGCCAATCAGATTTTGGATATCTTTCATAAATAGTTGCAATTCCAAAGGACCTTAGTTCTATCTCTGAGAAAATTTTCTTTTTACAAGGAAGAATGAGCTCAAGGTTTATCTCTGCAACTTTTAGATGGTCAGTCATGAAAGTGTCAGTGAGGGGCTGTCTGTTAATAACTGGCAAACGAGTTTTTCATCAATTTCATTCGTATGGTAAAAAAAAGGTAGGTTGGGATTTCAATTTCCTTGCAACAGGTCTATAATTGTTTCAGTAATGGCCACTTCCTCTGAACAACCTCTCTCTGAGAAATAAAGCCGCTTTATCATGGCGATCAGATAGAGGTTCAATATTGGTCTGAAACTCCATTGATTCTATGAGTGGATTTTGCTGCTCCAGTAATCAAACGAAGTGCATAATTTTGTGTGACATCAAGTTTAGATAGGACACTATTAGAAGCCGTAATCAATATTTCAGAACCATAGTCAAAAATGGGCCTGACATAAGATTTATAGGCATTAGTAAGGACATCTTGAGATGCACACCAGGTAATACCAGAGAGTCTCTTCAGCAACTTCATTCTATTTAAAACTCTCATTTGTCTTTTTGATATGGTTATTCCAATTCAATTTGGAATCCAACGTAATGCCTAGGTAAGTGGAATTCTTTTTTCTCAACAGAGGATGGTTCAAGTTTAGACATATAGAGTGTTTTTTGGTGCTCAAGGTAAAGAGCTGGAAGGTAGTTTTCTCAGGATTAACCAGCATTTCATTGTCATCTGACCACTTAGCAAGTTTGATCAGTGCCCTATTTAAAGATCTTTCAAGTTTCTGGATATCTGAGCCCGTTGACCACATGACAAGGTCGTCAGCATAGAGCAGAACATGAATTTCTTGCATATCATCAATCTCCTCACGAACGTCATATATCATTACATTAAATAAATAAGGACTTAAAGCAGAACCCTGTGGGAGGCCTTGTATTGTTTGTTTATAACTGGATTTCACATCACCATATTTAACTCTAATAAACCTTTGGCTGAGGAAGGATTTAATTCATCTGAAGAGGCATCCAGCAACACCCAGATTTAGTAACTGTTTAAGTAACATGCCTCTCCAAACCTGATCAATTGCAGATTTAAAATCTACAAATACGGCCAGAGTACTTTGTTTCAGGTGGAAACCATCTTTCACCTCTTGAGAGAAGTGAATAACTTGTTTAGTGGAACTTCTGTTACTTCTAAAACTAGCTTGCCTCTCTGAGATGTGGTTATTTTTTTCCAAATAAAATTGCAATCTGTTGACCACCATTCTCTCGGCTACCTTACAAAAAATGCAAGTAAGGGAAATAGGTCTAAATATGTCAACATACTGCAGGGCTTTTCTGCTCTTAAGCAAGGGGATGACTTCTACCACAGAATACGATATTCAGAAGGCTCACTCCCATAGGACCCTATGGCAACATTTTTAACATGGGGTGTCGTATAGACACTAGAGCTCGTGAGTTGGACCAACTGAACTACGATGTAAACAAAGTACGTCTGCCAGATTTGGCGCATTATCGCTCGCTTGAAGATTTTTTTTTCAAAAGCGGTCAGGGAAAAAAATGTACAGAACTGTACTTTTATAATTTTTGAAACTATAGAAATGATCAGGATTTAAAAATACATTAATCTGCAACATAAATATATTCATTAGTTTAAGTAAATTTAAATAAACATAGTTATATATTTAATTCAAATAATCATAAAATGGATTAAAAAATAGACACATTGCATTGTCTCACTGTAAAACATAATGCACAAAAAATTACAAGCTAACATACTCAAAAGACTGAAATATTATATAATATTTTAAGTCTAAAAGGTATACTAGTGTGTTGATTGTTAAATTACTTGACTCTTAATTTGTTCCGGGAAACTGATAATAGACTTTTTTTCATAAATATAAAAATATTCTTATAAAATCACACATAATATATATAAAAAAATTCTTATCAAATTTGCATAAATGCACTATCAAGGTTGTGGAACTCAATCATTAATTACCAGGGATGGGGTGAATTTTCCACCATAAGGCACTTAATAAAAATTTTACATAAATATATACATGCAATATCACATTCAACATAATTAGCGCTAAGAAAAAGCTATTAAAATATCAATTACTATACATTTTATAAAAATACGGAAATATTTTTTAACTACTTATACCACCACCTCTTAGAACTTAGTCTAATCGGCAGTAATAACACAGCACTAATTTCGTATGATGAACACATGTATACTTATGAACACGTGTATATTTATAATGAACACGTATATAGGATGGTGATAACTAATATTTCAATTTTAATAAAAATAAATTACATACCCTGTAACGCAACCAGTTTTCTTTTGTCAATCCATTTTTTGAAATGATCTAATCACTTAACAAATAATCCTTCTGCATGTTACTCAAACCACACTACAATGCATGCTACAGGGTTATAACATTGAAAATCGTCTTGGACCCAAACCAGACCATCACCAAGCGCTCAGACCAAACCAGATCATCGCCAAGAGCGTACCAACCCGCATTTTGGTCTATCTCTAATGGTCGTCGCGAAAATGAAACTGTCGAGAGTGACAGGTCTGTATAATATTAGTCTGTGATTCAGACTTGTCACTCTCGACAGTTTCGTTTTCACGGCGGCCATTATAGATAGACCAACATGCGGGTTGGCGATGGTCTGGTTTGGGTCCAAGACGATTTTCAATGTTATAACCCTATTTCGCTTGACGAAAACTTAGAACTACAGACTAGTGTGGTTTGAGTAACATGCAAAAGGATTATTTGTTAAGTGTTTAGATCATTTCATAGAAATGGATTACCAAAAGAAAACTGGTTGCGTTACAGGGTATGTAATTTATTTTTATTAAAATTGAAATAATTTTAGTTATCACCATCCTATAAACGTGTTCATTATAAGTATACATGTGTTCATAAGTATACACGTGTTCATCATACGAAATTAGTGTTGTGTTATTACTGCCGATTAGACTAAATTCTAAGAGGTAGTGGTATAATTAGTTAAAAAATATTTTCCGTATTTTTATAAAATGTGAAATAATTGATATTTGGATAGCTTTTTCTTAGTTGAATGTGATATTGTATGTGTATTTATTTATGTAAAATTTTTATTAAGTGCCTTATGGTGGAAAATTCACCCCACCCTCAGATAATTAATGATTGAATTCCACAACTTTTGAGTACATTTAGGTAAATTTGATATTTACTAAAAGAATATTTTTATATTTACAAAAAAAGTCTTATTATCAGTATCCCAGAACAAATTAAGGATTAAGTAATTTAACAATCTACAGGCTAGTATAACTTTTAGACTGAAAATATTATATAATATTTGTCTTTTGAGTATGTTAGCTTGTAATTTTTTGTGCATTATGTTTTACAGTGAGACAATGCAATGTGTCTATTTTTTAATCCATTTTATGATTATTTGAATTAAATATATAACTATGTTTATTTAAATTTACTTAAACTAATGAATATATTTATGTTGCAGATTAATGTATTTTTAAATCCTGATCATTTCTATAGTTTCAAAAATTATAAAAGTACAGTCCTCAACATTTTGTTCCGCGCTCGTTTAAAAAAATTTTTTGAGTATGTTAGCTTGTAATTTTTTGTGCATTATGTTTTACAGTGAGACAATGCAATGTGTCTATTTTTTAATCCATTTTATGATTATTTGAATTAAATATATAACTATGTTTATTTAAATTTACTTAAACTAATGAATATATTTATGTTGCAGATTAATGTATTTTTAAATCCTGATCATTTCTATAGTTTCAAAAATTATAAAAGTACAGTCCTCAACATTTTGTTCCCCGCTCGTTTAAAAAAAAAATTGTCAAGCGAGCGATAACACGCCAAATCTGCCAGACGTATTTTGTTTACATCATAGTTCAGTTGGTCCAACTCACGAGCTCTAGTGTCTATGCGACATCCCATGTTAAAAATGTTGCCATAGGGTCCTATGGGAGTGAACCTTCTGAATATAGTATTCTGTGACTTCGGCCTTCTTCCAAATACATGGGAAATGGCCACCCCAAGTCTTGTTTATAAGATGCAAAACAGCAATCTTGCCCTTAAGACCAAGAAACATAATAAATTCTGGTAAAATATCATCAGGGCCAGAGGCCAGCGCATTTATCCTTCGTTAAATGATTAAAAGCACTCTGCAATTCGCAGGATGAGTTAAATAATTTTGATATAAAAATTAAGCAAAAATTTTTGAAATAAAAATCAAGCATCCCTGAACATAAATCAAGTATTTTTGAGGTGATGTCTGTGTATATGTGTCTGTGAGTCTTTGGTGACAATATCTCATGAATGAATGGAGCAATTGAATGAAATTTAGTACAAAAATTGCAATCAGTGAATACCGGAAGCCTATTGTTTTAAATATAATCAAATGCTTGGAAGATGCCCAAATTTTTGAAAAAATTATCAAAAATTCAGAACATTCAATAAAATTACATAATTAATCATTTCTAATGTAATGTTTCATTATAAAATGATTGACACAAAGTTTAAAATGCTAGCATGAACTGTTCTTAAGATATTGCACATTTTTCCAAATATATTTATCAAAATATCCCATAAAACTAAAAAAAAAGTATTTACAATTTTCAGTCACACAGAGCATAGCCATTTACAGGTATGTTCAAATAAGTAGTTAAATGAAAGTACTAATTATGATAGTTAATTCAGACAAAATTCATAAAATAAATTTCAAAAGTTTCTTTACTACTTGAACAACTGTGTGAAATTTGTTAATATCATTCTGCTGGATCTAATTTGTCCCATTTAAGACAGAAGATACTTTGGGTAATAGTTTTGTATCTTGACACCTAACAATTCACCAGCAGTCATTTATCTACTATAAAAATAACTATTTCTCCATCTGTAATGCTTGATGAAATTTTGGCAAACTAATTTAGCGGAATATCACCAACTTGGTGACTTGTTTAAATGTTGCCAAATTAATGAAAATGTCACCAAATTGATAAAAATGACTTATCAATGAAAATGATGACTAATTGATAAAAATTCAATACCTTGGAAAAAATACAACAATCTACAATAAGAGCAACGTATTTCTCCATCCGTAACAATTGGCAAAATTTTAGTAACAAACTTAGTAGAATATCACCAACCTGGCAACTTTTATAAACGTTTTGAAACTGACAAAAATGTAGCCGAATTCATAAAATTGTCAACAAATTGATAAAAATGATACTAAATCAGTAAGAATGATGACTAGTTGATGAAAATTCAATATCTTGGAAAGAATATAAGATTTTATCTATTATTCCATCCATAATGGTTGGCAAAAACTTTGGTGATGAATTTAGTAGGATGTCTCTAACTTAGTGGCATTTTTAAATGCTACCAAATTCAAGAAAATGTCACCAAAATGATAAAAATGCCACTAAATTGATAAAATGACATTAATGAAAGGTAATGTTGTGAAAATTTTGAATTCCGTCATGCAACAAGTATACCTTCTAGTATATAAGAAGTGTTCTCTCTGTCTGTAATATTTGGTAAATTTAGTGAAAATCTAGTGAAATATAGCCATCTTGACAATATTTTGTTCCACTTCGACAAAAATTTTGTCAAAATCATAAAAATGATACCAAGTTAATGAAAATGATGTCATATTGATGAATTAATTAATAAAATATTTTAATATATGGACTATGGACATATTAAGAAGTAAAATTGATTGCATTATATAAGGAAAGTTATATGCTGACCACATCACATTTTTTAACTATCTCATTCCTTCTTTTAAATGATTTTTTCTCTCAATTCCCCCCTCTTAATTTTTAAAGGGCCATTTATCCACAAATACGTGCCAAATTTCAAGATTGTCATATTTTACAGAGGAGGGTATAAATTAGGGTTCCAACACTGTGTTTATAAAAACTGGGACGCTTCCAAAATTTTATGTAAAAAATCTTAGGCAATTGAAAAAAGCGGGGACATATTTAAAATAAAGAATACCAAAAATAAATCTAATACAAATTACATGCTGCAATTTAATAAACTGGTATAAAAATACACACATTAACTAATATACATTTCACTTCAAAAAGAATTATAAATTACAAACATACCTAATTAGAAAAATTACATCATTAAAACATGCACGATAGTCAAGTTCATATTTTATATTCATCAGAATATTTAGCAGGTTTATGGGCCTGTTCAAAAAAAAAATTTTTTTTCTTCTGATATTTGGACATAGCACAAGAGAAATCTTTAAAATCATAGTTCAACGGTGTGTGTTATGATTCGTGAGAGACAACGAAACGACATGAAGATCAGGTTGTGGAGTTTCCAGGTGTACCACACTACATAAGGATCGTATGCTTCTGAGAAACATTGATTGGGAGCCATTTACTACAGAAACCGTGTTACAACGACATTTATCCCACACTGCAGGTAACGTGGTTTCAAAGCAAACAATTCGAAACCATTTGCATGACACACGATTCTCAGGTAGATGACCTTTTCAACACCTACTGTTTCAACATCTTCACCGGTTATGTTGCCTCCAGTGGTGTCAAATGAGACGCAACTGGTTGACAGAATGGCAAAACATTCTGTTCACGGATGAATCACGATTCTGTTTTGGCATGCCAGATGGCAGTACTCATGTATGGCAGTGTTTTCAACAATGCCACCAGGAACTTTTTCTATTAGTCGCCACACAGCCCCCGTAAGTGGTACCATGGTTTGGAGTGGTGTAACATTTGGTGGACGAACACCTTCGGTTCATGTTTCTGACAGTATCACGGCATAACCATATGTCTCTGCCATTGTGAGACCTATGGTACAGCCATATCTGTCAACCAGGCCTGGACTGCTTTTTCAGCAGGATAATGCAAGCCACATACTGCATGGGTAACAATGAATAGTCTACAAGGTTTTGATATCCTGCCTTGGCCAGCATATTTTCTGGATTTGTCACCAATTGAGCATATTTGGGATATCATGGGTCACCAATTAAGAGAATTCCTAATTCCAGCAAACCATATTCAGTTACATAGCCCAATTGCATACTGTGTAGAATGCCCTCCCTCAGTGTACCATTGCCCATCTCATTGATGGGATGCATCGCCATATTCAATCCTGCATAGCCGCTCGCAGTGGGCTTATTCCATATTGATCTAATGAATGTCAATAAAGATCCATGCTTTCATTTTTCAGGTATGATTTTTTTATCATTTGCACATCTCCATGTTACAATTATATTCTGTAAATTTCATAAGATACATTAATTTTTTCATGGTGTTGTGGTTTCAGTTGTGAGCTGTGTAATTTTATTCCCACATCAAATTTAATACATTTGTCTAAACAATTGAGCAAAACAAAATATCATGTGGTATAATTTTTCCAATCAATAAATTTCAGAAGCCTATATTCAGAGTGTTCAAATCAGGGGAATATTATTCAAAAACCAAAGAAAGTTATCACAAGAAAGATCAATCATGCATAAAGCATTGATTATGAAACACTTTCCAACTACAATGCAATTTTATTTAAACATCCCTGAAATACGATACATTCCTTGGTAATATTTTTATAATTATCACAATACTACATTAATTTATTATATTTGAAAACTTAAACTTCATTGAAAAAAATGAACTTTATTCACAACGGATGTTTAAACAGGAAATATAAACTGTCCAGTTTAAACATCTCTAAAATGCGATACATTCAGCAGTAATATTTTCAAATTATCACAATACTACAATAATTTATTATATTTGAAAACTTCATCGAAAACAAATGAAATTCAAATGATGTCATCGAAATATAGATAACCTGGCTCTATATAAAAGCAGCATTTCATTCATAACTTTTATCCATTCCTTTCATTCATCACAATACTACAATAATTTATTTTATTTAAAAACTTAAAACCATGGAGGTAGAAGTAATTTAACTATATGCTTAAAACTTCATCGAAAAAATTGTCTGCTTCTCTATGTAAAATCAATGAATGTTTCATTCATATCAGCTATATTGCAGACTCTAGAGCTAAATTTTGCGTCAGAGAAATGTAGCAATTTTTATATAACTCATCCTACATCTTTTGATGTTTATATTCTTCATAAGTGAAAATTAGGTTTCGTTGTAGAAATCATCAAAGTTTGATAATCATTTAAACTCAAATATATTATAATTGCATTGTTTTAGAATGTAGATGCACAGAATTTAAGCAAAAATAAAGTGGTTTTAGGATGGATACAACAATAAATATAAATTAAAAAGAACTTTAAAAATCAAGATTTTAACACAAGATGGATGCCATATTCTATTTTGAAGTGAGTCATGTGATCTCTTCATATATTTTGCTGAATTTTTTTTATATATTTTATGGGATAATTTGAATATTTCCTAAAACTTTCGAAGCAATTTGTGAATTTTAAATTTGCTTAAAAAATGTTTGAAAAATTAAGCCCCATAGGGTAATGTATTTCAGTTTTTCAACCTGGGTTTAATCCAAAACTAATTAGGTGATATTATTCATTTATATTCCCATAGGTCTCACAGACTGTCTGAACAACATACTAAAATTTCCCTTTGATAAAGTCATTTTTATGGCAGTTATCGTGCTAATTGACAGACAGACAGAATGAACAAAATCATATATACTTTTCAACTATGTTGTAAAGTGTTAAAAACAAAGCTATCTTAGAATTTATTGTAAAATTAGCCATTATATATATGTAATTTTTTTATTATTTTAAAATGATTTACATAAATTATAGAACGATAACCTGTGCCCATTTTTGAGATATTGTACATTATGCTAAAAAATAGAGAACATCATAAATTTAAATATTTTTATTATTATCAAATGATAGAATACATATTTTAATCAAAAATAAATGGACACTATTATTTATAGTTATCATGAGCCGTTCTTGAGATAATTAAAATTTTAATGTAAATTTGGTGTAAAAATAGTGTGAATTCTCAAGAGAAATAAAATCTGATTTTTGATAGTTTCTCTTGTACGTTAGCATTGTTTCATTGTCTATAATATATAAATTGAAACTTAAATATGATATCAAAACTTCAACACCTCTATTATGATACAATCTGTGTATCATTATACTGTATAATTTATGATTTAGATACGGGTGGCTCAGAGAGAGCCTATCACAGTAACCAGAGGTCTATTGTACTGTATCATATATTAACCGATCCTGTGGTTGAGTGGTCAGGGGCAAGCGTTTCTGTTTGATCGCTGGATTGCGGGTTCCAATCCCACCAGCGGCCATGGATGTTGTATTGTCGAGGCCAAGTCAGACTTCCGTCCTTCGTGGAGCCTCTATAAAAGTGAAGCTGCAAATTTTCTACCCTTCGCCATGGGACCTGGGGTCTAGTGGGCGTGGTGCGTAGGCGCTCCTTCACCACGGTGGAATAAGTAACAACAACAACATATATTATACTGTATATAATTTGTGTATACAGTTTACGTATCACTGAACATGAAATAGAGTTCTTTTTTTTTAATTCTGTGTAAGAATATAGAGAAAGTATGAAATTTTTTTTTGGTTAAAGATAATTAAAACTGATTTGAAATGTAAATAAACTAGGAATGGAAATTTTGAAATGTCCTCTTACACTTTACAATAAGAAAGAACAAAATGATGCTGGTTGTTGTATCCAAATTCCTTATTCTGTTAAGTGACATACATTTATCATATTGTTTTCAAATTTCAAACAGCATTTCCTGAAAGAATACGAAATAATCAATATAAAAAATAAGTTTGCTAAAAGTTTTCAAAGTTAATAAAATGTATGTAATGCACATTTCATATGGTGGCAAGTGGTGGGCAGACTTTATTTTTGACTGAACACTGAACTATTAAGAATTTTTATACTTGTTTGCATAATTACTTCATGTAGTCATAAGAAATTCCAGAAAAAGTGGAAGTGGCATCTCCAGAACAGAACGTGGACAAGAAATTGCTATACACCTCGGCAAAAATAACTGCATTGACTCATTTTCTCAAAAACCGTCTCATTCCACAACACACATAATGTGTCTTGGTAAAAATTAGAGCTACTAGAACCAGTACTTAAGATTTTAGAATGTGATAATACTAAAAATGACAGCTTCCAATGCTGATGATCTTTTAAAATTTGAACTTCCATGCGAAAATTGATTGTTAAAAAATGAGAAATGCCATAAAATAATTTTTACTGTGTCCGTAATAAGGTAGTAACAAAACATGGATTTATTAAGTGGAAGAAATTTTTGAGCTATACTCTATGATTTATTATGACTTTCAACAAAGGTTGATACTTTATGTTCAGGTGTGGGACAGCTCAGTGGTTAGTATGTAGGGACTGCACTCAGGTGATCCAAGTTTGATTCCCAGCTCTGCCTAAACTGTCCCCATGTTTACGAGGATTACGGGTACATTAAATATGTGGGTTCATAAGTCTTTACAATAAGTTATTGGTAGGGGAAGGAAGGTATTGTCTTTGTGGATGCTGTCCCTACTGAGTTTCAGTCTAAATTGTGTGGCACTTTCTGGTTATCCAAATAGATACCTTCAGATGGTTTGCGTTGAAGAAGAAGGGTTGACACTTCAACAGTGTGTCGATCAAATGAATTTGACTTTTGGTGATGAAGCACCATCCAAAGCAATAATTTACAACTGGTCTAAAGAATATCATCTTGAATGTAGGAGTCTCAGTGATGAATTTCGTGAAGGTTGACCAAGAACTTCTGTGACAGCAGAAAACATTGACGCTGTGCAGCAAATGGTCACTTTAGATTGTCCTGTCATATAAGATGAAATTGAGGCATCTTTAAACATTTCAAGGACCAGAGTGCATTAAATTTTACCAGATTATTAAAAGGTATGTGCATGTTCGATGTGACACAATTTAACTCAAGCTCAAAAGGATGGTTGTGTCAAATGGTGCAAGGAAAATCTCAAAAGATTAAACTCTAGTGCCTCAAAACATGTCTCTAACATTGTAACAGGTGATGAAATGTGGATTTATTCCTATGAACTTGAAATAAAACAAAAATCTACTGTTTGTGTGTTTTAAAATTAATCAAATCCTATAAAAGTTGTTTGTTTGTGCATGAAGTGTTTCAATGAAAATGATTAATTCATTTTTTGGTAAATCTACCCATGTTGCAGCCATTGCTTTGGAGGATCATAAAACAGTAAAAGCTGATTGATATACGACAATTTGGCGGAAATAGTTGCTCAAATCAGAAAAAATAATGTAAAATATTGTACCACTCTTCATCATGACAATGCAAGCTCATACACTGCATTTCAAACTACCTGTATGAATTATTTGAAGCATAAAAAAATTTATTTGATATGTCATTGTCCTTATTCACCTGATTTAGCACAAAATTATTTTTTTTTGCTCCCAACAATCAAAAATAAAATGTGTGGTCAATGATTTAACAGCCTAGAAGAAGCAATTGAAGCTTATAAATAACATGTTTCTGTTATACAAACTTCTGAATGGCAGAACTGTTTTGAAAATTGGTTTATTTGAATGAAAAAATGTATTGATGTTAAAGGCGAATATTTTGAGTAAAAATAAAACGATTTATTTCCATACAAAAATATTTTATGTATTATTTTCTAAAAACTTAGATACTAGCCTATGTATAGGAGTTTTCTAAAACCCTGGGTGACAATAGGGGACTGGATCGCATAATCAATTTCACAAGAGTAGGGTTACCATACCCTTTCTGAAACAGAAAGGGTATGGTTATTATCTTACAATGAGTTGTTTATAGAGCCAGTATGGGAAAGTAAAAATACCTTGCCCCCCCAACCTGGTAATAGAGGAAACCTGATGTGCTAAGGTTTTGAGAGTTGTCAACCAAGCTGCTTTAGTACTGCCCACCAAATGGGGTTATTGGGAGAAACTTGAGGACATCAAAATTTTCCTTTACTCCCAAACAGCCTCAATTCTTAATCGTTATTTTATGAGTTGTAATGTTATTGAAGCCAATATGTAGTGTTGAAGGCCCAGACCATCCGACTCGTCAACAAGGACTTAGAGCAACTGTTTGGATGGCCGGGCCAATATGCAGTGTGTATAATTTAAATATTTGACTCCTATTTTTACTTTCTCTTACACTACAGAGAAAGCATTGTTTTCACAAAAATTCTTGATTTCGAGGTCAATATATGTTTTAGGACTTTCTGAATATTTAGGACATTTTAAATATTTTTAATGATGCCTGTGTGCTGTCGATTTCTTGTGTACACAATGGCCGCCACAAACATTAATGGATTTTCATGAAACTTTATATCAGGTTTTGTTAATGAAAAATCTAGAAGTACATAGAATGTTTTGAAATTCAAGTGAAAATTTTGAAATTTTATGTTTCCTTAACATGGCAGCATAGGATGCAATTTGACATAATAAGGCATAAAAGAGGTTATTTATGGCTCAATAATCACAAAATGCAACAGTTTCAATCATTGTAGTGAAAATTAGCCATGACACAATTTTTGTGTTCATGACATCATTAACCTCCCTGGGGGGAGCAAGTTATCCCCCAAGGGGTATATTGTCAAACTTGGCATCAATCAAAAGATTGTTTTTTTCAAGTTCTGTAAAATGAAGGGTAACATGCTATAATTATGATCATTTGAACCAATAGCAGGTACAGATTTTTCAAATATTGTCTTGCAAAATTTACAAACAAAAAATTAATAACTAAAAAATAAGCTATCTAAATATGGATTCTGGTATGAGAAAGCTGGGTTGAGCTGCATTCCAATTAATCTCATTCATTATAGATAGCACATTAGGGATTGCAATCTTGAGATTAATAATTTTTAATCTTATGATCCTGTGATATTAGGAATTTCATTTAGTGAAAACTATATTTCATATTTTGCATTATTTGCAATAATTACTACACATATTTAAATAATAAGTTAAAATGTTTAAATTTAAAAAAAAAAGTTACTTAAAAATTGATTTTAGTATGATAGAGCCAAGTCCAGCCACACTCCAATTAATTTTTCTCAGTTTCGGAAAAAATAATACGTGAAAAAATATGAAATCATTTTCAGAGATACATTATTTCTACCCAAATACAGAAAAATAGAGCATTCACTTTAGGCTGATTAGAAACAAGAATAAAATGTAAGGAAGATGAAAGCAAAAATTTTGAATAGGGTTAAAAATTAAGGCACATCAAGAAGAAAATACTGCATTTTTCATTTTAGTAGTTATTAGGGGAGGAATCTGTAACAATGCCAATTTTACTTTCTTCCTCAGCTGTGGAAATTAAATGAACAAAAAATTCAAATGAAGAGATACATAAACCGAATTTAAATATAGCGGAGACTTCAGGAAAAAGAGGAGGATGTAATAAAGTGTGTGTGTGGGGAAGAATTAAAAATAAAAATATTCCAGTTGGATATAAAAATATTGTTTTTATAGAGAAGGGGTCAACCATTATTTTAGTTTGAGTTTCTCTTAAAATCAGATTTTTGCTGTCTGGCGAGCTTTAACATTATTTCAAAGTCAAGCCTATACTAATCAAAAATATGATTTTCTTTCCTTTTAGCTATTTTACTTATTTGCTAACAAAAACAAAACAATTTATTCCTTGTAAAAAGAACACATAATTATTTTAAAAAAAACTTTTTTTTTTTTGTTAGTATACAAAGAATACCTAAAGAATGGCTTCTTCAATTTTATAGAAGGATGCCGTGGTGCCCCTCTGATCTCTAAATATGCCTATGGTTCAGAGTAATACATGCTAAGACAGTTCATAATTTGAGTATAGGCAGCCCCACAGGGGTGCTAGGACCTTTGGGGTGCTTCAGTACCCCCATTACAAATTGCACAAATACTCCTTTTTACTGCCCTTTATTCCAACAAATTTCAGTGTCTCTCTTTTTCTTTAAAGTTGTTATTTTATTTTTTTACAGATTTACAAGTCTGAGACCGGACATTTTTAGGGTTTCTGGCTAGACCTAGTTTCAAATGACTGCACATGCGCAAAGCTTCAATAAAAATATATGCCATGAACTCTCACCTAACACAGAAGGATGCAGAGACGGTTAGTTTCGTATCCAGTTTGGTAGGCATGTTCCGAAAACGTACCCGCTATACCCCCTGCTGTGAGGCCGATTCTTCGTTATTGGCTAAGTTAAATGATGTCATGGGCGGAGCCTAGTATGCACTTTGAAGTTGTCGTCTTCGAGATTATACATGGGAAAAAATGTTTGTTATTAAATCGGGAAGAAAATTATGATAGAAAGAAATAGTGCAAAGATATAACGTTGTGTGACAATATATGGATATATACAAGTTTGTAGAACAAAAATGTCTTAAATTTAGGTAAGTAGTATATGATATATTTATTACAATTTTTGCGTGTAAAATGTTGACACTGGAACGCTATATATCTGTAATAATCCGATTGAATGATTTTCTAACTTATTTTTTATAGTACCTAATTTTAGATAGAAGATCGCCGACCAAATATGAATATATCAAAACTTGTACTGCAATATTTCACCTGACCTGTTTAAATAACTTAAGTGGTCAAATGTTTTTATTGTTGTATCAGCTAAATTAAATGAGAAACTTTGATTTATTTCCCTCTAGGCTAATTAAATTTGTGCAGAAGACAGCAATATATTTTTTAATCTGATTCATAGTTAATTTGCTTATCACAGTAGTGTGTTATAGTATAAGAGTGTTGTTGTTGTTGTTGTTGAGACCCAGACCGTCCGACCTACCAGAAAGGTGTAAGGTAACCTAGTATAAGAGTGTAAAGATGTTATACAAATTAATGAAATTACTAATAAAATTAATATATGTTCTATGTGTATATACCAAGTTGTAATTTAAATAGCATATATATGAAGTTTCATTTCAATTGTATGGGTGTTGATTTTAAGATATTATTGATATTAAGTAACATTCTGAAGAAAGCAAACACTAATAGCCATTATCTAATGTTTATGAAATACTTTGAAGTTTGATCTGTACCCAGCAGTGAGCTGCCAAATTTTTAACAGCCAGCAAGCTATTATGCAAGATTATGGTTTCAAATGCAATCATTCTTCGCAGTTCACACTAACATAATATACATTTATTATGAGTTTAGAATTCATTTGGTGTTCGAGTTAAAATTATTTACATTTTAACTCTGTTGTTGTTTTTGTTTCTTATGACCTCCTGATTTCGACAGACGTTTTAACTCTTAAACATGTTTATTTCAAATTATGTTTAAAATTTAACAATCAATATTTAAACTTTGGAAATGTTTAATAACAATTACATGTGCATTATCCTACACTTTGAATTTTGAATATACAAAATTTTGATATTCAAATTTAAAAGGCATGTATTGATACATCATTCAAATTTTTCAGAACATTTTGAATTTAACTCAACGTTAATTCAGTTAAAAACCTCTTTACACTTGCTATTCTGTATAACACATCAGAAATATAAAACCTGAAGTTTTATTTTTCAATCTCTTGAATAATTTCAGTTTGAAACATTTAGTCAAAATACTATTAATTTCTAATTCCAAGATTATTTATTTGAAACAAATATTAATTTCAATATCTTTATTACTTCAACAAATATAATTCGATTTAGATAATATATTACTATCTAATGTTAATGAAATACTTTAGCATCGATTGGATGCAGTGATAACTAGTCAAACTTTTGACTGGTATATGTATTTTCAGCTTCATTATATCTCATTACATCAGGATAAATTAGATAACATCAGTATTAACTAGGTTAGTCAATTTGTATCTATTCATGCATCCTAGGATATCAAATCCATCTTCATATAAAATTACATTAGTAACTACTGTCTATTATTTTCAAAAACAGTATTCAGTAAGTTGATTTAAAATATCTGTTGGATAAACTCCTTCTGTATAAACATGTTATAAATTGAAATTAGGTAATATCATGCAACATTCTTATGCAGTTAAAGTTGTTCAAACAGATTGTACTGTTAAATAGAAAATGCATATTTTTAACTATAGTAAAGCACTATCACTACTCTAGGGACCAGTGAAGTAAAGCGTATACCTGTGAAAATATATAACTGAAATTAATGTCACTGGATAGGAATGTTTGACGAGCTATGTAGAAATGCATATAAATGATGTATGTACTGTATTTCAAATATTTGAAATTTAATATTCACTGATTAGAATGGGAAATTAGACTATATAAGATTTAACAAAATATTTGAAACATTTTTATGTAAATAAAATTAAAATTTGTTTTGATTTGACAACAAATTATGAATTTTATACAAATATTGAAATTAAAATATAACTAACTAACCATATTTTATTACCTGAAGATACATCCAATTGAGTAGTAGAAAATTAGTACTAACTTTTGAATCATTTGTGAGATATCAGTGATTACAAATGTACACATGCTTATCTCAAAAGCATTCAATTCGAAAATAAGAATATTTAAAACAAAAACATGTAAATTCATTGATAGTTCAAATATTTGATCCTATTACAATATTTTCCTTTAACGTTAGTATTATGTGTTGTTGTTTAGACCCAGATCGTCCGACCTACCAGAAAGGTGTAAGGTAACTGTTTGGACGGCCGGGAAGTGCCACCCAATTCAGACCGGAACCCAGTGGGGGAGGCATCCACAGGGACCGTACCCTACTTCCCCTACCACCAACCTCTCGGAAGGACTTACGGACCCACATGTTTAACGTGATCGTACTCCGCGTGAACACGGCGGTAGTTTTGGCAGCGGCTGGAATCGAACCCGGGCCTACCGAATGCAACTCCAGCGCGCTAACCAATGGGCTACCGCGCCCCGTTAGTATTATTTGTGTAACAGTTGCATAATCTCCCCAGGCAATTCTTTTTTCGAGGAAGAGGAGGGGGGGGGGTTGAATTGGTAACCAAGCAGTTTGCTACCCATTTCGCTAAATATGATTTGTCTGAACTAGGGAATGGGTTTCTAGGGAATATGATTTCCCTACTTGGTAATGCTATTGGTGTGTAGAGACAAAAAATATTTCTTAAATATATTTCTATAATTTTAAAGAATCAAGGGTACTTCCTTATTATAGCGGTCCCCGAGGATCAATCGCCAAGCGTCTTAGATTTATCGCCAAGGTAGGTTGTAAAATCTCACCAAGCATTTGCAGTCCTAAAGAAACAGCACATGTTTATACTATTGTCATATTGCTTTTTCGCTAACGAAAACCTTGGCGAAATCTTAACTGCGACCTTGGCTCAATCGGATTTATGGGAGCCACTATAATAAGATAGTACTGAATCAAGCTATATATACAATTTCTTTCTAATAGTACAATGATTCTAGCTAAAACTAAATCTGCTTTTCAATTTTTTCGTCTACAGTTACAATTGCAATATATAGATATTAGTTTATTAAATGGGATGCTTTTATTTACTTTTGAAATTTATTTTTACCTTTAATCTAAGGCAGGAATTTACTTTTATGCATCAAAATTCTATTATTTGTACTACTGATGGTAAAAAATCAGTACAAATAAGATAACCATATGCATTACCTAAAAAACATATTTTAGTTCATCCCATGAACAATATCTTGAAAAATTAGAAATATTTAATCAACTGAACCTGATTGACTAGTACCTTCTTAATCAAATTTAAAAACATTATAATTTTTATTACATAGTGTTTATGTTAATCCATGTCTAGCCAATCCGAATTTCTTATAGAAAGCTGAAGGTTAATTAGGTCCTTGTAAATTGATCATCATTCAATGAATCGTGAGTACAGTTAACCAAATTTAAAAGGTAGCTGCAAAGTTTACAGTTAGTACATTAAAGGGCAGATTCAAGCAGAAATAAAAAAGGATTTACTTCAACATGTTTCTTTTATTGAATATTTGTTTTTGTAATATATCAGTAAATAGTTATCGAAACTGATAAATTTTTTTTGATTAATCATAAAATGAAGCAAACTAGCCTGATAAAATGAATTTTATGTCATTTTGGGATTTATGACATTGCAATAAACTTTTATAAGTGAATCTATAGAATCACAAGTAATGACACATATATCTAAAAAAAAGGAGAGGGGGGGATATAATTGCCACAATGACCCATACCTGGATCTACATTAAGTTTCTTGTTACCATTATAGATATCCATTACAGATTACCATTACAGATATTCTATATTGACGAATGCATAATAAGCATGAAACCAGTCCAAGAATGCTCATGCTGGTATCTGTAATAGGAATATCACCCATATTTTTTAGAATGCCTCTTATAGATGGGCTTTGTGTTTATAAACATTGCCTTTGCAGCTTCATGTGGCTTGAGCTAAATTGTATATGAATTTTGAGCCGGCCACGTGGAAGAACTGAAAATGTTAGTTCCTATAGAAGTTCTAAAAAATTGTGGTGCATGTTAACCTTCATGCTACCACTGCAAATTTTGATTATTTCATGATGGTGAGCATATAATAAATGAGAAACTAGTCCATGGATGGTAGTATCTGCAATAGGAGTGTTTCTCCATTATATCCTATTCACAAATTGATATATTAGAATGTTGCAAAACTATAAGAGCAAAACAGTTTTATCAAGCTATTTTCACAAAAAATATTATGACTGGAGAAACAAATACGAGCAAGATAAATAGCAGATCTATTTTGAAGTTGAAATTGTGGCTGTAGCTAATATATTTTACATGACGTCTTTGATGAACAAGTATTTTAGCTATATTTCAGGCATTTAAAACTAACTTGAATGTACTCGGAAAGCTGTATCTATTTACTCATATTTGTTTCCATTCACCTTTTATGTGTACATATATTACATAGATGGTTATCATAGAGACAAAATATCAATTTAGAATGTTCTGATATTAAAATATGGAATTATATGAGGGTTTTGCTGTCTAAGAAAAGTTGAAACCACTTTATGTGAAATATCAGTTAGCACAAACTGCAGGATAGGCACTATTAGTGCCTATTATATATTCTATTATATATTTATTTTTTACATATAAAGTAGCTAACATGAAATTTGAATTAATGTAAAAATAAAAGCTATTTCGCTGAAAGTCAAATTTTTCAGGTAACACACTAAGTTAGAGTGCAAATTTCAACCAACTTGTTTATTTCTGGTGATATCAATTAAAATCCATAGCATCTATTCTATTGGTATACCTAACTTTTTAATACTTCTGTAAAAAAACCAGGCATAAAAAATTAGGTGACAAATCAGATTCTTTAAGATAGTATTACAAATTTATATTCTCAAAAGCAGCAGTTTATTTATTTGGATCTATTGGTTATCTTTTATTCACATAGAAACAAGGAGCGAGCATTAAAGGAGAACTAGAGTCAGTATGTACATACTGATTGTCAAAATTTTCAATGTTCAAGTATCAGTTGTTACATTGAAAATGTTTGAAGTAAATAAAAGTTTAATAAAGAATGCCAAGAAATTAACTTATATATTTAAAAGTATGCACTGGTTGTGACTGATGGACTTACCTGGTTAAAGTTACCTCCCCCTCTTCCAACTACAGGAATAAATCTATTCGAATTTTTTTTTAATTACACTAAATCAAGACACAAATCATATTGTAATTGTTAATGTGTGGAAAAATTTCCTCAAAATCCAGAAGAAGATGTATTGAAGTACTTTAATTGTAAATCCATTGATGCAGTTCTATAAAAATATAGGTATGTCATTCTTTTGGTTTTGCGACTTTGTTTTCTTTCGGTTAGTGACAAGCAATGCTCACACCTATTCAAATCGTAAAGAAACCAATATGCATATCTATTTGTTTAGAATTTAATGGGAACAGCAAACAATTGATATATATAATTTTCGAAGCATATCAGTTATTAAAACTTTTTAGCATAGAAAATTATTAGTACATCACTGGGTATATAGAGTGGGATGGATTACCCACCCTCTACACTAAATATTTTACCCAGGATTACATTATAAGCTTGCATTTTTATTAATTTTAGATTAACTTTTTAAGAAAAATTCTACATTTTTTGTCCAAAATATTCCATTGTATGGCTTTTTCTTTTAAATCAAACACATAGTTTTGTTTATAAACTTGCATAAATATTTGAAACCGACTTCAAAAAAGGTTATGGTAACCCACATTTAACGTAGGTTATGGTAACCCACATTAAACGGTTATATATTTTGTTTCGGATAGGTAACTTGCTTTTTTGTAGTTAAAACATTAATAAAATAAAACAAATTGCCTGAGTGCTATAAGTCATCAATGAAAATAGGATTAAAAAAGTTGCGATACACGTACGGAATACAATATAAAATGGGCATAAGGTGCCTTTAATAAACATAATACATATAACACAAGCATTTTAAACTGTATGCTATATATAATTTTTTTCCCGTAAATGAAGCATTTTTATCATTAATCAAGTAGTAATAATAATATATTTTATTTGATTCTTTAGTTTAAAATCATATCAAAAGCAAATAAATGAGTGCGTATGAAGTAAAATAAATGATGAAATGTATCTAAGGAAAATGTAAGCACGTATAATCTCGAAGACGACAGATTTTGTCTTAAATTGTCAAACTTCAAGTGTATACCACAGACTAATATTATACAGACTTGTCACTCTCGACAGTTTCGGTTTCGCGGCGGCCATTAGAGATAGACCAAAATGCGGGTTGGCGCGTCTCTTGGCGATGGTCTAGTCAAGGCTATCTGAAACAAGGCTCGGACATCTAGGAATCATGGGATACGTCACAGACTACTATACAGACTTGTCACTCTCGATAGTTTCGTTTTCGCGGCGGCCATTAGAGATAGACCAAACATTGGGTTGGCGCGCTCTTGGCGATGGTCTGGTTTGATCCGAGCGCTTGGCGATTCTCTGGTTTGAGTCCAAGCCGATTTTCAATGTTATAACCCTATTTCGCTCGGCGAAAACTTAGAACAACAGACTAGCGTGGTTTGAGTAACGTGAAAAAGGATTATTTGTTAAGTGTTTAGATCATTTCATGGAAATGGATTGATAAAAGAAAACTGGTTGCGTTACAGGGTATGTAATTTATGTTTATTAAAATTGAAATAATTTTAGTTATCACTATCCTACATACGTTTTCATTATAAGTATACACGTGTTCATAAGTATACACGTGTTCATATAAGTATACATGTGTTCATCATACGAAATTAGTGCTGTGTTGTTATTACTGCCGGATTAGACTAAATTTTAAGAGGTAGTGGTATAATTAGTTAAAAAATATTTTCCGTATTTTTATAAAATGTGAAATAATTGATATTTGGATAGCTTTTTCTTAGTTGAATGTGATATAGTATGTGTATATATTTATGTAAAATTTTTTTTAAGTGCCTTATGGTGGAAAACTCCCCCCCCCCCTCGGGTAATTAATGATTGAGTTCCACAACTTCGATAGTGTATTTATGTAAATTTGATATTTACTATCCCAGAATAAATTAAGGATCAAGTAATTAACGATCAACACGCTAGTATACTTTTTAGACTGAAAATATTATATAATATTTCAGTCTTTTGAGTATGTTAGCTTGTAATTTTTTGTGCATTATGTTTTATAGTGAGACAATGCAATATGTCTATTTTTTAATCTATTTTATGATTATTTGAATTAAATATATAACTATGTTTATTTAAATATTCTTAAACTAATGAATATATTTATGTTGCAGATTAATGTATTTTTAAATCCTGATCCTTTCTATAGTTTCAAAAATTATAAAAGTACAGTCCTCAACATTTTGTTCCCCTCCCGTTTAAAAAAAAAATCGCCAAGCGAGCGATAACGCGCCAAATCTGGCAGACGCATCGTAGTTCAGTTGGTCCAACTCACTAGCTCTAGTGTCTATGCGACATCCCATGTTAAAAATGTTGCCATAGGGTCCTATGGGAGTGCACCTTCTGAATATAGTATTCTGTGGGATACGTGACGTCAGCCGCGAGGGATCTGCAATCACTCCGAATGTACGAATGTGTATGGAAATTAGAGAAGTGACTTTAAAAAATTCATATTTTTAAATAAAAAAATAATTTAAATACGTACCCACTTGGATTAAAATGACTACTGAAAACAGGACTTCATAAATGGTGAGTTATTTTTATTTTGTCTTATTTTATGCGTGCAATTTTAACATTTTTGTAACATATAGCACGTGTAACGTCGAATGTTGCTATATCTGTACGAATAGTCTTATATCTTGAGAAAAGTACTCTTAATTCATGTTTAATATTACCTGAATGACTTGTTATTCATCACTGAACCTTGTGTTTTAAGTATAATTTTATTACTTATTCTAGGTGGTCTTGGTCTGGATCACAGACTTTGGGTCCAAGACGATTTTCAATGTTATAATCCTATTTCGCTCAACGAACCACAGACTAGCGTGGTTTGAGTAACATGCAAAAGGATTATTTGTTAAGTGTTTATATCATTTCATTGAAATGGATTGCCAAAAGAAAACTGGTTGCGTTACAGGGTATGTAATTTATTTTTATTAAAATTGAAATAATTTTAGTTATCACCATCCTATACACGTGTTCATTATAAGTATACACGTGTTCATCATACGAAATTGGTGTTGTGTTATTACTGCCGATTAAACTAAATTCTAAGAGGTAGTGGTATAATTAGTTAAAAAATATTTTCCGCATTTTTATAAAATGTGAAATAATTGATATTTGGATAGCTTTTTCTTAGTTGAATGTGATATTGTATGTGTATATATTTGTGTAAAATTTTTATTAAGTGCCTTATGAAGGAAACTTCACCCCACCCTCGGGTAATTAATGATTGAGTTCCACAACTTCGATAGTGCATTTATGTAAATTTCATATTTACTATAAGAATATTTTTATATTTAAAAAAAGTCTATTATCAGTATCCCAGAGCAAATTAAGGATCAACACGCTAGTATACCTTTTAGACTGAAAATATTATATAATATTTCAGTCTTTTGAGTATGGTAGCTTGTAATTTTTTGTGCATTATGTTTTACAGTGAGACAATGCAATGCGTCTATTTTTTAATCCATTTTATGATTATTTGAATTAAATATATAACTATGTTTATTTAAATTTACTTAAACTAATGAATATATTTATGTTGCAGATTAATGTATTTTTAAATCCTGATCATTTCTATAGTTTCAAAAATTATAAAAGTACTGTCCTCTACATTTTGGTCTCCGCCCGTTTAAAAAAAATCGCCAAGCGAGCGATAATGCGCCAAATCTGGCAGGTGTATTTTGCTTACATCGTAGTTCAGTTGGTCCAACTCACGAGCTCTAGTGTCTATGCGGCATCCCATGTTAAAAATGTTGCCATAGGGTCCTATGGAAGTGAACTCTTTGAATATAGTATCCTGTGGTGTATACTAGGCTCCGCCCATGACGTCATTTAACTTCGGCCTCACAGCAGGGGATATAGCGGGTACGTTTTCGGAACATGCGTTTGGTAGAACATTGTCAATATTCAATTGGCGTCTGTGCTAGTGTGTTTAATTTTCAATTTTTTTTATTTAGTATATTTTACGAATTAAAACCATGGCTATATCATGCTGAAATCAGTGGACAAAATGTAATGAATTAAAGTTCTACCGGTAAATTATTTGTTATTTTTAAACTACACATGCTTCGCATGAGCACCCCCAATTGTGAAAGCTTGGCGTCGCCTATGAATTTAAATCACTGTCACGAGATGATTTCAATGAGTTTAAATAATTCCTCCTAGAAATAAATCTATGAGTGTAATCAAAATTTATCAAGCAGATGGAATAATGATGTTAAGTGCTAGATCAATATTAGAAGGTTATAGGGCTGTAAGTATTTTTAGGCAATTTGTTTATGGCATAAAGTATGTAACAATTTAAATTGCAAAATGATTTAAAATTTTAACTAAAATTTTAACTTATGACACTTATGAACCTTTTTGACACTTATGAAAAAAATAAAATTAATTACAAAAAGAAAAAATAATTTACTCAGTTTATTATATACATGAAAAAATGCATTATTGAATAATTAAAAAAATGAAAAACAGGTTTATAATTAAGTCTTTTTTAAGAATATATTATATATAATATTAAAAAAAATAGTTCCTTGTAATTGAATGGTTGAATATTATGAAATGGAAGAGACAATTTGCTGAAAGATAAGTTCATAAATTTAGTGCTATTAAATCATATTCCTTCAATAGAAGTACTTGTGTAAATATTTTATATTCTTCCTTCACAACTTTACCAGCGTTTTTCTGAGAAGGAGTAAAATGTCACTTGTACCTTTCTCTTATTCTTTTTCTTCAAAATAAAGCACACACATGCAGGTTCGTGGAAAGCGTGGGGCCTCTCCGGGCCCTCGTCCCCTCATTTTTGTACCTAATTTTTCCAGTCCGGGCCGGGTTCCCCTGTATACCGGGGGGGGGGGGAGCTCCAGCTCGGATCTATTAATTAGACAATTTTATGATCATATACTTCTTGTTAAGCTCCTTAATGAAGTTTGCAAAGATTATTACTTTCCTTATATACATAATGTATAAGGAAAGTATTGTGACGGGGTCGAAAATTCGAAATCGAGTTTTCGACGGGAGAGCACGTTTCTAGCGTCCTTGATCACGAATCAAACATTTTTGAAGTGATGTCTGTGTGTGAAAGTATGTGTGTGTGTGTCAGTGAGTCTGTGGAGACGATAACTGCCGAACGAATGGACTGATTCGAACCAAATTTGGTACAAAAATCACAATCCGTAAACACTGGAAGCCTATTGTTTTCATACGTAATCGAATGTTCAGAACGACCCTAAATTTTCGAATAAAATTTTGAAAAAATCGTCAAAAAATCAAAACCACTCATAAAGTTACGCAAATAGACATTTCTTATGTAATTTTTCATTAGAAAACGATCGACATAAATTTTAGAACACTAACATGAACCGTTCTCGAGATATTGCACATTTTTAAAAAAAATTATTAAAAAGTCATATAAAATGAAAAACAAAATATATCCTATTGAGAAACATGTTCACTTTTCATATGTCATACCATGCGATAAATTGGGTGACATCATTCTTGTGGATCTACCTCGTTCCATTCATGAAAAAAGATACTTTGAGTAATACTTTTGTATTTGAACCCCAATAGTCATTTATCTGTTGTAAGAACAACTTATTTCTTTGTCTATAACGCTTGGCGACGAATTTGGCGGAATGTCGCCAACTTGGCGACTTTTTGAAATGTTGCCAAATTAATGAAAATCTCGCCAAATGGATAAAAATGAGGCTAAATTAATGAAGATGACGACCAATTCCCGAAAATTTAATATCTTGGAAAGAATATTAGTATCTGCTATAAGAAAAACCTATTTTTTTACTGTAAAAGTAGTAAATTCATTACATTATATAAGGAAAGTCATGTGTTGCCCACATCAGATTTTTATATTTTATTTTCAGAAAAATGGAAGTGGAAAAAAGGAATCGCTCCATTCAAGTGTGGCGGAGACCATCCGAGCAGAGAGTGCACTAAAACTAGGGAAATCCCAGCAAAATGTTGCAACTGTGGCGAAGAGCAACCCCGCCAATTTTAGGCACTTCCCCCTAATCCCCCTGGAGTCGTAAAAAGCCCCAGGCCCCTAAAAATAACAACAAAAACATAAAATCGACCCCCCCAGTCTTGTTGAGGAAAACGTGCTTCGGCTTATACCGGCTTTCAATATTTGAAAACAAACCATGGGTATAACTTCGTGGATCTTTAAACCAGGACTCATACGCAGACCATAGAGATTCTGGGGATCCGCGAAATGGCGTAACAAAAATCACAGAGGCACTGCGAGACAGCACTTGGATTCATATCTCACAGAGTTTTTGTGACAAAGCGTTACCAGTAGTGATAAATTTAATGACATTTTATCAGCAATAACTGAGTTTTGGCCGCCACAAATTTCAATGTAACATAATATTTTTTTCTTAAGTAAAGTTAATCAAACCCCATTATATAGTAAATTGTAATCATTGTGTTTGTAGTGAATTTCTCGTATCGGATTATATCGCCAACATTCGTGTTGGCGACAATTCGGAAAAGATAACCGATAAGTACCGAAAAAAGTTATTAAGTTTATATTTCACATTGATTTTTAATAAGTCTTAATAAAAATCATTAGAAATATGTAAAATATATTTACCTTACTTTTGAACCTATAAACTTATATTTCATAACCATATTCACCATAACATGGTACTCTAAAAATACAATTTTATATAACATAGAATGAATCAGTCTGATTTATATGTTCTGAGTTCCACTTAATGCGGTTTTTGTATAACGCAGTACGAATTGTTCTGAGTTTCTTATAACGCGGTATGCGATTTCCATATAACATGGTACGAATTAATCTGATGTGCACTAATCTGAGTTTCATAATATAAAGCGGTATGAATTAATACTAGAATGACGGAAGTGGTCATTTTGACCGCATAACTACTTCGAGAAACGATTCCTCCAAAACGACTAATCCCAGCCCATTGAAATGTTATGTCTTTTCTTATTTTCTTCGCAAAAAATGTTTCAAAGAAACATCCTAAATGTTGTAACTGTGATGTTTTGGTTTTGAATTAAAGGTATGTTGTATTTTTTCTATGGCGGTCAAATTGACCGCTGCCCGTCGTTCTAGGTAGTTCAAAATATCAGTCATTCTAGTGTGAATCGCATTGTAGGAGGGTTGACTGTACTGTTGAACCTATTTGTACATAAATTCCCTACTTTTTTTGCAAATGCATTAATGACATTTTCGTGGAAATTAAGAGTTCCTATTTTTCAAATTTGAAGAAAACTTTTTAAGATACAACAAAAAAGTGTATCTTTGCTATTATTAATTAAGCTTGTTAAGATTTTTGCTATTATTACTTTTGCTATTTTAATATTTGCTATTATTATTTCTGCTAAGATTAATTTGAGCTTGGTCACCAAAGATCTATCATCAATCACCGTTTCACAAATTCTGCTGAAATATTATAGTAAATTTTTTTTATTTTTTTTAAACTGATGTTAGGTAAGCAATATTTGCATTGCTTCTATGGACTGCGTACCACTGGACAAAATATAACTAAAACTGATAATATTTGGGAAACAGTTGAAGAGTTTCTACAATTATGACAGGTGACCACCATTCATGACCCGAGAGTTCGAAAACTTTTTCATAACCACTGCCATTTAAAAACTTGCATCGTTCACAGTACAGTTATAACCAGAATGACCAAGGATTTTCTCAACCAATGTTATGTGGTCACATACACAGAACACGTGTTTTGCGTGAAACGCTGTCTAGAATCATATAGAATAACCATGCTGTTTTTCTCTGGTGAGTGACCTGATAACTGATAAATAATTGTTTCTGGAGATGACCATTCAGTTAACTTTTCAAACACACCCTTGACATGTGCAGAAGTTATAAAATAAAAGCAATGCACAACTCATTGATTGTTGCAAGCTGGACCAAGTCTTGTTTAACATAAATGATAACAGAAATTGAATATCGCAACAAAATTACTTACATCTACAAAAGAAAGCTTGTTGAATGAATGTCTGTCCAAAAGTACATACAAAATTAGTTAAAATATATTTCTACATGTGTGTATGCCTGCACTGTGTAACTATTTATTACCAGGCATTGGGTGGTTTGTGTTAAAAGATGCTAGTATGAATTGTTATAAAGATTGGCATATAATTGATCAGTTACACATGCAATCTAAATTTTACATATAGATATCTTTATAAATTCTTGGTTAGAAAAACACTGGAAAGCTTGCTGATATTTTACAAACAGCAAAAACTTCATTGTGTTCATCTAGCCTTTCTGAGGTTTAACAAAATATGCAGTCTTTTAAGTGTGTACTTTTATACACGATTGATAAGAGTTTGATATTTTTGTAAATAATACTTGAATTTGATATAAAACTATTTTGAAATGATGTTAGATTATTGTTAAAAGGAAATCTGCGTTGTTATACATATTAAAATATAACACTTACTTGATACTTCGTTAAAATATTACATCCAACATAATAACCATAATAGCATTATAGCGTAAAGAAAGAAAATAGGATATACGGATATTAGAAGCGAAGTAATGTTTTTTTGTTTTACGTCACAATAGCCAGTTCCCAGTATGGATGGGACGGAGGTGGAGACGTAGAAACTAGTAATTTGGGCACTCCGTTTCAATATATGCATCTGCGGCTTCTATCTAGTCTTCATGCTTTTTTCACTAGCTGACGGACTGAGAGATGGTTTTGGGATGACTCTTTTCACGTAAACAAAACCAGGTAGTATAACGTTACCATCTATGATAAAGAGAAGATAAAGTTTCGGTTAATTTCGGTTAGTGATTGGATAATGCAAAATCGTCTTGATATTTGGGTGGAGTCTTTAAGGGCTTAGCCACGCCCAAAGAGATTTCTGAAAGACTTGCGATCATGTTGCAGCTGAATACTTGTTCAAGATGAATATGAAATTTTGCGAATATATATAATTTTGGAATTTTGTTTTGGCAACATGAGCTAAAGTTTGCATTTCTCTGGTTTGTTTGTATTGTCAAATTGTCAATCCATGTGTTTTGTTTTATCTTCAAAGCGAATTTTTCTGTACATGGAATAAAAGAATGGAGCCTAAACAATTCGTTTCAAATATCTTACCCATTCGAGCACTTGCTGTTAAAGGAAGTTCCAGTTCTAAGGTTGCCAGTGGTGAAAACAGTGGTCGTTTGAAGGGAGTGAATATTGTCAAACCTATCGTTTATGGAAATGTTGCTTGGTATCTCGGTAAGAAAAGGGAAGAAGATGGTCATACGCATCAGTGGACTGTTTATCTAAGATCATACGATAATGAAGATATGTCAGTTTATGTTAAAAGAGTTCAATTTAAGCTACATGACAGTTATGCTGAGCCGAGTCGTGTATATACATCACCGCCCTATTCTATTACAGAAACTGGTTGGGGCGAATTCGAAATTGCCATTAAGATCTTCTTTGTTGACAGTAATGAAAGACCTGTTACTGTGTATCATTTCCTTAAATTATTCGATAGAGAAAAGGATGGAAATGTCAAAATGAGTACAGGGCCTGTTAATTCGGAGTTTTATGATGAATTGGTGTTTATGGATCCCACTGTTAAAATGCACAGACTTTTGAGCCATCCAAGAATGTCAACATCAGTGTTGACTGCTCATAAGACTGATTATGAGGAAAAGAAAGTTCAAGATTTGCAAAAGATTTTGGCTGCTAAAAAGAATGTGAAGCAGGAGATTGCAGAACTAAAAGCTCGACTTGCTGATGCTAAACAAAACATTGTTAAACTAAAATCCCAGGTTGCAACTTGAATGCTTAACCTTGCATACAGCATTTTATAGTCATTTCATTGTTTTTTGCTAGAACAGAAGTGATTCTTGAATATATAAACTCTCAAGTTTCGTTTTTGAATTGTGATATTTTTTTGATTTAAAAGCGTTATTTGGAAAACATTTTTGGTTCAAATTTCGTTCTGCTCAAATAGTCATGCTTTCAACTTGTGTTAATTTTGCTGAAATAGCATCTCCTAGATCATAAACATACATTTTGCATGTTTCTGATATTATTTTCATTTATTGTATTAAATTGGAAAGTCACAAGTACTTTTTGTTGAATGTGTTTTGTTTAATTTGATTGTTGCTGTGATTGGAAATAAATCTGTTAGGTATGTTTTGTATGTTCATTTTGTGTGAACAAGAATTTACAAATGTTAGTCACATTGAAATATTAATAATTAAAAAAAAATGTGAATTATTTAACTATTAACATTGCAAAAAGGAATTCGATGCAGTTTTTTTTTACACTGCTATGTTGTGTAGTTATTTATTGAAATATTTTAGAATTATTGTATTTGCTTAAAAATCTGAAGTGGTATGTAGAAAACCCAGACCACACGACCAACCCAAAGGCTAATGGTAGCTTTCTGTGTGGCCGGAAGTGGTATGTGTAGAAACTTTTAATGAGGTTTTTCTGCATGGTCCATAAAAAAATTGGATTTCAAAAATGTTGACCAGGCTACATAATGCAGATGGTTGTATCATATATAAGACATTGTTGCTCCTATTTTACAAAACAATCCTGCAGATAACATTCTTCAGACATGTTTGTTTATTGAATTAGTGTGTTATATATATGTATTTGCAGTTCGCCTATGCTGATTCTAGACCCATTTTTATTGCGTGATCACCATGTATCAGGTGGACTGGATCAAGGAAATCTCCCCAGTGAATTTGAGATTTTTCTTGGTTCTGTCATAACTATTATATCAAATTTTGAGTGGGGGTTAAATAAAAATATCAGTTTAAATCCAGGCACTAGTCATTCCAGCGTGATGATTGTACCATACAGTCATATGACCAGTTTACCCCTGCTGTGCCTAGAGGTGATCAAACGTCAAAGGCCATTAAATCCACTAGTAGGGATGGGAGGAGTCTTGGCTTTTCTGATGCCATTATGGTACAAGCAGAGAGAGATAGGAGATCTATGGCAATTAATGTATTGGTTATAGGGCTTTCTTTTCTTAAACAATTTCGATTTTTTTATAATATTGACTGTAAGAGTTTTGATAAAATATACATCAATACTCTACTTTAATATCTGTGAGGAAATCAGTTGAGCTGCAATTTTTTTTCAAGTATTTGATTAGTTTTTATAACGGTTATAATATTGATGAAGCAATGCTAAATTGTGCGGTAACACTGTTATAGCTATATGAAAGTAAATAAGGTAAATCGGTAGAATAGCCGACCCCTAATTTTTTTAAGTAAAAAATTGTGCCAAGTTGAATCGTTTCTCCGTGTTTTGAAATTGACTACTCCCCACTCAAGTGACGCAGATTCCCATGTTTTAATATAGGCTCGTCCTACCGAAGTGATGTTTTCAACAGTTTTATGAACTGAAATTTTGAATGTAAATGATAGTGCAATTCAATGTGAATAGAAGTGAATAATACTCATAAAAAGCTTACAAAATATAATTTTTGTGCATTATAAAAATATTGCATAACAACAGAATAAAAAACTTTTAAAATTTTAGAAACCATATTGAAACACACGATACTTAAAATAACTCGAAATATCAAAAATTGAAAAAAAAAAAACAATACTTAGAAAAAAAAAATGATTGTACTTTAATGAAATACTAAGAGAAATTGATACTTAAAAAAAGATTGGACTTTAACTAAATTTAAGAAAAAACAATGTTTTGTATGAAACAACACTACAACAATGTTGGCAAGTTGGCGACATTCCGCCATATTCGTCGCCAAAATCTCATCAAGCATTATGGATGGAGAAATAAGTTATTCTTATAGCAGATTGCCGTTCAAATACAAAAGTATTACTCAAAGTACCTTATCTCGTGAATGGAACGAGCTAGATCTACAAGAAAGATGTTACCAAATTTATCGCATTATATTACATGTGAAAAGTGAACATGTTTCTCAACAGTTAATATTTTTTTTTAATTTATAGGTTTTTTTAATAAATTTATTTGAAAAATGTGCAATATCTTGAGAATGGTTAATGCCAATGTTCTAAAGTTTATGTCAATCGTTTTCTAAGGAAGAATTACATAAATGTCTGTTTGCATAATTTTATTGAAGGTTTTGATTTTTTGATGAATTTTTCAAAATTTCATTTTAAAATTTAGGGGGTTCTGAACATTCGATTGTGTTTAAAAGCAATAGGCTTCCAGTATTAACGGATTGTAATTTTTGTACCAAATTCTATTCGCATCACTCCATTTGTTCATTAGATATCGTCTCCACAGACTCACTGATACACACACAGACATCATCTTAAATATGTTCGATTCGTGATCAGGGATGCTTGAAACATGCTCTCCTGTCGAATACTTGAATTCGGATTTTCAACCCCGTCACAATACTTTCCTTATACATTATATGTATATAAGGAAAGTAACCACCTGTGTTGAAGTGGGAGTTTAGAACCATTTCTCTACGACTGGTTCGGTGATAACATCCATTGAGCTATTGAGATGATTACCTTTCCTACTACATTTGAAGCGGAACCTATAATTTCAATTATCTTCTTTATTTCTGGGCCTTTATTTCTGTACTTGTATACAAATTGTGATTGTCCTCCTTTTAACATTAATTATATTTCGAATTCATACTCTGCTTAAAGGGAGATAGCAGTTTTCAAGGGGGGAAAATTGCATATACATTCCTAGGATTTTGACTAATAGAACGAAAATTTTTATACTTTAACATTTGCATGTTGTTAATATGAAAATATTGCTGTTTTATTAATATATATCGTGGCTGATTTTTAAATACTATATGATTTAAGATAAGTCACAGCTCAAAAAAAAAATAATAAAGTTTCTGGTGCATGCATAAAATCCGCAACATTGCTTTTCAACTAAAGTCACTAGAAACAATATTTTTCACTAAAGTGAAGCTATCATATAGTACTAAACCTAAAACATCTGAAAATATTTTTAGAAAAATATGTTTGAACAATAATAAATGCGAATTTTCTTATTTTTTTATTTTAAATCAGACAAAAAAAATTTTCTATTATAAATTTATTTTTAAAAAATTAAAATATTTAGGTTTAGTGCATGCATATTTATCAGTTTGATATGTATATCAACTTTTAAGCAAATAGAATAATAACTTATTACTTTCCTTATATACATAGTATAAGGAAAGTATTGTAAACGGGATCGAAAATTCGAATTCGAGTCTTCGACAGGAGAGCATGTTTCAAGCACCCCTGATCACTGATCACGAATCGAACATTTTTGAGGTGATGTCTGTGTGTGTCAGTGAGTCTGTGGAGACGATATCTCACAAACAAATGGAGCGATTCGAATGAAATTTGGTACAAAAATTACAATCCGTGAATGCTGGAAGCTTATTGTTTTTAAACACGATCAGAATATCCAGAACCCTCCTAAATTTTCGAGTGAAATTAAAAAAAATCAAAAAATTAAAACCTTTAATAAAGTTATGCAAATAGACATTTCTTATGTAATTTTTCCTTAGAAAACAATTAACATAAGAACCGTTCTCGCGATATTGCACATTTTTTCAAATAAATTTATCAAAAAATCCCATAAATTAAAAAAAAATATACTAACTGTTGAGAAATATGTTCGCTTTTCATATGTAATGTCATGCGATAAATTTGGTGAATCATTCTCATGAATCTCGCTAGTTCCATTCATAAGAAAAGGTACTTTGAGTAATAGTTTTGTATTTGAATGCCAATGGTCATTTATCTGTTATAAGAATAACTCATTTCTCCGTCCAAAATGCTTGGCGAGATTTTGGCGACGAATAGACGAATATAGTGGAATGTCGCCAACTTGGCGATTTTTTAAAATGTTGCTAAATTAATGAAAATCTCGCCAATTGGTTATAAATGATGCTAAATCAATGAAAATGACGACTGATGAAAATTCAATATCTTGGAAAGAATATAAGTATCTACTATAAGAAGAACCTATTTTTGTTTACTGTGAAAGTATTAAATTCATTGCATTATATAAGGAAAGTCGTGCTGCCCACATCAGTTTTTTTTGTAATAATGTGGACAGACACAAAAATTTGAAGCCGAGGTAATGAGACTCTGGCATTGAGCGTTGATTTCAAGTCAGGAGATCAATGACCAGACAGGAAGGTAACCTGGCCGATAAAATTAGCAGCAGGAGAGGAGGTTAACCTGAGATAAAAACAGGAGGTGATCAGTCAAATTATTAAGTTGTTCGTCAATTTAACATTTGCGGGGGGAGAATGCAGTGTCCACTTCAACGATAGGAGCTTGCAATTTCATCCCAGTCGCTCAAGGGGTGGAGCGCGTTGGCTGGTCAGTATGAAGATCCGTAGTTCAAATTCCCGGTTTGGTGGCAAGTTTCTTTACAGGTTCTAGGCTAAATATTCGCTTTGTAATAACCAGGATACAGATTTCATTCTGAGAGGTCTTTTGTAAATCAAACAGTCTAGTAAATTTTTCGAAAATTTTGTAAAAGTGCTCAAGGCATTAGCACATAAAAACCGCGAGGTTTTAAGTTAAGTATTAGCTTTGTAATAGGTGGACATAGATTTTCTCTTTAGAAGATTTTGTAAATAAAACAAAATATCAAAATTTTCAAATTTTTTAATGCTTCAGAATAGTTCTTAGGTAGCCATCTCATTTAAATATATTCCGCGAGGTTCTGGGACAAGTATTAGCTTTGTAATAAGTGGGGTACAGATTTTGGGAGAATTTTACGGATTTTTTTTGTAAATAACTAAAAATCTATTAAAATTTTCAAATAGGCTATAACTGAGGGGGAAAAAAAAAAAAAAAAAAAGATGCGCGATGCGCATTATAAGCCAAGTATGAGATTTGTTAGGTATAAGAGGGACAAGCATACATGGATGGGTTTCAAGAGCATAGATCAGTGGTGGCCAACCCGCTGACATGGGTGATCTAAATTTTTTTTTTTTGGTAGAAATAAAAGACACATTTATTATGTAGTGAGATAAGAAATGACGGTAACATACTAGTTATACTCTTTAAAAAAAAAATTAGCTCCATTTTTGTGGACCACCTAATAAACAGAACCAGCCATCTCACAAATTTTTACATTCTAAATAGTATATGATGTGTAAAAGAGTTCTTCAAAGTGACAATGAAAATTCTTCTGTGGCAACCCACTTAGGTCGCAGTGTATATATTGAATTTACACACACACATCAATTTTCATTTGCCATCATCGTCAGTTTACCATTACCCTCTATGGTAAAAATAATGTCTTTTTGCTCTTCGCATTCTATTATGCAGGCTGTTTATTTACACTCGTGCCTATGCTCTATTAGGCGTCGATGTCAAACACCTTTTTTGCTTTCACAAAAATCCCTTGAAATTAATGTTTTCTGTAAAAGTACAATACCTTATTTTTCCTAGGGCACGGTAGCTCAGTGGTTAGCACATGGGAGTTGCACTCGGTAGGCCCGGGTTCGATTCCCTCTGCTGCTAAAACTGCCACCGTGTTCACGTGGAGTACAATCACGTTAAACATGTGGGTCCGTAAGTCCTTCCGAGAGGTTTTCGGGAGGGTACGGTCCCTGTGGATGCCTCCCCCACTGGGTTCCAGTCTAAATTAGGTGACTATTAGGCGTCGATTTCAAACACCCTTTTCGTTTTCTCAAAAATCCCTTGAATTAACTTTTCCTGTAAAAGTACGATGCCTTATTTTTCCTTTGATACCTGGCATTTGTTGATAAAATAATTAGAAGTATTTTTAATTAATCCATTGAGAAATATATCGCCAAGCCATAAAATATGTATTAATCCGTTAAATCTGTTTCCTTTGTACTTTCATTCATTCCTAATATAAGTACTGTAACAGAATCTAGATTTTGAATTAAAATTTTGATTGAATTGTACTTTGAACATTACTGAAATGGAAGCGAGAATTTTTGATATGATTACAATAAACAAGAAAGATCAATCAAACATAAAGCATTAATTATGAAACACTTTCCAACTTTAATGTAATTTTATTTAAACATCTCTAAAATGCGATACATTCCCCGGTGATATTCTAAAAATTATCACACAATTACATTAATTTATTATATTTGAAAACTTGAAACTTCATAAAAAAAAATGAACATCATTCAAATGACGGCATTGAAATATAAATTGCCTGGTTTAAATCTCTAAAATGCGATACATTCCTCAGTAATATTTTTAAAATTATCATAATACTACAATAATTTATTATATTTGAAAATTTCATTGAAAACAAATGAACTTTATTCAAATGACGTCATCGAAATATAAATTGCCTGGCTCTCTCTATAAAAGCAGCATTTCATTCATAAACTATTTACCATTCCTTTCATTCATCACAATACTGTAATAATTTATTTTATTTAAAAACTTAAAATCTTCTATGCTTAAAACGTCATCGAAAAATCGTCTTTTCTGTGTAAAATCAATAAATGTTTTATTCATATCAGCTATATTGCAGACTCCATGAGCTAAATAATTTTGCGTTAAAGAAATGTAGCAATTCTTATACAATTCATTCTACATCTTTTGCTGTTCACATTCTCCATAAGTGAAAATTAGGCTTTGTTGTAGAAATAACCAAAGTCTGATGATCATTTAAACTCAAATATATTGTATTTGCGTTGTTTCAGGATGTAGATGCCCATAATTTAAGCAAAAATAAAGCGGTTTTAGAACGGATACAACACTAAATATGAATTAAAATGAACTTTAAAAATCACCATTTTGACACAAGATGGATGCCATATTTTATTTTGAAGTGGGTCACTTGATCTATTCATATAATGGTCACGTGATCTCTTCATATAAAGGGTGTAATTATTATTTTAATTTTTATTGAAAAAAGTACTGAATATATTTTGTTGAAATTTTTTTTATATATTTTATGGAATAATTTGAATATTTCCTAAAACTTTCGAAGTAATTTGTGAATTTTAAATTCATTTAAAAAATGTTTGAAAAATTAGGTCTCATAGGGTTCAATGTATTTCATATTTTCAATCCGGGTTGAATCCAAAACTAATTGGGTGATATTATTCATTTATATTCCCATAAGCTCCACTGATCGTCTGAACAACATACTAAAATTGCATTTTGATAAAGTCATTTTTACGGCCGTTATCGTGCTAACGGACAGATAGACAGACAGAATGAACAAAGTCATAAACAGTTTTCAACTATGTTGTAAAGTGTTAATAATAAAACTGCTGCTTGTGAGAAAACAACTCGCAAAGCTTCACTGAAAAAAAGCAGGCATATGTTAGTTAGGTTACAACGATTGTTTCATACGCGTTATAAAATCCTCACTTCATGCCAAAAGAACAAGCAGTATGCTCTTTTAACAACCACTGACTGCCGGGTAGTTCTTAGCTGTTGTTAGTGGCACATGTAAGTTATTTTGATATCATGTCTGTCTAAGTATGTGTGGGAGAGTGAGATTGCAAGTAGGATATATTTCGAATGAATTCAATATTTGAAATCTATAAATATTTTGATCAATATCGTTATAAAATCCTCACTTCATGCCAAAAGAACAAGCAGTATGCTCTTTTAACAACCACTGACTGCCGGGTAGTTCTTAGCTGTTGTTAGTGGCACATGTAAGTTATTTTGATATCATGTCTGTCTAAGTATGTGTGGGAGAGTGAGATTGCAAGTAGGATATATTTCGAATGAATGCAATATTTGAAATCTATAAATATTTTGATCAATATCGTTATAAAATCCTCACTTCATGCCAAAAGAACAAGCAGTATGCTCTTTTAACAACCACTGACTGCCGGGTAGTTCTTAGCTGTTGTTAGTGGCACATGTAAGTTATTTTGATATCATGTCTGTCTAAGTATGTGTGGGAGAGTGAGATTGCAAGTAGGATATATTTCGAATGAATTCAATATTTGAAATCTATAAATATTTTGATCAATATCGTTATAAAATCCTCACTTCATGCCAAAAGAACAAGCAGTATGCTCTTTTAACAACCACTGACTGCCGGGTAGTTCTTAGCTGTTGTTAGTGGCACATGTAAGTTATTTTGATATCATGTCTGTCTAAGTATGTGTGGGAGAGTGAGATTGCAAGTAGGATATATTTCGAATGAATGCAATATTTGAAATCTATAAATATTTTGATCAATATCGTTATAAAATCCTCACTTCATGCCAAAAGAACAAGCAGTATGCTCTTTTAACAACCACTGACTGCCGGGTAGTTCTTAGCTGTTGTTAGTGGCACATGTAAGTTATTTTGATATCATGTCTGTCTAAGTATGTGTGGGAGAGTGAGATTGCAAGTAGGATATATTTCGAATGAATGCAATATTTGAAATCTATAAATATTTTGATCAATATCGTTATAAAATCCTCACTTCATGCCAAAAGAACAAGCAGTATGCTCTTTTAACAACCACTGACTGCCGGGTAGTTCTTAGCTGTTGTTAGTGGCACATGTAAGTTATTTTGATATCATGTCTGTCTAAGTATGTGTGGGAGAGTGAGATTGCAAGTAGGATATATTTCGAATGAATGCAATATTTGAAATCTATAAATATTTTGATCAATATCGTTATAAAATCCTCACTTCATGCCAAAAGAACAAGCAGTATGCTCTTTTAACAACCACTGACTGCCGGGTAGTTCTTAGCTGTTGTTAGTGGCACATGTAAGTTATTTTGATATCATGTCTGTCTAAGTATGTGTGGGAGAGTGAGATTGCAAGTAAGATATATTTCGAATGAATGCAATATTTGAAATCTATAAATATTTTGATCAATATCGTTATAAAATCCTCACTTCATGCCAAAAGAACAAGCAGTATGCTCTTTTAACAACCACTGACTGCCGGGTAGTTCTTAGCTGTTGTTAGTGGCACATGTAAGTTATTTTGATATCATGTCTGTCTAAGTATGTGTGGGAGAGTGAGATTGCAAGTAGGATATATTTCGAATGAATGCAATATTTGAAATCTATAAATATTTTGATCAATATCGTTATAAAATCCTCACTTCATGCCAAAAGAACAAGCAGTATGCTCTTTTAACAACCACTGACTGCCGGGTAGTTCTTAGCTGTTGTTAGTGGCACATGTAAGTTATTTTGATATCATGTCTGTCTAAGTATGTGTGGGAGAGTGAGATTGCAAGTAGGATATATTTCGAATGAATGCAATATTTGAAATCTATAAATATTTTGATCAATATCGTTATAAAATCCTCACTTCATGCCAAAAGAACAAGCAGTATGCTCTTTTAACAACCACTGACTGCCGGGTAGTTCTTAGCTGTTGTTAGTGGCACATGTAAGTTATTTTGATATCATGTCTGTCTAAGTATGTGTGGGAGAGTGAGATTGCAAGTAGGATATATTTCGAATGAATGCAATATTTGAAATCTATAAATATTTTGATCAATATCGTTATAAAATCCTCACTTCATGCCAAAAGAACAAGCAGTATGCTCTTTTAACAACCACTGACTGCCGGGTAGTTCTTAGCTGTTGTTAGTGGCACATGTAAGTTATTTTGATATCATGTCTGTCTAAGTATGTGTGGGAGAGTGAGATTGCAAGTAGGATATATTTCGAATGAATGCAATATTTGAAATCTATAAATATTTTGATCAATATCGTTATAAAATCCTCACTTCATGCCAAAAGAACAAGCAGTATGCTCTTTTAACAACCACTGACTGCCGGGTAGTTCTTAGCTGTTGTTAGTGGCACATGTAAGTTATTTTGATATCATGTCTGTCTAAGTATGTGTGGGAGAGTGAGATTGCAAGTAGGATATATTTCGAATGAATGCAATATTTGAAATCTATAAATATTTTGATCAATATCGTTATAAAATCCTCACTTCATGCCAAAAGAACAAGCAGTATGCTCTTTTAACAACCACTGACTGCCGGGTAGTTCTTAGCTGTTGTTAGTGGCACATGTAAGTTATTTTGATATCATGTCTGTCTAAGTATGTGTGGGAGAGTGAGATTGCAAGTAGGATATATTTCGAATGAATGCAATATTTGAAATCTATAAATATTTTGATCAATATCGTTATAAAATCCTCACTTCATGCCAAAAGAACAAGCAGTATGCTCTTTTAACAACCACTGACTGCCGGGTAGTTCTTAGCTGTTGTTAGTGGCACATGTAAGTTATTTTGATATCATGTCTGTCTAAGTATGTGTGGGAGAGTGAGATTGCAAGTAGGATATATTTCGAATGAATGCAATATTTGAAATCTATAAATATTTTGATCAATATCGTTATAAAATCCTCACTTCATGCCAAAAGAACAAGCAGTATGCTCTTTTAACAACCACTGACTGCCGGGTAGTTCTTAGCTGTTGTTAGTGGCACATGTAAGTTATTTTGATATCATGTCTGTCTAAGTATGTGTGGGAGAGTGAGATTGCAAGTAGGATATATTTCGAATGAATTCAATATTTGAAATCTATAAATATTTTGATCAATATCGTTATAAAATCCTCACTTCATGCCAAAAGAACAAGCAGTATGCTCTTTTAACAACCACTGACTGCCGGGTAGTTCTTAGCTGTTGTTAGTGGCACATGTAAGTTATTTTGATATCATGTCTGTCTAAGTATGTGTGGGAGAGTGAGATTGCAAGTAGGATATATTTCGAATGAATGCAATATTTGAAATCTATAAATATTTTGATCAATATCGTACATTCGAAGGGGTTCAATTTTTTAAATGATTTTCTTTAAATATTATAAAAATATCAGGATTGTCAAACGCATTAAAAAATCTGATGTGGGCAACACATGACTTTCCTTATATAATGCAATGAATTTACTACTTTTACAGTTAAAAAAATGTTATTCTTATAGTAGATATATTTATTCTTTCCAAGATATTGAATTTTCTTCAATTAGTTGTCATTTTGATTGATTTAGCGTCACTTTTATCCATTTGGCGAGATTTTTATTAATTCGGCAACAATTAAAAAAGTTGCCAAGTTGGCGACATTTCGCCAAGCGTTATGGACGAAGAAATAAGTTATTTTTACAGCAGATAAATAATTATTGGCGTTCAAATACAAAAGTATTACTCAAAGTATCTTTTTTCATGAATGGAGCGAGCTAGATCCATGAAAATGATGTCACCTAATTTATCGCATGGTGTTACACATGAAAAGTGAACATGCTTCTCAATAGGAAATATTTTTTGTTATTTTATGACTTTTTGATAATTTTTTTGAAAAATGTGCAATATCTCGAGAACGGTTCATGTTAGCGTTCTAAAATTTATGTCAATCGTTTTCTAATGAAAAAATACATAAGAAATGCCTATTTGCGTAACTTTATTAGCGGTTTTGATTTTTTGTCGAATTTTTCAAAATTTCGCTCAAAAATTTAGGGGCTTTCGGAACATTCGATTGCGTATGAAAACAATAGGCTTCCAGTGTTTACGGATTGTGATTTTTGTACCATATTTCGTTCGAATCGGTCCATTCGTTCGTCAGTTATCGTCTCCACAGACTCACTGACACACACACACACACAGACATCACTTAAAAAATGTTTGATTCGTGATCAGGGATGCTTGAAACGTGCTCTCCCGTCGAAAACTCGAATTCGAATTTTCGACCCCGTCACAATACTTTCCTTATACATTATGTATATAAGGAAAGTAAAAAGACTCCAATTCACCAAGGACCATAAAGAGTAGAGCACGGGCACGTGACGTCACACGACAATTTTACCCTTACTTTTCCAAAACAAAATATTCGTTTTTTTTAGCAGTATGGAAATTTTCATTATTTCTGTATTAAAACGGTTACTTTAGAAACTTAAAATCGTTTAACCTCTAATTTTAGCAGGATATATCTAAATTTATCTTCATTGATGGATATTTTTAATCAACCGTTAAATAAAATGCTTACTTTAATTAAAATATATGCACCAGTTTTTTTAAAGAAAAATTGTTACATATCTTTTTCTTCTCGCTCGCATATACATTGCAGAATTTGTTAGTAAATGTATACATCTTTAGAACGCTAGTTAGTGACTACGGTAATAATGAGTAGTAGTGTACGTTCACTTAAAATGCACTTTAGCAAATGTAATCCTTATATTCAAGTATTATTAAATATTGAAGTATTCTAAATAACTTATTTTCATCACAAAGATAAATTTCGATGTTTAATGGGTTTAATTTCAATTTTTATTTGACATCATCGTCCGTTTACCAGTATACGCTATGGTAAAAACAATGCCTTTTTGCCCTTACGTTTCTGCGCATTCTTCTACGCAGGTTGTTTATTTACGATGATGCCCATGCTACAGTGGCTAGAATAGATAGTGTGCAGACCGAGGCGAAAAACATGTTCCCTAAAAGCCGCCTACGCCAGACGGCGTTGATCTCGAATAAGCGGTCTAAAGCGGAGGAGTTAACATTGAAACTAATGGGAATTTAATTCAAACGAAATGATTGATATCTTTGGAAATAATTGAAGAATTTGTCTGAAATTTGGTGTAATTATTGCAAGTGGCATACACAAAAAGTGATTTGATTTTCAGAGAGATTGACCTAGGGATATATCCATATTTTAAAAATTTTATTTAGCTTTATCTGTGGTAGTTCAAACATTTGAGATCTAAAATAATCAAATTCATTCATCACAGTAACGTGAAATTCAGTATGACGTTTTCTCTTGTGGTACATTTCAAGTCTTTCGATTTTGAAGCTTATCGGGGTAGCCCGTCCTGGGCCCGCCATATAACTTTACTTTTTGGTATAACTTGAGAACAGGTGTATCTAAAAATTCGAAGTTTAGCATATGCTTGTCATTTGCTGTATATTTTAGCTCTTTGGATTAAAAATCTTATCGGGCTAGCCCGTCCTGAGCCCAACAAGAGGAATATATCGTTTTTTGAGAATAACTCAAAATTCGGAGCATCTACAATGTCTAAATTTAATATATCATTGTCTTTTGTGGTATATTATATTTCATCGCATTTCGAACCTTATCGGGCTAGCCCGTCTTGGCCCGCCAAAGAAATTTACTCGCCTTTCAAGAATATCTCGATCAAACGAAGTAGCTAAAGAATGTGAATTTTGTACATCATTTCCTTTTGGATGGATTTTAATTTAGATTTTGAACCCCATCGGGCTAGCCCGTCCTGCCCAACAAGAGGAATATATCGTTTTTTGAGAATAACTCAAAATTCGGAGCATCTAGAATGTCTAAATTTAATATATCATTGTCTTTTGTGGTATATTATATTTCATCGCATTCTTTATCGGGCTAGTCCGTCTTCGCCCGCCAAAGAAATTTACTCGCTTTTCAAGAATATCTCGATCAAACGAAGTAGCTAAAGAATGTGAATTTTGTATATCATTTCCTTTTAGATGGATTTTAATTTAGATTTTGAACCCCATCGGGCTAGCCCGTCCTGAGCCCAACAAGAGGAATATATCGTTTTCTGAGAATAATTCAAAATTCGGAACATCTGGAATGTCTAAATTTAATATATCATTGCCCTTTGTGGTATATTATATTTCATCGCATTTTGAACCTTATCGGGCTAGCCCGCCTTGGCCCGCCATAGAAATTTACTCGCTTTTCAAGAATAACTCGATCAGTCGGAGTAGCTAAAAAATGTAAATTTAGTATATCATTCCCTTTTGGATGGATTTTAATTTATAATATAGTATTCTCTTTTGAGATATATTTTAATTCTTTGGATTTTAAACTTTATTAGATTACCCCATCTTTGCCCAGCCTTAGGAATGCATTCGTTTTTGGAAAATAACTCGAAAATTGGAGAAAAATTATCATTTACCAAACAATTACATTAGTTCTCCTTAGGGATTATATTTGAGAAAGTATTTTGTACTGTTGTGTAAACCCACATTCGATCGTCGACCCCCCCCCCCCTTATCCTAGATCTTGCCTACGCTTATATGCAAGAGAATTAAATAATGCGAAACCAGTCCACGGTGCACTTTAAAGATTCATAGTAATATAGTGATTCGTACTACATAGTATAATAGAAAGAAAAGTCTTGTGACGGGATTTTTGGATGCTGAAATTCGCAGATTATGAAATGTTAAGCTATTTAGCCTATTCGTCGAAATGCAAAATACAGTAATATGCTGGATAAATCGAATTAATACATTTTTCTAGGCAATTTTACACAGAACAGGCGATAATGGTATAGCTATAAAAACAGCCCTTTTTAATCCAAATATAGATTTTCAACGTCAGTTACAACAAGCATCAAATGAGTGAAAGCTTGCTGCTTACAATTTCGAAAAATCTTTCTTTCTGAGTGGGTCCATCCTGTCCAATTTTAGAACGAAAAAGAATATTGTACAGGTGACGGTTCTTAGTAAAAACAAATTCGATCTCAGATGACCAATGTGCTAATGAGATACTTCCTATTGTATCTAGAGGCCACCCTGAAGGCAGTACAAAATGCCCTTCCCTGGTGTTCTACCCATTTCCAGAGCCCCCGCTGATTTGAGGATCTTTTGAGCATTGTTCGTGTAAGAGATGTGGCAACTTGCGGAAACGTATATGTAAAGGAGACGCGCCTGTCGAAATAAAATAGCGGTCAATTACATGTCCACCCTCAATCGAAATTCTTATCAGCGCTATCTTTCACCGTACAAAGAGACAGCACTTGTAGGCAGACCCCACCTTGTTCTAATGTTCAAGCGGCAATGGTGTTTCATGTTTTTCTTCCAAATTCACAGGGCCACCCACAGGCATTTTTCCTAGTAGACGAACATATGAGATAAAACAAAATATTTGCCAGACATTCTCATACATTCTTTTTTTAGGTTTACATGGTAATATGTATCAAAATGCAAAACAAAAATTTGGTTTTAAAGCATTCGTTCAAGTTATTCATATAATGCTTTTAAAAATTATTGAAAAATATCAATTTTAAGTAAATAAAATCAATACGTGCGGTCCAAATTTCTGCTAAAGAAATAAAATTATCTTCGTAAAAAGCAGAATACCACTCAAAATACTAATATCGACCGGTTTCGAAGGCATAAAACCTTCTTCGTCAGATCACGCAGAACCGTAACCTTCACTCGTACTCCCAGTGCACCGACCCAACACAAGGAGTTCGACGATCGAATGGAGCTTATAGTATAATATTCATTTTTTTTAAATATAGACAATTTTGAGAACTAATGTAATTGTTCGGCAAATGAGGTTTTTTACCACACATCCTATCTCCCATGCCTACGCCACTAATTATAATTATATATACGCCGAAAATATTAAATTCTACCCGAAATGGAAATAATATACTAAATTTGAATTTTCTATCTGCTCCAGTTTTCGGGTTATTCTAAAAAAATGAGTCTATTCCTATAGCAGGCACAGCACGAGCTAGCTGAATGAAGTTCAAATTCGAAAAAATGAAATATATCACAAAAGACAATAGCATGCTAAATTTGGAATTTTTAGCTACTCCGGTTCTCGAGTTATTCATCAAACACGAGCGCATTCCTAAGACGGACTCAAGACGATGAGGTTCAAATTATAAATTATGATAAACCCCAAAAGAAATTGATATACTAAATTTGTATTTTTTAGCTGCTCCAATTTACGAGTTATTCTCGAAAAATGAGTACATTACCACTCTGTCGGGCCCAAGACGGGCGAGTTTGATAAGGTTCAAAATCCAAAGAAATAAAATATACCCTAAAAAACAATGATATACTAAATTTAGATATTCTAGCTGCTACAGTTTTGGAGTTATTCTTAAAAAACGAGTACATTCTTTTTGTTGGGACCGGGACGGACTAGCCCGACCAGGTTTTAAATCCAATGAGCTTAGACATACCGCAAATGACAACGACATTCTAAACTTGAAACTTTTTGATACTCCGGTTCTAGAGTTATTCCACTAAAAAAGTGAATTTCTAAGTCGGGCCCAAAACGGGTTGGCCCGATACGGTTCAAAAGCAAAGGAATTAAAATATTCCCCAAAAGATAAGGATGTACTAAATTTATATTTTCTAGTTTCCCCGATTTTCCAGGTATTCTAAAAAACGGGTCCATTCCTATGTCGGGCCCAGAACGGACTACCCCGAAATATTTGAACTACTACCGAGTTCAAATCCGAAGAAACTTAGATATACCCCAAAAGCCAACGACATGTTAAATTTGGAATTTTTAGCTACTTCGGTTCTCGTCTTATTTTTCAAAAACTAATGCATTCTTCAGCGGATCCAAGACGGGCTAGCCCGACGAGCTTCAAAATCTAAATTAAAGTCCATCAAAACGGAAATGATATACTAAATTTATATTTTTCAGCTACTCCGATTGATCGATTTATTTTTTAAAAGCGAGTAAATTTCTATGGCAGGCCCAAGACGGGCTAACCCGATACGGTTCGAAATGAGGTGAAATGTAATATACTCCAAAGGACAATGACATATTAAATTTATACATTCTAGATGCTCCGAATTTTTAGTTATTCTCAGAAAACGATATATTCCTTTTGTTGAACTCAGGACGGGCTAGCCCGATAAAATTTTTATCCAAAGAGTTAAAATATACAGCAAATGGCAAAGATATTCTAAACTTCGAATTTTTAGATACACCTGTTCTCGAGTTATACCGCAAAAACGGGTGAGTTTCTAAGGCGGGCCTAAGACGGGTTAACCCGGTACGGTTGAAAATTGAAAGAATTAAAATACACCCCAAAAGAAAACGATATATTAAACTTAGATTTCCAACGTTCTCTGATTTTCGAGATATTCTCTAAAACCAGGTAATGTCCTATGGCGGGCCCAGGACGGGCTAGCCCGATATGCTTCAAAATCGAAAGAACTGAAATGTGCCACAAGAGGAAACATTATAACGAATTTCGCGCTACTATGATAAATGAACCTGATTATTTTGGACCTCAAATGTTTGAACGAACACCAGATCAAGTTAAATAAAATTTTAAAAATAAGAATATATCCCTAGCTCAATCTCTCTGAAAATCAAATGACTTTTTGTGTATACCACTTACAATAATCACACCCAATTTCACACAAATTCTTCAGTTATTTCGAAAGATATCAGTCATTTCATTTGCAATAAATTCCCATTTGTTTCAATGTTAACTCCTCCGCTTTAGACCGCTTATTCGAGACCAACGCCATCTGGCGGAGGCGGCTTTTCAGGAACATCTCCCAGCATTGGGAGGTATAGGCAGTTGGCACACTATTAGTTCTAGACACTGTACCCATGCTCTATGGACTGCTGGATAATGGGGGAACATCATGTGGTCTGATGAGCCCTGATTTGCTCTCTTCCAACATGATGGCCGCATCAGGATTAAAAGGGAACCGCATGAAGCATTGGGTCCTTCCTGTGCTGTTGCCACTGTACAGGCCTAGTAGTATTATGATCTGGGACGCTTTTGTTTGACTGGTTTAGGTGCAGTAACACTATGCAGCAATAAAATGAAGTCAGCTGAATATTTGAGCATACTGAATGACCATCTTATTCCACCAATGGCATTTTTCTTCCCTAAGGGCAATGGCATATTCCAGGTTAATACCGCCACGATTCATCGGACTAAAATTGCGAAAGATTGGTTCAAGGAGCACGAGGCACCTTTTGCACACTTGGATTGGCCACCACAAAGTCCTGACCTCAACCCGTTGAAAGTATGTGGGATATACTGGAGAAGCAGCTAAGTAATTCCACTCTTCCTTCATTAACCAAGGAACTTAGAAAAATGTTACTGCAAATCTGGCCGGAAAAAGTGTTGAGACATTGCATGAACTCATAGACACAATGCCATGACGAATGCATGCTGTAATTTGTGCTAAAGGTGGTCCAACGAAATTATAACATGCACAACTTTCTTTTTTGGCTAGGCAGTGTGGGTTCCCTTCAACACACATACACAGCATATTGCGGGTTCCGAGTCCAGGAGGGTATCAAAAGGAAATAGTAGCAGCGAAATAAACCAATGTTTTGAAAAATCAATAAAACTACTATATTTAAACACTTTAAACTTATTTTTATCATTTTTTAGTTTCTCCGTTTTTTAAGAACGCATTTAGAATGAATATACAATAAATAATCCAATAATAATGGATGTATTAACGTAATCTAGATGATCCAGTTCACGTTCATTGCACATTCATTATGCGTCCATGTGCATATCCATTAGACGTCAGTCTGGACATTATTTAGATGAGCAGTAGATGTAATATGGATGATTCAGTATGCGTCCATTGCACATCCATGTTACGTCCAATACACGTCAACATTTTGGATTTGCCTTGGATGATCCAGATTACATCTATTGGATGTAACCTGGGTAAACTTGGATATTGCCAGTAAACGTATGCTTCATGGCATGTAACTGGCACCGGGAAGAACAGATTGGCAGAAGGAAGATATTTTTACTTTCCTTATATACATAATGTATAAGGAAAGTATTGTGACGGGGTCGAAAATTCGAATTCGAGTTTTCGACGGGAGAGCACGTTTCAAGCATCCCTGATCACGAATCAAACATTTTTGAAGTGATGTCTGTGTGTGTGTGTGTGAAAGTATGTGTATGTGTGTCAGTGAGTCTGTGGAAACGATAACTGACGAACGAATGGACCGATTCGAACCAAATTTGGTACAAAAATCACAATCCGTAAACACTGGAAGCCTATTGTTTTTATACGTAATCGAATGTTCAGAACCCCCTAAATTTTCGAATGAAATTTTGAAAAAATCGTCAAAAAATCAAAACCGCTAATAAAGTTACGCAAATAGACATTTTTTATGTAATTTTTCATTAGAAAACGATTGGCATAAATTTTAGAACGCTAACATGAACCGTTCTCGAGATATTGTACATTTTTCAAAAAAATTATGAAAAAGTCACATAAAAAAAAAATTCCTATTGAGAAACATGTTCACTTTTCATATGTAATGCTATGCGATAAATTGAGTAACATCATTCTCGTGGATCTAGCTCGTTCCATTCATGAAAAAATATACTTTGAATAATACTTTTGTATTTGAACGCCAATAGTCATTTATCTGCTGTAAGAATAACTTTTTTCTTAGTGCATAACGCTTGGTGTGATTTTGGCGACGAATTTGGCGGAATATCGCCAACTTGGCGACTTTTTTGAAATGTTGCCAAATTAATGAAAATCTCGCCAAATGGATAAAAATGATGCTAAATTAATGAAAATGACGACTAATTGTCGAAAATTCAATATCTTGGAAAGAATATTAGTATCTACTATAAAAAAAAACCTATTTTTTTACTGTAAAAGTAGTAAATTCATTACATTATATAAGGAAAGTCATATGTTGCCCACATCAGATTTTTTTATAAGTAATATGTATGGTATTCATAATTTTGTATGGTATTCATGAAAACTTCTTGGCATCATACAACCAGCCGTTAAAATTCTCCAAAGATGTGAAATAATCCGGTAAAAGTGTCCTGCGATATTGTGTACCAATCTTTGAAGTTACTCAGGTGCGATAAAGATTTGATTTAGTCTTTTAGCCAAGACTTTTGCAAAACCATTGGATTACAGATAGCGCAACGATTTCATAGAAAAATTACAGAGTTGAAAGGCCACATTGTTTATGGCCACATAAATGAGTCATCTGAGACAAACCAGTAGCAAATAGTGAAATCGATGCATAATGGTGCATTAGATGTGGTGCTTTAAGAAATTGAGAAACTAATGATCAGTGATGAAGAACTTATACTAGTAGCAATTTCTGCAGCTCAAAATTTATGTAAAGACTAGCAGCATACACGTACTTCGTACGGAGTATATAATATAAAGAAACTTATAATTCAAAATCGTGCAAATTCTGTTAAAATACTAAATTTATTGCTCCTAAAAAGAAGTTTAAGGATATCTGTTCTCACTAAGCAAAATTATCTTCACAGACAGATCTGAAGAATAAAGCATCCTGGCCCCTTTTGTAAGCAAATATACAAAAAATATGAAATTGAATCAATATATACAAAATAAAAGCGCTAAAATTGTATGGGACCCGTACTACTTATATACTCGAATATTAGAAGATATAACCTGTATTAGTAGATTACATGTATAAATTGAAAAGATCAATAAACCCGTAATTGATTCCAATACATGCCAGAATGAAAGCACTAAAATTATATGGGAATATACAGGGTATATATGAACTGATGGTCAGAACAGTAAGGGGTTATAGAATTCATCAAAACAAACAACTTTCACAATACAATGTGGGGTCGGAAAGCAACCGGTGAGCCGCGAAAGGGCACTTTCTCTGGGAGTGTATGAAACGTCGCGTCAAAATGAGTGAAGTGAAGACGAATAATGGAAATTTATTGACAAAATGTTCAGAACAAATGCTCAAATGAACGAACACCAATTGTGAGACAGGTGTCACAGCGGAGACGGAGTGAATCGCGTACACTTTGGAAGATTCCTAGCATTTCACGAACGTCTGTAGCTGCGACGCTAATTCAGGCGACAGGGTCCTCTGGTGACTTGATGGACGTCTCATAAACGGCGCTTTTTAGCTGTCCCCAGAGGAAAATATCCAGGCAGGATAGATCGGGAGAACTGGGAGACCACCCGACAGAACCACCATGGCCAATCCATCTGTTCGGAAAGATAATGTCCAGGAAGTTCCGCACAAACCTGGTGTAATGTGCTGGCGCTCCGTCGTGCTGGAACCACGTAATCACTGGATGATTTGCTGGTACAACACGTAGTAAATCTGGCAGCACCTGCTGGAGGAAGGTGAGGTACTTCTGTCTGTCTAGGCGGTCTGGTAACAAATACGGGCCAATTACTTGGTCGTGGATAATCCTTGCCCACACATTCACGGAGAAACTTAGCTGGTGGCATCTGGAACGTGTAGCATGCGGATTTACTGTGCCATTTTGACGCGACGTTTCATCCACTCCAGAGAAAGCGCCCTCTTGCAGCTCGCCGGTTGCTTTCCGACTTCAATCCCACATTGTATTGTGAAAGTTGTTTGTTTTGGTGAGTTCTATAACCCCTTACAGTTCTGACCATCAGTTTATGTACACCCTGTATATATTCCCGTACTATTTATATTGTCGCAGATTAGAAAATATGCCTGTGTGTTAGTAGAAGATTACCCGTATTACAATATGAGTCTAAAAAATCTTTGCCAAAATAAAATAGATGACGTAATAAATTGAAAATATCAATAATCCCCGTAATCTTTATACCAGTAGGTCGTAATTGATTCCAATATATGCCAATAAATATCAAAATATATTCCAATATACCTGTACTACTTATATTTTCGTAGATTAGAAGGTATACCCGTGCATTTGTAGAAGATTACTCGTACAGCGTACTATATATGAGTTTCAACAATTTTTGTCATAATAAAACAATGGCATATTAACTTGTAAATATCAATAATCCCTGAATCAACAGTTCCCGAAAATTTCAATAATAATAATGTTTAAACTTGAAGATCGTAATTGATATTGTCTAGTCAAAAATGCAATGTCAATGAAATTTATTTATATACATATCTTTATTACTCATATCGAAAAAGATTTAATAAAAATCGTATGCCGCATAAACACATTGGATTTACATCCGTTGCTGAACGACATGATATCCTTTGCTTCAAATGAATTGATGGAAATCATATCGTCTGAATAATTCTATCTCCATGGAAGGTTTGGCGATATTTTCGTCGATTTAGCGACAATTTAAAAAATCGCCAAATGTATCGCCAAGTGGGACTGTAGAACTGACAGTTCCATTTTGCGACAAATTGACGAAACATCATCACAATACTATCCCCTAATAAAACACAGTTAATTTCATTTATTAAGGGCAATTTTATCAATTTCATGATATTTTTATGGATTTACAAATAGTTTTATTAATTTGGTGACATTTTAAAAATTCGCTAAATGTGTTACTAAGTAGGATGGATGGACTGACCGACAAATGCTACCGAAACATCATTTTAATACTCTCTTCTAATGAAACAAATTTAATTTCATTGATTTGCGTCGTTTTTATTAATTTGGCGACATTTCCGTCAATTTGACAGCGTTTAAGAAAAGTTGCCAAGTTAGCGATATTCCGCGAAATTCGTAGTTCTGAATTTGCAGATTTGAAGAATAAAACATCCTGATCCCGTTTGTATATAGTAAATTAAAACACTAAAATTGTATTAGAAGATATACCCGTTCTACTCTTTTTCTGTTTCAACAACCGGCTAAAGGAATTTATTAGGTAAACACAATGAGTTTATTAGCTAAACACAATATATAAGCTTGAAAACTCTTTGCCAAAATAAATGAAAGTGATGTACGCAGTCCGCAATTAATATAATTAAAAGAAAAACCAAACAGTTCTTTTATAAGATGTATATTTTGATATCCATTTATTTATTATTCAAATAGAAAAACTAATAATAAATATTAACAAACATATTTAATTTATTTGCGTTACTGAGCAACATGAAATAAGATAGAATCTTATATTATGTTGCTCTATCTTCCTTTAATCTTCCTTCATAAAATGTGAAATTAAATAACCATTTTGATTTCTTTATACTTTTCATTGTTGAGTAAAAGCTTATGAAAAATAAACCATGGAGATAGATTTTCCATTTAAATTAATGTTTCAAATAATTCATGCTTTCAGATAGTGACTAATTAGCGCAAAAATCCTCCACCAAACTTCAAAGTTTTAATTCACTTTGAAGTTTCATACAAATGATTTTCAACCTTTCCGTTTGGATAAACCATGGAGTTAGAAAGTAGAACTCCTAGGAAGAAGTTCCGTTTTTCATTAATATCTCGACAACCCCTTTGCTTCCGGAGTACACAGAAAGCTGAAATTAAGCACCCAGTTTCATATCGCTGAAAATTTTAATATCTATAAAATTTTCACGTAATTACCTTGCGTTGTTATGGTCATTTACGTGCGTTACGACCATGTTTTTACCTTTTTCCTGCCTTTTCTTTACAAATTACGGTTCAGTGTAAATGTTCTCCTGGTTCTAACGAGTTGATCTATGTGGAATAATAGGGGTAGGTTGGAACGTAATTTAAGTTAAAAACGTAAATTCTAAAACGTAAAAGTAAATTCTGAGAAAGACACATTCTTCAATGTCCTCCCCTGCACAACTTTAGAGCCCGGAAGAGTATAGAGAATAAATTTTAATCACATATGGAATTGAAACCAATTGAACGTGTTAGGTAGATTCAATTCAAAATACTGTCTAAATCATATCATTATCTAAAATTGATATTATGCAAAATTGTTGAAGGGAAATAAGGGTGCTAGGCAGATTCAATTCAAAACAATAATGGCTAAATTTGATCATTATCCAAAATTGGTATAATGCAAAATTATCGAAGGGAAATGAGGGTGCTAGACAGATTCAATTTAAAATGATAATGTCTAAATCTTATATTCGCAATTGATATTATGCAAAATTGCATGAGGGTGCTCGGCAGATTTAATTCAAAACAGTAATGCCTAAATGTTATTATTATCTACAATTGATATTATGCGAAATTGCCGAAGGGAAAGGAGGGTGTTAGGCATATCTTATCATTATCCAAAATTGATATTCTGCTAAATTGTTGAATGGAAATGAGGGTGTAGCCGGATAGAATTTCGACAATTTTGAATAATATCCATCACTTTAGATATTGATGAGATTAATTTATATAGTATTGTATTGAATTGAATCTGCCTTCACCATCATTCCCTCCAACAATTTTGCATGATATCAATTTTGGATAATGATCAGATTTTTATATTATTGTTTTGAGTTGAATCTGCCTACCTCTTCAATTGGGTTCAATTTTGTACGTGATTTTCTATTTTTCCGGGCGCTACTCTTGTGTAGGAGAGGGCATTGAAAAAAAAAATAGTTTTTTCTCATAATTTATTAATATCTTACGAGTTGCTAATGGTAATTACTAACCATTAGCATCCCTTTATTTCTAGTTAAAAGTCCTTAAAACATTTTCTCAATTAATAATATTTAACACATTTATTTTATTAGGATTTTTTTCAATTTTAGATAACAAACATGCGATATCTCATTAACGGTTTTGTAAATCATGTTACATACTTCAAAATAAAAAATGATATTAATAAAATCTGATGTGGGCAGCACATGACTTTCCTTATATAATGCAATAAATTTACTACTTTTACAGCAAAAAAAAAATTGGTTATTCTTATGGTAGATACTTATATTCTTTCCAAGATATTGAATTTTCGTTAATTAGTCGTCATTTTCATCGATTTAGCGTCATTTTTATCCATTTGGCGAGATTTTCGTTAATTTGGCAACATTTAAAAAGTCGCCAAGTTGCGACATTCCGCCAAATTTCTCGCCAAAATCTCGCCAACCGTTATGGACGGAGAAATAAGTTATTCTTATAGCAGATAAATAACTATTGACGTTCAAATACAAACGTATTACTCAAAGTATCTTTTCTCATGAATGGAACGAGCTAGATCCACGAGAATGATGTCACCAAATTTATCGCCTGATATTACATATGAAAAGAGAACATGTTTCTCAACAGTTAATATATTTTTTTTAATTTATGGGATTTTTTTATAAATTTATCTGAAAAATGTGCAATATTTCGAGAACGGTTCATGCCAGCGTTTAATCAATCTAAGTTTATGTCAATCGTTTTCTAAGGAAAAACTACGTAAGAAATATCTATTTGCGTAACTTTATTAAAGGATTTGATTTTTTGATGATTTTTTCAAAATTTCACTCGAAAATTTAGGGGGTTCTAAACATTCGATTGCGTTTAAAAACAATAGGCTTCTAGTATTCACGGATTGTGATTTTTGTACTAAATTTCATTTGAATCGCTCCATTTGTTCGTGAGATATCGTATCCACAGACTCACTGACACACACACACACACACAGAGAGACATCACCTCAGAAATGTTTGATTCGTGATCAGGGATGCTTGAAACGTGCTCTCCTGTCGAAAACGCGAATTCGAATTTTCGACCCCGTCAGAATACTTTCATTATACATTATGTATATAAGGAAAGTAATAGCTATTTTCTCCACAAATATCAACACGATTGTTGTTTCATAATTTCATCATAATTCGAAATTTCCTAACTTGGAAAAAAGCGTTCGAAATAGCTATATAATATATGTAGTGAAATGACTGAGTAAGCGAGGGGGTGATGCATAAAATTATCGATTAGTTAGCTCCACTAAATTAAGATTCTAGCTGTAGCTAGGTCGAATAACACCAAAACCAAGATTCTAGATTTAGCTAGAATCTTGGTTTTGCTGTTATTTGATCGGTCTCAGCTTCCTCACCAAGGAAAAATGTCTAAAATTAAAAAAAATCGAATTAGTGGTAACAGTGCAAAGGAATAATAAATAAAGCCCAAATCTCTGATTAATTATCGAGTCTTTTCACTTTAGCTAGAATCTTTGTTTTGGTCTCATTTGATCCTTCTCGGTTTCCAGATAAACGAAAAAATCGAAAATTAGAATTAGGGGTAATGATACAAAAGGATTATAAAACAAGACAGATCAATCATGCATATAACATTGATTATGAAACACTTTACAACTGAAACACAACTTTATTTAAGCATCTCTAAAATGCAATACATTCAGCGCTGATATATTACTTTCCCTATATACATAATGTAAAAGGAAAGTATTGTGACGGGGTCGAAAATTCGAAATCGAGTTTTCGACGGGAGAGCACGTTTCAAGCATCCCTGATCACGAATCAAACATTTTTGAAGTGATGTCTGTGTGTGTGTGTGTGTGAAGGTATGTGTCTGTGTGTGTGTGTGAAGGTATGTGTCTGTGTGTGTGTGTGTGAGTCTGTGGAGATGATAACTGACGAACGAATGGTCCGATTCGAGCCAAATTTGGTACAAAAATCACAATCTGTAAACACTGGAAGCCTATTGATTTTATACGCAATCGAATGTTCAGAACCCCCCTAAATTTTCGAATGAAATTTTGAAAAAACCGTTAAAAAATCAAAACCACTAATAAAATTACGCAAATAGACATTTCTTATGTAATCTTTTATTAGAAAACGATTGACATAAATTTTAGAACGCTAACATGAACCGTTCTCGAGATATTGCACATTTTTCAAAAAAATTGTCAAAAAGTCATATAAAATAAAAAAAAATATTTCCTATTGAGGAACATATTCACTTTTCATATGTAATACCATGCGATAAATTGAGTGACATCATTCTCGTGGATCTAGCTCGTTCCATTCATGAAAAAAGATACTTTGAATAATAATTTTGTATTTGAACGCCAATAGTCATTTATCTGCTGTAAGAATAACTTATTTCTTAGTGCATATCGCTTGGCGAGATTTTGGAACTTGGCGACTTTTTTGAAATATTGCCAAATTAACGAAAATCTCGCCAAATGGATAAATATGACGCTAAATCAATGAAAATGACGACTAATTGTCGAAAATTCAATATCTTGGAAAGAATATTAGTATCTACTATAAGAAAAACCTATTTTTTTTACTGTAAAAGTAGTAAATTCATTACATTATATAAGGAAAGTCATGAGTTGCCCACATCAGATTTTTTTAAATTATCACAGTACTACAATAACTTATTATATTTGAAAACTTAAAATTTCATCGGAAAAAATGAACTTTATTCAAATGACCTCATCGAAATATAAATTGTCTGTCTCTCTACGGAAAAGCAATGAATATTTCATTCAAACACTTTTATTCCAGACTCCAGAGTTAAATAATTTTGCTTGAAAAAAAATCAGCAATTTTTATACAGCTCATCTTGCATTCACTTATTTACATTCTGCATCCATTAAAATTATTCTTTGTTGTAGAAACAATTAAAGCTTGATGATCATTTAAACTGAAAAATATTGTAACTGCGTTAGCACAGAATGTAGATACACAGAAAATACGCAAAAATAAAGCGGCTTTAGGACGGATGCAACACTAAATATAGATTTAAAAGAACTTTAAAAATCGCAATTTTAACACTGGGAAGAAAAGATGGATGCCATATTTTATTTTGAAATGGGTCAAGTGATCTTTTTATAATTTGGGTGTAGTTATTATTTTAATTTTTATTTAAAAAAGTACTGAATATATTTTGTTGAATTTTTTTTATATATTTTATGGCATAATTTGAATGTTTCCAAAAATTTTCGAAGCAATTTGTGAATTTTAACTTCGTTTAAAAAATTGTTTGAAAAATTAGATCCCATAGGGTTCAATATATTTCATTTTTTCAACCCGAGTTCAACCCAAAACTTATTGGTTGATATTTTACATATACATTCCCATATGTCCTACAGACCGTCGTCTCAACAACATACTAGAATTTCATTTTGATAAAGTCATTTTTACGGCAATTATCGTACGAACGGACAGACAGACAGACACGACAGACAGAATTAACAAAGTTATAAACACTTTTCAACTATGTTGTAAAGTGTTAAAGAAAAACGTACACCATTTTGTCTCTCAAAAATGTGCGCCATTCTATTTTTATGCCTAATTTGTTTACAGATATTCAAAACGTTTATTATTTGTGTGTGTGTTGCATTTAGTGACCACTAGTCACTGTTAATGCACAAGGCGAGGGTGAAGTAACTAGTTTTAAAGATGTTTCCAGCAGTCTGAGCTCTTCAAAAATCAATGTCTCTGATGCGTATCAATTGAAATAAATGTACCAAATTTTATGCGATTTGCTCAATTTGTTTCAGAGATAGGATGCTTCATGCGAAAAAAACAAACAAGAAAGATCAATCATGCATAAAACATTGATTATGAAACATTTTCCAATTTCAATGCAATTTCATTTAAACATCTCTAAAATGCGAAACATTGATCGGTAATATTTTTAAAATTATCACAATACTACATTAATTTATTATATTTGAAAACTTAAAACTTCATCGAAAAAAATGAACTTCATTCAAATGACGGCATTGAAATATAAATTGCCTGGTTTAACCATCTCTAAAATGCGATACATTCCTCGGTAATATTTTTAAAACTATCATAATACTAATATTTGAAAACTTCATCGAAACACAGCTGAAATTTATTCAAATGACGTCATCGAAATATAACACGCCTGGCTCTCTCTATAAAAGCAGCATTTCATTCATAAACATTTTTCCATTCATTTCATTCATCACAATACTATAATAATTTATTTTATTTAAAAACTTAAGACCATGGAGGTACAAGTAATTAAACTCTATGCTTAAAACTTCATCGAAGAAATCGTCCTTCTCTCTGTAAAATCAATGAATATTTCATTCATATCAGCCATATTGCAGGCTCCATGAACTAAATAATTTTGTGTTAAAGAAATGCAGCAATTCTTATACAACTCATTCCACACATTTTGCTGTTTACATGTTCCATAAGTGAAAAGTAGGCTTCGTTGTAGAAATAATCAAATTTGGATGATCATTTAAAATCAAATATATTGTAATTGCGTTGTGTCAGTATGTAGATGCACGGAATTTAAGCAAAAATAAAGCGGTTATAGGAAGGATACAACACTAAACATGAATTAAAAAGAACTTTAAAAATCATGATTTTGACACAAGATGGATGCCATATTTTAAATATGCCATATTTTAGAATCAAATATATTGTAATTGCGTTGTGTCAGTATGTAGATGCACAGAAATTTAAGCAAAAATAAAGCGGTTTTAGGAAGGATACAACACTAAACATGAATTAAAAAGAATTTTAAAAATCACGATTTTGACACAAGATGGATGCCATATTTTATTTTGATGTGGGTTACGTGATCTCTTCATGTAATGGTCACGTGATCACTTCATATAAAAGGTGTAATTATTATTTGAATTTTTATTTAAAAAACTACTGAATATATTTTGCTGAAATTTTTTTATATATTTTATGGGATAATTTGAATATTTCCTAAAATTTTCGAAGCAATTTGTGAATTTTAAATCCGCTTAAAAAATATCTGAAAAATTAGGTCCCATAGGGTTCAATGTATTTCATTTTTTCATCCCGGGTTCAAACCAAAACTAATTGGTTGATATTATACATTTATATTCCCATAGGTCCTATAGACCGTCTGAACAACATACTAAATTTTCATGTTGATAAAGTCATTTTTACGGCAGTTATCGTGCTAACGGACAGACAGACAGACAGAATGAACAAAGTCGTAAATACTTTTCAACTTTGTTGTAAAGTGTTAAAAATGAATACCTCAAACGGCTCATGATAACTTCAAAGCAATGGCATCCAATTTTTTTTTGTATTAAAGTATATTTAAAATGTACTTGAGTGTTTTATAAAAGTGAATATTTTTTTATGATTTTTTTTCTTTTCAGATCAAAAATGTGAAGTATCTCGAGGAATATTAACGTCCTATAAATGAAGTGAATTGTTTTTAAATAAAAAGTCGCAAAATGATTTATTTCTGTAACCTTTTAGAACTTAATTATGTTTTTAACGTGTTATCAATTTTCAAAAATAAACATATTAAAAAAATTGGGTGCTACCCCTTTGTCCGCTCGTCTGTTATTTTGGAAAATTAATATGCCTTTGACCTTTGTGGATTGGAGCAATCGTAACAAAATTTTATCCGATTTGCTTATTTCATTCGCGATATATCGTGCGTATGGATAGGGATGCTGATATCACTGAAAAAGGGATAAGTTGACTCATGTAGGGATTATTTTCTGCAGTGATATTTTTCTACGGCTTCAAATATAACGAGGTCTAAATTTCTAACTATTCATATTCACTTCTCAATAGCTCTGATCGAAGATAGATGGCGCCACTCCGATTCTAGGACTTAGAGCTTTTCGACTCTTCTTTCATAGAAGCCTCTGCCCACAGTGAAAGAGTCCTAAAATTTCAATACACGATGAATTTTCAAAGACGGATTCTGATTGGTCACGATCTGAATCGGCGCGACGTGTTATTTTTCAGCTGGATCTATTGATGGTTGTCTTGCATTTTGTTCCCCCCTTCGATTTTCCTTGAACTCTAGTTAACTCCGTGCCCCTCCCTGGCATTTGGGAACTCGCTCGCTGGGTTTCGTCCAGAAAAGAGCACCAGGCGCGAAGCGCCTTTAATCTCCAATCTCTAGGTGTGGTTCTTATCTTCATACTGTGACATTATTTCATTTGCCCATAGTTGGAGGTTCGAGGTTTTTGATTTACTGTTTTTATTATTTGACTTAGCTCCTAGTGTGGCAGTTTGTTGCACATTTAGAGTTTGAGTAATTTTGGGGAGCTGATGCAGTTCTAAGGATTTCCTATCAATTTGGCAGTTTAAGGTTTAAGAACATTTTTTAGAAAACATTGATCGAGTTTTCATTTAATATCAACTATTTAAGTTGGGACTTACCTAATTCCGATTTTCAATATTAAGTACCGCGCGGGGTCTCTTACGTGATTTGGCTTTGCGATGATCATAGTCATGCAGATTGAATAGTAGTTCATTTGGAACAGATGGCAGATTTTTATAGAATTTAAGCGCTAGCTTTTTAATTTGGGCTCTAACAGTTTTGAAGTCTTTCCTAATTACCGAGTTTCTTAAGTATCTAGGAGCTTTCCTTATAATCCTTAGGGTTTTGTTTTGTCTCTAGTAAGTCTATAGTAGTTTTACAGGCATATCCCCATACGGGTGCTGCATACAGCATTCCCGGGCGGATGACCGATTTATAAATTAGGAGTTTATGTTGATAACTTAGATTTCCGTTTTCTATCATTGGGTATAAGGCTCCTGTGGCCATATACGCTTTTTTGATTAAATTCGTTACGTGCTGTTTCCAGGTTAGGTGGGAATCTATCGTTACACCTAGGTATTTAGTAGATTTTTCCGCTTTTAGGGCATGGTTGTTTATGTACAGAGGCGGCGGGGGAACTCGCGTGTTATCGACGAACCTTTTTAACTCTGTGGTTAGGTGTTTGTTACCCTCCCCCCCCCTGTTCTCAAGCTCAAGGCCCTGCGCCACCTGGCGCGCTTCTATCTCCCCTCTTTCCTCCTTTTCCCCGCTGGGTGCCTGCTTGGGCCCTAGCACTCTCCTCTTTCTGTAAGACTTGGTTAAGTGACGACCTCGGTCGCCCCCCCCCCCCCCCCCCGCAAGCGAACTTTAGATCTGGAACCTTCACTTATCTTTTTCTTTCTTAGTATTTCTTTTTCCTTTCCGCTCGGAGTTTAAAGGGGGGAATTCTTTCCCCTCCTGGGCACTCCGTAAAACCCCGTCCTTGAGACCTCTTGCATTTTGTGTTAATTTGTCATGTACGTACGTAATTATTATTATTAAATACTTTAGAATTCTAATTTTATATTGTACAATTGTTAGTAAATATAATTCATAACAATTCAGTTGATGCTCTCTTACTAGATGCAAAATGTATAATTTAGTTATTCTGAGAGAATTTACTGATACAAATGAAGACTATAAACTATGTTTTATATTATTATTTACTTTAAAACATGCTAAAAATTAAATTTGTAAACAAAATAGGAGACTTTTTCAGCATTTTGATTTTGAAACACTATGATAGATTCTATGTACATATGATTATGCATATGTGTAAATCTAAATTCAGTTTTTATAATGGAATTTATATCTTGCTTCGACAATGTAAATTTTAATGTTATAATAGGAAGTTTTCTAGATTTAGTATATAAGAAGTCTGTGTCAATTTCAAATTTCCCTGTGCCATGTACCTTAAAAAAATGACTAATGCACAAAATATACAAATTGTAAATTACAAAGTAAGCATTTATTAACCAGTATTTATTAGTAAATATTAACTATATAAATCTAATTAATATGGCATCGTATCCCATGCTAGATAAGTCTGGAGTTCTTATATTAAACGTTACAAAAAAAATTTTTAATTCTGAAGCATTTAAGGAATAGTATGAATAAAAAATATTAAAATAAATGAAATATATATATATATCTCCTTTTGAGCATCCCAATTTTTATTTCTAGCTTCTATACATTCTTCTAACTCATTCACAGTTTTTTCATGTACTTATGTGATTTTGCATAGACATGTAATGTATTTTAGGCATTTATTTGAAATATTTTGATCATTTTTTTTACATCTGTGACACACACCATCAATATTTTTGCTAATTGATGGAAATGAAGGAGATCTTGCCGTGTTAGAAAATTGTTTCTGATAGATTTTAGGAAAAGAGGGTTGGAGAGATTAGGAAAAAATTATCCCAACTTCTGTGTTTCCAAAACAGACACTGACTCCTTGAAAAAAAAAAATGTTTAAGTAACAGTAAGTCAATCAACACAATTTTCAAAAATTAAATGAATTGACTAAACGAAATTTAATCTAAATAAAACTGAAATTTAAACTTTTAATTTATTTTAACTGATGTCAATGCTTAAAAATAAATTATTGACAAAAAAATAAGAGTTATAATTTAATGAAAAAATAAACACATTTATTATGCTTTTAGCTGATAATTTTATTATGGAAGCAGTTCAGATCATTTTAATCTCATTTGTAGATATAATTCATATTTTTTTGAAGCTTTTAAATATTTAATATGTATAAAAAAAGTTTTAATGTGTTCGATCGAAATTGACGTTATTGAATATAATCCGCCAATAAGACGTTTTAGTTTCTATATAAAATAATAGATGGCGCCACCTCATACGAAATTCATCTTTGGAGCTGCTCGATTTTCGGACTCTTTCACTGTGGGTAGACAGATGTTTCTTTCATGGCCCTGCCACAGGCCAATAGTATGGCTAGCTAGCATTTGCCACTCGCGTTGCGTGTGTACGGTACTCACGTCCACAAGTATTATTCTAGTATTTATTTCATTATTCAGTGCAAAACTGTGCTCAAAATTCAAAACTCTGTGCATCATCTTGCAGATTGAAACTTTTACTGCAAACTTAAGCGTAATTTTTTCATGAGGGAAGCAACTTGTGCCTCCTTTGAGGCAATTTTTTCGGGAAAACTACTAGCTTGTAAAGTAAATTTGTAAAATCGTTAACCTTAAACGTAATCTGTATTTATTTCAATTTATTTTATTGTATTATTCTTGTAACTTAGCCTTAATCTGCATATATTTTTCAAAATCTTAATCATTCCTGTCCAATCATTTCTGATTGGTCCTATTCTTAACCCCTCCCCCTTCCCTTTCCTACCTACTTGCCAGATCAGCCATCCAAGACAGAATCTCCATCTCATTCATGCTGTAGCAAGCAACCTCTACAGAGCACCCTCGTCGAGCTGAGTGCATTGCTTTATCTCATATTTGTATTAACTAATGGACATTGCTATACATCAGATGTGGGGTTACGTGCCATGAGACACAGGCACCTCGTAAATATGCGTCTTGACTTGGCTTCGCTTCTCAATAGAGCATTCCACATCACGTGACCTCAACCCTGACAAAAGCATAGCAACAACAGATGTAGGTGTTAACATGGATTCTGCAATGGCAAAATTCTGTAAAGATAAAATTTCTATTATAAATGATATTGATCCACATATTTTGGATTCCAAAACTGTATTAACAAGTTCTAAAGATTTCCTCGATTCAATTTATGGGGTATTAGTAATTTTATGGAGTGCAAAATTCCAATATACCGGGTGGTCAGAATTAAAACACCCCTACTCTGAACTCTCTATACATCGAACCACTCAGTGTAAAGGCTCCAAAATTGTTGAACATACTATTCAAGACATGGGGAAAGGGATTACGCGAAAAAAAAAATTAGTTCCAGAAACACCGATACGTGGCGCTGTACAACAGAAAATATGTTGAAAAGACACAAAATACACATTCGTAACACATTTTATTCGAACGTACCAAACATTCATATCACAAGGACCTTATCGATGCAGGGAATGCTGCTCAATATGGTTCCCTTCTTCAAGATGTAAAATCTGCAGTCTGTGGACAGCTTGTTCAATTGCGGATCGTAATTGGTCGATTGAGATGCTTTTCACATGCAGAGTGATACTGTCTTTCAAATCTGACAAGGTTACCAGACGTCCTCGATAAACAAGACTTTTTAAGTATCCCCAGAGTCAAGAATCACAGAGATTAAGATCTGGAGAACGAGAGGGCCAGGTTGTCGAAAAAGCACGACTAATTACTCTACCATTAGTAAAATGTTGCCGAAGAAACTGCTGTACACAGAGTCCAATGTGTGGAGGCGCTCCATCTTGCAGAAAGGTAATTGAATCAAGACATTGGTGCTGTTGCAGTTGGGGTATAACAAAATTTTCGAGCATGTTTTTGTACCTCCTGGCCGTCATGGTGCATGTCACAGGGCCATTGGGAGTAGCCTCTTCGAAAAAGAAAGGTCCAAGAATGAATCCACACCAGACTGTAACTTTCAGTGAGTGAAGTGGAATCTCTTGGAAGGAACAAGGGTTTTCCGTGTCCCAAATGCGACAGTTATGGGTGTTGACTGTTCCATTTATATGGAAATGCGCTTCATCGCTCCATAGAATCTGCCTTGGCCACGATGCATCCTCTTTAATTCTAGCCAGAAATGTGAATACAAAGGTCAATACAAATGTCAATGCAAAGGTTCTCCCTGTCGATGGTCAGCAAGTGGTGATTGTGACTAATTTTGTACGGGAAAAAATGCACCATGTTTCTCAGTACGTTCCGCACTGTGCTGTACGGAACACCCAAGTGTCGTGACACTCCACGTGCACTACTACAGCCTAAAACGTTATCCATTGATTGTTCAACAATAGCGGTGGCAACATCGTCAACGACATCTGAACGAGTCGATTTGCATCCTCGACCCGGTTGAACTCCAAGATGTCCAGTTTTCTCGAATCGAGCAATCATTCTCCTGAGAGCTTGTGGAAGTAACGGTCATTTGCGCAAATTCTGAAGTCGACGAAACTCTCGAAGTGCAGCTGCAGAATGTCCTTTGTTTTCATAAAACAGCTTCACTAGCAAAGCGCGGTCTGGCAGTGTGACAGCCATCGCTGATAAGAATGAAAATTTCTCAGTTTTATCCCCTTTTATGCCCAGGACATAGTAGCTGCAAAACAAGGGTTTATGCAAATTTTTGTGCTTACAGTGCGAAATTGCAGTTATAATGACAGTTTAAGTTTCTTCACTTTTTTATCTTCTTTTTTTTCATATCAGCAAAAGAAATTAAAAAGGAAAAATTCCATATCGCATGTGTTTATTTTTTTGTGATTATTTTGTGTCTTGCAACATATTTTCTGTTGTACAGCGCCACCTATCGGTGTTTCTGGAACTAATTTTTTTATCGGGTAATCCCTTTCCCCATGTCTTGAATAGTAGTTTCAACAATTTTGGAGCCTTTACACTGAGTAGTTCGGTGTATAGAGAGCTCAGAGTAGGGGTGTTTTAATTCTGACCACCCGGTATATCACAAGATTCCATACGCTACGAGTGTTCCATACGCTACGTTCCATATGAGTGTAACGCAAAGGCAGCAGGTGTCGTCAACGTTGCTGCAAAACAGCGTTTTCCCAAGTGTGCTCCGAGGAACCCCAAAGTTCCGCAACGCAAATTTTCTTAAAAAAATAAAAAAAAAATCTTAAAATTTGGATGCATAGATAGTTTGGACCACAATGCATTTTTTTTATTTTGGGGTCCCTCCATAGAATTGAATTTCAAAAAGGTTCCTCAATCAAAAACGTTTGAAAAACACTGCTGTAAAAGATGTTCGATGAAAGTAAAATATGTCTGAAGAAAGTAAAAGATGTCTGAAGAAAGTAAAAGATGTCTGAAGATGTGTAAAGATGTCTGAAGATGTCTGAAGATGTCTAAAGATGTCTGTTCAAAGAAAGACACTGTTTTTGTGGCTATTATCCTACCGAATTGTTCCACTGGTTGTGACATTTGAACTGTCGAATAATGTACATATTCTTGAAAAATGTTCCGAGTGTTTTGAACATAAACAGTACAGATAATATTTCCAAATTCCCGGTATTCAAGGATGCTCTCTATATGTGTAGATTCATCATGTTTCGAGAATCGTATTTTTAACCCCATCACAGTACCATTGCATATACTATATACTCTTATTACATAACACAACATATTTTAGGGAAATAATGATATGTGTATAAAAACAACCATTCCACGTTCTTGCATTTTGGAGTAGGTCTGTTCCGGAATGAGCTCAAAAGAGATTTATGTTTCCTACCTGCAGGATGATGGATGACCCTCGGAGTGAGGATCTCCATCGCATTACGGCAAGATCAATGGAGAAGGCAGCAGGTGTGATTGGCTACGAGTTGGGTGACGTTGCACTTCTGCTTTTTCCGAGAAGTTTCTGCCTCTTTAACATCTACAGACCGAGATGATGCCGGAAATAAACAGCGATCTGGAATATATGCTTTTATTGGCGCAACTGTTATTGCTGTCAGTATCTAAATGTTTTTGTGAATTATGGACTAGAACTTAAGCATGTTAAATACAGGTAAACCAAGACTGTTAAGAATTAAGTTGCAATTTTTAATAACGTATGGCCCGTAGAGTTGAAAATTGTCTTTGTTAGATTCCGTCCCGTGGTCGTTACTGCGTACTTCTACTCATAATCAGAGAACTTAAATTAGAAAATAATCAAAAGTGTACATACTAAATACTACGCTTTCCTCTTGTGTCCAATGGGAACAAACAGATGGGCCGTTATTGATAATAGCGTCACCTAGGTATAATTCTCAAAGTCTTATGGTATTTTTAATTTTCTCATTGATAGGAATTTCATCCCAGTTTCTCCAACTCCATGCTTTGAAATCTACAAAATTTTACCACAGCTAATCTAACTATTTAATAAATGAAACAATAATTAATCTTTATTCCTGCCTACATAAGTTTTTTTCTTTCTACACAGACCGTCCGACCTATCTGAAAGTGTAAGGTGTTTGTCTGGACGGCCGGGAAAGTGGCAATCAATTTAGACCGTAATCCAATGGGGATGGCAACCACAGAGACCGTGTTATCCTTCTTTTAACCCATCACCTCTCGGATGGATTTCCGGATCTACAGATTTATGGTGCTCATACTCCGCATAAACACAGGGATAGTTTTGAGGCTGCGTCGAGGATCGAACATGGGAGTTCTGTGTGTGATAATTCCGCCTTAAGCACTGGGCTATCCAGACTTCTTTCCACATGCTGGCATGCAATTTCATGTAATGGTGTATCAAAAGATAACGTGATAAAAATAGGATGTATAGAATACATGGCTTTCCCTATGGCAGAGCTACAATGAATGCTACAGTATAGCTACAGCAAATGGCGCTCAACCGTGTTCAATGTGTAAAATTAGCGCTCTCCTATACACACGCATGCAGGAAATTAAATTCACTAAAATGATAAACAAATATTGTGCAATTTTTTAAAATTCACTAGAGCAAATTACCCGACGTTGTCCGGGCGCTAAATAAGCGCCCGATACTTGCAACAATAATCAATTTTCAAATCGCCTGTTTTGCCACCACGCATGTTCACAACCACTTTCTCCCCAAAACAAAGCCCAGCCCACTGCAAAGCGACCGGCAATGGGAGAAAAATGAAAGTACTTCATTAGCAAAATTTAAAATTTGAGTTTTATGCACTTGCTCAAAAATCCACAGAAAATCATCTTTTTTTTAGAGTGAAAAGATATAAGCCCATATTTTTGCAAAAGTATAGAATGGTGCTAATCTTGCATTTCCGGGTGCGACGAAATAGATCTTAATAATAGGTCTAGAATAATCTTAGCATTGGTGCACTTCATCTCCTTTTGAGACATCGATGGTTTGTAATCTCCAGGCCAGCCCACAGTAGTGGGGCTGGTAAATACATTACATAGCACAGACTAATATATAGTATTCTGTATTACATAGTGTCCCGGGCTGCATAAGTAGTTTATAAAAAGTTCAATAAGTTGTAAAATACGGGGTACTAAGGAGCTTCGTGCATTTTAAGGCTTTTAAATATATAGGCTGACGCAACCGCCATTTTAACTCCAACCGGTTAAGTCAGTTATCATCTGCCGTTGCTATAGAGCACGTGACGTCACACGGAGAATTTTGTCCTTATCTTTCCAAAACAAAATATTCATATGATTAGCAGTATGAAAATTTTCATTATGTCTGCATTAGAAACGACTACATTAGAAATTTACAATTGTTTAACTTCTAATTTTAGTAGAATATATCTAAATTTATCTTCTTTGACGGATGTTTTTAATTGACCGGTAAATACATTATTCATTTTCAATAAAATATATATACATGAGTTTTTTTTAAGAAAATTCGTTGTAACTTTCCTTTCTCTCTCACATATATCCTACAGAATTTGCAAGTAAATGTATATATCTTTAGAACTCTAGTTAGCGACTACGGTAAAAATGAGCTCACCCTTAATGAGCTCACCCTGAGCTGCCCTATCCGCGCTTTGTTAAATTTCGCGGCACACGTTTTTCTCCGAAATTCTGCTCAAACAGTTGCAAAATATTTTCTAAAAGATAAACGCAATGCTTAGATTATATTAGAACTAAATTTAATACCCAATAAAGCATAGAATATATTTTTTATTTTAATCCAAAATATTTTTGGTGCTGCCATCTGTTGTCGTAATTTAATTCATACCGATTATTTTTATTTTTTAATGAACATTTTTAAATATCTATTTCTTCTAATACAGTGTTAAATACAACAACAGATCATATATAATAATGCCACAATCACGGAAAGGTAATTTCTCATTCTATAAATTTGATAAGGGGATCTGAATGTACATGACTGAGGACTGCAGCTTTGTCTTCAAGTCCAAGTTCAATTACGTTTCCGTAATTGTGGCATTATTATATATGATCTGTTGTTGTATTAGAAGGAATAGACATTTAAAAATGTTCATTAAAAAATAAAAATAGTCGGTATGAATTAAATTACGACAACAGATGGCAGCACCAAAAATATGTTGAATTAAAATAAAAAATATATTCTATGTTTTATTGGGTATTAAATTTAGTTTTAATATAATCTAAGTATTGCATTTTATCTTTTAGACAATATTTCGCAATAGTTTGAGCAGAATTTCGGCGAAAAGGTGTGCCGCGAAAGTTAACAAAGTGCAGATAGGGTAGAAGATTTACTGACGCTCACCCTTAAAGTGCACATTAGCAAATAAAATTTTTTAAACATATATTGTTGCTCAGGTATTCTAAACTTATTTTCAGAACAAAGATAAATTTCGATGTTTAATGGGTTTATTTTCAACTTTTATTTGCCACCATCGTCAGTTTATACCATTACTTGCTATGATAAAAATAATGCCCTCTTGCCCTTACGTTTCTGCGCATTCTACTACGCAGCCTGTTTATTTATGCTCGTGCCCATGCTCTACTTCAATGACGTGTGCATGTTACACGGCTGATATTTGTTAAGCAATTTAGCTGTAAAATAGGTGCTTCTTCTTTCAAAAAATTGTTCCAATCATTTAAGGAAGCAGTCTAGAATCTTTTGATCTTCCTGAGAACCCGAGAAATGGACGAGAAATTAACCTTATTTTCTCCATGTATCGCTACAACTGGGGGTCAAGATGGCAGATGTTGCGCTAGCCTCTATATTTACTATATTTAGGAGCTCTTGTGCATTTGTTGAATAGGGGCCCTGAAAATTCTGTTGGTAACCCCTTTTTGTTTAAATCTGGATCGTTCATCTGACAACATGCACATGCAGATGTAATGGCCCAACGACAAAGCATAAAAATCTGAAAATGCTAAAAAGTTAAATCTTATTTAAAAACATGAATTAGAACAAATTAATAATGGTATCATTTATTGTTTTATTTTATGAATTTAACAAATATTTTACTGTCTAGCTAATTTTACAAAAATAAAACTTATTGAAATTTGAAACTTTACAAACTCAAAGTAAGATTTTCGTCATTTTCTTTGGGGAAATACTTTTCTTTAATATCCTGCGTAATTCCAGTGCTCCAATTTACTAGCGTTAGGGGGGCAAATGTCTTTTTCTGACTCCATCTTGCTATGTCTTTGAGTCCTAGTCACCAAAAAATATTTCAAAATTTTTTAAGACAGGGACAGCAACAAATTTTTAAAAAAATTAGATGATTTCTTGTGGGATGAAATGCATCCACAAGATGAACACCTGCAAGAAATTTTCTAGCCTTCGGTGTTGACCCTTTCATAATAATAATTCAGAATTTTTATTTTCCTTATATACATAATGTATAAGGAAAGTATTGTGACGGGGTCGAAAATTCGAATTCGAGTTTTCGACGGAAGAGCACGTTTCAAGCATCCCTGATCACGAATCAAACATTTTTGAAGTGATGTGTGTGTGTGTGTGTGTGTGTCAGTGAGTCTGTGGAGACGATAATTGACGAACGAATGGACCGATTCGAACGAAATTTGGTACAAAAATCACAATCCGTAAACACTGGAAGCCTATTGTTTTTATACGCATTCGAATGTTCAGAACCCCCCCTAAATTTTCGAGTGAAATTTTGAAAAAATCGCCAAAAAATCAAAACCGCTAATAATGTTACGCAAATAGACATTTATTATGTAATTTTTTTATTAGCAAACGATTGACATAAATTTTAGCACACTAACATGAACCGTTCTCGAGATAATGCACATTTTTCAAAAAAATTATCAAAAAGTTATATAAAATAAAAAAAAAATATTTCCTATTGAGAAACATGTCCACTTTTTATATGTAATACCATGCAATAAATTGGGTGACATCATTCTCGTGGATCTAGCTCGCTCCATTCATGAAAAAATATACTTTGAGTAATACTTTTGTATTTGAACGCCAATAGTCATATATCTGCTGTAAGAATAGCTTATTTCTCCGTCCATAACGCTTGGCGAGACTTTGGCGACGAACTTGGCGATATTTTTAATTGTTGCCAAATTAATAAAAATCTCTCCAAATTGATAAAAACGACGCTAAATCAAGGAAAATGACGACAAATTGAAGAAAATTCAATATCTTAGAAAGAATATAAGTATCTACTATAAGAATAATATTTTTTTTTAACTGTAAAAGTAGTAAATTCATTGCATTATATAAGGAAAATCATGTGCTGTCCACATCAGATTTTTATTCTTGTAGTCTTAAAATGTGCTTATCCGTCAAAATCTCTTCGAGAAATTTCGAGAACTTTTGGGAAAACAATACTTTACGTACAATACTACACAACAGTTAGAATAACAGATAAATCCATACATTCCAAGATTTGGTTAACCTAAGGTTAGCCTCCTGATGCTATTTTTATCCCCCAGGTCAGTTCCCTGCGTGGCCTTTATCTTCTCGTTTTGAAATTAGTGCTCCATATTTGAGTCCACTGAATCCGTGATAGTTGTACTTGGTTCACTTTTAGACATCCAACATCTTTGCACTAATTTTACAGGGTTGATTTGTTCGGGCGCCATTCAACTTTGTTGTCCCTACCGGGAATCGGACCCCTGACCTTCGAATTAGCTAGCCCATGTTATATCGTTGAGTTATTGGGACAGAATTGTAAGCTCTCGTTGTCGAAGTAGACTTGCCAATTTTTCTTGATTTTGCATTTTATCGGGTTTTCGCTCATTTTAAGGCTTGTTTTTTTGTTAATTTCGTGCCATTATTTTGCATATTTTTGTATTTTCAATAAAAAAAGTTCATCCTTGACTGAATTTCTATGCTGGCACAAGAACTGTAAAAAAAATCTGATGTGGGCAGCACATTCCTTATATAATGCAATGAATTTACTACTTTTACAACAACAAAAAAACGTTATTCTTAAAGTAGATACTTATATTTTTTCCATGATATTGAATTTTCTTCAATTAGACGTCATTTTCATTGATTTAGCGTCATTTCTATCAATTTGGCGAGATTTTTGTTAATTTAGCAACAATTAAAAATGTCGCCTAGTTGGCGACATTCCGGCAAATTCGTCGCCAAAATCTCGCCAAGCGATATGGACGGAGAAATAAGTTATTCTTACAGCAGATAATTGACTATTGGCGTTCAAATACAAAAGTATTACTCGAAGTATCTTTTCCCGTGAATGGAACGAGTTAAATCCACGAGAATGATGTCACCAAATTTATGGCATGATATTACATATGAAAAGTGAACATGTTTCTCAATGGGAAATATATTTTTTTTTATTTCATATGACTTTTTCATAATTTTTTTTAAAAATCTGCAATATCTCGAGAACGGTTCATGTTAGCCTTCTAAATTTTATGCCAATCGTTTTCTAACGAGAAATTACATAAGAAATGTCTATTTGCCTAACTTTATTAGATGTTTTGATTTTTTGACGATTTTTTCAAAATTTTATTCGAAAATTTAGGGGGGGTTCTGAACATTCGATTGCGTATAAAAACAATAGGCTTTCAGTGTTTACGGATTGTGATTTTTGTACCAAATTTCGTTCGAATCGGTCCATTCGTTCGTCAGTTATCGTCTCCACAGACTCACTGACTGACACACACACACACACACACACATACACACACACACACACACACACACACACACACACACACACACACTTTCACACACACACACACACACTTTCACACACACACACACACACACACACACACACACACGCACACACACACTTTCACACACACACACACACACACACACACACACACACACACACACACACACACGGACATCACTCCAAAAATGCTTGATTCGTGATGAGGGATGCTTGAAACGTGCTCTCCCGTCGAAAACTCGAATTCGAATTTTCGACCCCGTCACAATACTTTCCTTATACATTAAGTATATAAGGAAAGTAAAAATTAAGTTGTATTTCTTGTCTATTCTTTGCTTTGATTTATAGGTTATGCGCTCGTTAGTAAAATAGAGAATCAGTTGAGACGGCAATAGTCAACAACTTGAGTTATATTTTTAAAAATTCTTTTTTTTTATGCACTTTTCCCCCTTTTTACTTTCCTTATATACATAATGTATAAGGAAAGTATTGTGACGGGGTTGAAAATTCGAATTCGAGTTTTCGACGGGGAGCACGTTTCAAGCATCCCTGATCACGAATCAAACATTTCTGAGGTGATGTCTGTGTGTGTGTGTCAGTGAGTCTGTGGAGACGATATCTCACGAACGAATGAAGCGATTCGAATGAAATTTAGTACAAAAATCCCAATCCGTGAATACTGGAAGTCTATTGCTTTAAAACACAATCGAATGTTCAGAACCTCCCTAAATTTTTGAGTGAAATTTTGAAAAAATCATCAAAAAATCAAAACGTTTAATAAAGTTACGCAAATAGACATTTCTTATGTAATTTTTCCTTAGAAAACGATTGGCATAAACTTTAGAACGCTAGCATGAATCGTTCGCGAGATATTGCACAATTTTCAAATAAATTTATCAAAATATCCTATAAATTAAAAAAACATATTAACTGTTAAGAAACATGTTCACTTTTCATATGTAATATCATACGATAAATTTGATGACATCATTCTCGTGGATCTAACTTGTTCCATTTACGAGAAAAGATACTTTGAGTAATACTTTTGTATTTGAACGCCTATAGTCATTTATTCGCTGTAAGAATAACTTATTTCTCCGTCCATAACGCTTGGCGAGATTTTGGCGACGAATGTAGCGGTATGTCGCCAACTTGGTGACATCTTTAAATGTTGCCAAATTATGGAAAATCTCGCTAAATGGATAAAAATGACGCTAAATCAATGAAAATGACGACTCATTGAAGAAAATTCAATATCTTAATATAAGAATATAAGTATATACTCTAGGAATAACATTTTTTTAACTGTAAAAGTAGTAAATTCATTGCATTATATGAGGAAAGTCATGTGCTGCCCACATCAGATTTTTTAAGTTGTTTTGTTAAGGACTAAAAAATAAATATATATTCAAGTGCATACAGATGTCTTTCATAAAATATTAAACCGAGTTAAGTACCTTTGTTAGGTCATATTTATATATATATATATATATATATATATATATATATATATATATATATATATATAGGTTATATTATTATTTTTAGGTAATATTATCATTTATAGGTCATATTTTTATTTTATATGGCATTTCACCACATTTTTGGGTTATAAATGCATTTTTAAAAGGCATTTTCTCGCAGTTTTTAGGTCATAAAAATACTAGCCTTACTCATTACTCAATAGGAAGATCAATACAGACGGCAACAGCTGAAAATGGCTTCGAGTGGCGAACATTTCATCTCTGTTTTCTTCTGTCGCTGCAACACCTACAGACCAAGATGTTGCCAGAAATGAATTGCTGTCTCTAATAATATTTTTCCTGCCAATAATTTTTTTTATGTAGTTTTACATTCTTATAAAATTTACAGTACAGGAAAACAGTATCTTCCAAATTTCCTTCCATCAACGCACATCATGTGCTGCTCACATCTAGAAAAGAACAACCTGATGTGGCCAGCACATAAATTTGATTACAAAATTCAATTACTTTCTTTCTTTCACAACAAAATAATTAAGTACAAGATACATAGTACAATGCTTTTGGCGTTTGATTGTACATTACCAATGGGCGCTTTTCTGGATGGCAACATGTAAATCTATTTCTAAGTGTTAAATTAATTTACATGTCGCGCAAATTTAACTTGACAATTAGAGATTTTGCTAGTGTCCGCTAAGCAAAAAACTCCATGTATTAAACGAATTTAATCATTAGAAACTAATATTTTGTTATATAAAACAGATGGTTTGGGCTTCAAAAGATTCTTAAAATTGAATATCCAAATCCTTATTAAATTTATATATATATGCTAATAATGTATTTAACTTTTCGTTATTTAATTTGCAACAGCGAATCTCTTTATTATGACAGCCATCTAATCATTGTATATAAAGTCGTGAAATGTGCGTATCAATAAATAAAGACGTACAACAATGTTATTGGCATTGAATAAACATCCCCTAATCTGAAATTTAATGCTTTTAGCGACTTTATTGTTTAATGTAAGTGAATTTATTTATAATGTAAGCGAATTTATTGCTTATCTTAATTACACTCATGTGCAAATTTCATCATTATCTTGTGAAATAAATGACAATGAGCGAATTGTTTGGGGGTAAAAGTACATAACTATTGCAAAAATTGTCTTCTTTCGTGAATGGAATGAGCTATAATTGACAAAAACGATGTTAATAAATTTTTTGCATAATATTGTAAATGAAAAGTGACCATATTTTCTGATACTTGCTACTTTTTAAATTTTATGTAATTTTTTTTTGATAGATTTATTTGAAAAAAGTGCAACATCTCGAGAATGGTTCATGCTAGTATTTTAAAGTTTGTGGTTATGAAATGCTTATGAATTTAACAGAATTGTACGTCCTATATTTTTTCAGAAATTCATTTGAAAATTGAGGAGAGGGTCTGTTGAACATTCGATTTGGTTTAAAATTAATAGGGTTCCAGTATTCACAGGTTCTAAAATTCGCACCGAAATTTATTCGAAATGCTTCATTCGTTTGTGAGATATCGCTTTCATAGGTTTACTGGCACACATACTATTGTACATACACACAGAAATATATATACATACACTAACATAGACACCCAGACATTACTTCAAAAACGTTCGATTCGAGTTCAGGGATGCCTGAAATGTGCTTTTCTGCCGAAAACTCGAATTTGAGTTTTCGATCCTATCATAATACTTTCCCTATATATTATACTATTTACGTAGGGAAAGTAAAGATATTTGATGCACATGACTTTCCCTGCAGACCCAAATTCATATTTTCTTTATTTCTTTAATAATTCATTAGATTGAGTTTAACTGCACCAAATAGCACTAAATTTGCATTTTTAATTTAATTTTTGTTCTTATTTGGTAATTGGACTTTTTCCGAAATCGCCGTAACAAAAATGCAAGAAATCTCAAATATCTTGAGAACGGTTAGTCCTGCAGTATAATGGAGTGTGTTATATTATTTTTCTCTTCAAAAATTGCGTATAAAACAAGAATTTAATTGATACTTTTGAGCATACTCTACTTAGTCCTGTTTTCAGATTTTGGCGATTTTAGCGGGCTATTTCGTGAAAACAGGCAGGCTGTACTTTTCCAAATCGTACCAAAATCTAATGAGCACCAGAGTATCTCACAAGTAACTTATCTACCAAATTTTGTGAAATTTGGTCAATTAGTATTTCAGCTAGATTGGATACATGAAATTTTTGCGGACCATTTCATAAAAAGGACGGGTTCTTCTTTTTCGTATCGTACCAAATTCTAATCAGCACAGAGTATCCAACAAGAAACTTATCTACCAAATTTTGTGAAATTTGGTCAATTAGTATTTTAGCTAGAGCGGATAAATGAAATTTTTACGGGCCATCTCGCAAAAAAAGGCGGGTTCTGTTTTTACGAATCGTACCAAAAACTAATCAGCACCAGGGTCACATCCAAGTGACTTACCAACCAAATTTTATGAAATTAGATCCATTAGTTTTTGAGTTAGAGTGGATACATACATTGCACAGACACACAGACATACAGACAGACACACACACAGACGTCACGCTAAAAATAATTTTTTCGTATTCTAGAGGTCTCGAAACGTGTATATCCGTCGAAAACTCGAGTTGCGATTTTCGACATGATTCCAATACTTTCTCTATAAATTACCATGTATTGCAGGGAAAGTAAAAATCTGATGTGGGCAGCACATGACTTTCCCTGCAGACTTATTTATATCCACGTTCTCTTTATTTTAATTAAATTTAATTCACTTTTAATTCAATTTTCGTTCTCATTTGGTAACTGGATTTATTTTCAAAGGTGGCGTAGAGAAATACGAAAAAACTAAAATATCTCGAGAACGGCTAGTCCTAGTGTAATGGGATTGATCTTATTATTTTCTTCGGTAAAAATTACGTATAAAACAAGCTTTTAATATTTGAGCATACGTAGATTCTTATTTTAAATTTTGAAGATTTCTGCGGGCCATTTTGCCAAAAAAGGTAGGTTATTTTTTTCCGAATCGTACCAAAATCTAATCAGCACCAGGGTGACCTACAACTGACTTATCTACCTAATTTTGTGAAATTCGATCTATTAGTTTTTCAGCTAGAGTGGATACAAGCTTTTGCGGGCCATTTCGCAAAAACAGGCGTTTTCTTTTATCCCGAACCGTACCCAAAACTAATCAGCACCAGATTCGCCCACAAGTGACATACATACCAAATTTTATGAAATTCGGTCCATTAGTTTTTTAGTTAGAGTGGATACAAAATCTGCACAGACAGACACACAGACGTCACGCTAAAAATGGTTTTTTCGTATTCTAGAGGTCTCGAAACGTGTAGATCCGTCGAAAACTCGAGTTGCGATTTTCGACATGATTCCAATACTTTCCCTATACATTACCATGTATTGCAGAGAAAGTAAAAATCTGATGTGGGCAGCACATGACTTTCCCTGCAGACTTATATCCACCTTCTCTTTATTTTAATTAAATTTATTTCACTTTTAATTCAATTTTCTTTCTCATTCGGTAACCGGACTTATTTTCAAAGGTGGCGTAGAGAAAATACAAAAAACTAAAATATCTCGAGAACGTATTAAACAAGCATTTAATGGATATATTTGAGCATACGTAGTTCTTTAGTTTAGATTTCGACGATTTTTGAGGGCCATTTTGAAAAAAAAAGGCAGATTATTTTTTTCCGAATTATACCAAAATCTAATCAGCACCAGGGTGATCCACAAGTGACTCATCTACCGAATTTTATGAAATTCGGTCCATTAGTTTTTCAGCTAGAGTGGATACAAGCTTTTGCGGGCCATTTCGCAAAAAAAAGGTGGGTTCTTTTATCCCGAATCGTACCCAAAACTAATCAGCACCAGACTCGCCCACAAGTGACTTACCTACCAAATTTTGTGAAATTCGGTTCATTAGTTTTTTAGTTAGAGTGGCTACAAAATCTGCACAGACAGACAGACACACAGACTGACACACAGACAGACACACAGACAGACAGACACACAGACAGACAGACACACAGACACACACACAGACGTCATGCTAAAAATGGTTTTTTCGAATTCTAGAGGTCTCGAAACGTGTAGATCCGTCGAAAACTCGAGTTGCGATTTTCGGCATGATTCCAATACTTTCCCTATACGTTACCATGTATTGCAGGGAAAGTAAAAATTGTTATGTATTCTTGAAATATGTATAAATTGCTGAAAATGACAAATAAAAAAGTGTAAATTGTGGCAAAAGAATAAGTTGTCGAATTGCTTTTTATCATTATAACAAATTTTTTAATCAGTCACAATTTTTTAAAAATAAAAAAATTGACTGAAAAGGAAATATGATCACAAATTGAGGAAAACAGTTGAAGCGAAACGTATCGAAAGCCTCCGTGTCGATGAAGGTATCGGATACAAGTCTGTCGATATAAAATATCGAAGTATCGGAAGATCATGTACTATATATACGTCGATATAGTTGTATCAATACATCACTTATTCTAGGATCCATCCGGTAATTTTAACAGCCAATTCAAGACGTATCATTACGGGGTACCCGTGTTATCGACACTTATCCCCACATCAGTAAATAACAATATATCGGTTTTAAAATGATTGTATTTGGAGTTGAGCTCTATATGATTCGATCAGAAAGCAGATGAATGGTATATAATTTGTCTTGGACGGCAGGAAGTGGTTGACAAAAAGGGCAGACAAGGAATAGAAAACACAAGTCAAAGAATTAGAAAAGTGCTAGAAGTGGAGTAAAATCCGGACTAGTGTCAAACAACGTGTGCTATAATGGAATAGTACATTACATATAATGCTTTTGTTAAATTTTAAAAGAATTCTTATAAATGATTTACTGGAAGATGAAATGAAAATTTGATTCAAGCTACTATTAAATATTAGTTACTACTATTACAATTAAATATTAGTATTTGCTACTATTAAACTAACTCAGGGGTTTTCAAACTTTTTGTCTGCAGAATACCTTTTAAATCTGTGAATAACTACGGAATACTTATTACTTTTTGAGTTTATTTATGTTTTAAACAGTATTACCTACCGGAAAAACTATTATTAATCAATAGTACAGTAAAACATATAGTTAAATATATTTTATTTTAGAAAATAAACTATAAGAACACCTATTAATATATATCAATAATTAATAGATAGGAAAATAAAAAAAAATAAAGTTTATGATAATTTACCTGCTTTAACTTTATCTTAAGTATCAAGAAAATTCGATTTTTTTGAAAGAAAATCTATAAATCCACTTCGAAAAAAATAGTTTTATATCAATGGAATGCACGTCTCATGTTTTTCAGCATTTATTTAATGCTAGAATCATTTATTTTATGTTAGCAACATTTATTTAATGCTGACAGTTATTTAATGCTAAATGTTGTAAAATGTTTTGTTTAATACTGCTTTACAACACTTATCTAATGTTAGAATCATTTAAGGGGACGGTGGACGTTGAAATTTTTTTAATTTATTTATTGACTTAGAAACGTGAAAATTTGTATAAAATTTCCTCTTAACATTACTATATACAATACCATTAATTTTTTTTTCAATTTTGTTATAATTTTCTATTTTTTTAATTTAATATTTTTTAACGAAAATTTGAAAATGCTCCTTGCGTGCCATTTGTTCACATTTTTGATTCATTTTACATTATGATCACTCAAAAACACATTATGAACAAATTTGGATATTTATTTTTAAATCCCTTAGAAAGTTAATTTTTTAATAAAATATTTTTCTGCATTAAAACTTAATTTTCATCATTTAATTAGGTTCTTATTCACTTTTAATTACCTTAATAAAGTCCAATTATAAAATGCATACCCAGTTTCATTAAAGAGTAGAGAGGTATCTTCTTGCTAAATTCCATGCATCTCAGACAAAAATTAAGACGAATGGAGCATTTTAAAAATGTTAAACCTTTGAAAATTCCATTTCGAAAAAATGCATTCAACCTTTTGCTTACGGGTGAGACAGCGTCCATCCCAAACGAAGAACCTCCCAAAAAGACAGGTATTTGACATACCCTATCTCAAACAGTTTGATCGCTCTTTGCAGGCATTGGCGTCCATGGAAATCTCCGACAGAAACATTGCACCTGCTGCAGCAGGTGCAATGTTTCTGTCGGAGATTTCCATGGACGTCAATGCCTGCAAAGGGGGTCAAACTGTTTGAGATAGGGTATGTCAAATTCCTGTCTGATTAGATGAATGTTTTTGAATAAAATTTATATCATGTTGCTTAGCAACGGAGTTAATTCAAATGTATTTATACCGCAGACGATTTTTAATTAATTTATGCGATTTAAATAATAAAGAAATGGACAAAAATTGTAATAAATGAACATTATTATATTTTTTATGTGGTTATATCAGTTATAGCCTTCAGACATAAGATTACGGTATTTATTGATTTTTTCAATTTTTTAAGTAATCTAGTTTATTCTGGCAAAGATTGTTCAAATTCATATATTTTCTATTGTGTTGTTTTTTTGAATGATTTTTATTATTGAAACAGGATAAAAATGGTAATAAAATATGATAAAGTAAATTTTTTCCTACCATTTTCTCTTTTTTGGCTTATGCCGATCAAATTTTGTATTTTTAGTGAATTTGTTTACAACACCTGGACCAGGATATTTAATTCTTCAGATCTGCTTATGAAGCGAGAATAAAGCTTTTTATGTTTTATTTAGGGGATTTTAATTAGATATTTTAATGCAATTTTTTGAAAAACAATATTATATGAAATACTACTATAATTTCTACATACTTTTACTCACGAGCAATGCCGTGAATTTTCAATTATATATTGAGAAGTGATGCAATATATATTTTTTTTAGCTTTCGATTTTCTCGCGGAACACCTAATTGCATCCTGTGGAACACAGTTTGGGAAAAGCAGAATTAAACTTTGTAAATTAATATAAGGATCTCCTTCAAATTCCAAATTTGCATCGCGATGAAAAATTATTGTATCCTGTAGCGTATGATAAAATAACGATTTAAAAAAAAAATGGAATATTCATATTTCAGTGCATATTCTTACACCTTTAAGCACATTCTCAAGGCACAATTGTAATCCGCACATATTCGTCAACAATCACACATTTACACCAGTCCATAGGGACACTCAAACACTCTCCATATTTGTAGTACATTCCAAGGCAGCTCTTTTTCAGAGCGGGAAATCCAAACACAAATACGGCTGTCAAACAACCCAGTACCCTTTTTATATGGAAGTGGACTGTACGCGCAGCCCCCTTTCCAATTTTCAGCTGGGGCGGCGGTGGGCGAGGGCGGCGCTTCATTCCCGGGCTGCGTGGTGTTAGATGCGCACTGGAAAGCCCCTGGAAAAACAGACGGGAGGGTCAGCCCTGCGATTCTCGGCAGCGATCTTGAACGTGGGGACTACCGACGTGTTTCTGGGGGAGCCGATGGGGCTCCGACAAGTGACTGCAGAGATATGAGCGGACGCCGGGGCTGATTATAAAAGGTAAATTCATCCTATATATCATCATACAGAAATCAATATATCATTATACAGTGAAATCTATTTAAGATAGAATCGCAAGGGATTTAACATTATTCCGCTTTAAACAGATTTCCGTCTAATATAGATAGCGTTTCCATATATACTTTTTTTGTTACACGAAAAGTTTGTGTATTCAGCAGAATTCCGTCTGTAAGCGGATTCACTTTACACACATTTCTCTTCACTTGTAACTAAGCAAAATATAAATATCCCTTCCATGAGATTTCTTATTTATAGTATATTTACCGTAAATATTAACAAATCCAATCAAGAATATGAATACTGTAGAAAACTTGAATCATGAAATGTATTAAATAAGGTATATTCTGAATGATTTAATCTGTGTCAGCTTCCGGCGTCCGAAAATATATTTACCAAAAATGATCAGAAATATTTTATACAATTGTTCTACAGGAATTACATTTTAATACATTTTATTTAATCGTATAAATCTAAGTTATACCATTCTATACAACTTTTGTACACAAAGTCTTCGTTCACTGCAAAGAGAGATCAACCAACTCAATGAAAATCAATTTTTACTACTTCAAGCTGTCAGTGAAAGAATTCGTATTTATATATTTACTTTTAATACGAGGAATTCCAAATGTAGCAATAGAATGTTAGAATTTTAATTATCTTTATTGTTTAACCTTCGTTCTACAATTATTTATTTTGCTGAAGAAATAGTTTTAAAGATTTGATGCTTCGGTTTGCAGACGATTTGGAATTCGGTCAAGAAACTGCATTGTATACAGCTGTGGCGCCACAAGCTGTGGAAACAGGAAACGTGAAAATTAGTAGTAGTATTTGTGTGGAATTATCTCCATCTTGAAAGTTCCTGTAGTGGCACAATTTTATAAAAGTAATATTGAATACGATTGGTAATTAAAATTAGTCGTCAAATAAATTGGTGAACTGATTTTTTTTATTACTTATATTTTATAAAGTATATGATTGTTCTTTCGCTATTTGAAAACTCCGAAAATATAGAATGTGAGAACAAAGAAATATATTTTTATGTAGATTTTATAGTTGAAATATCTCATAAGAAAATGAACTTAAGACTTCAACTTATTATTGAAGAAAAAAGATGAAATATTTAAAAACGCAGGTTATAAAAATTTTTTTGTTCGGAAAAGAAAAATATGTTTCTAAAATTTTATGTAATTTTATTTTAAAACAATATTGATTTTTTTTAATTCTATTTTATGCTACATTTTAAAAATCTATTTTACTCAGCGAAATTAAATTTTTAAAATGACATTTACAGTTGAAAATAACTGATTATTTATTATATTCCATGATTTTTTTAATGTTTTACTTCTGTTTATTTTACGCTTGATATCTTTAGACTAAATACATTTTAAATAGATAAAACCCATCCAAATAAAATAAAATGAGGAATTTATCATAATTTTTATTTTAAACATTGCATCAATTATAAAATAAAGTTTTTGTACTTACTATGAAGTGTAATGTATTAACAAATAGTAGTTGTTTAAAATATTATGATTAATTAAAGAATAACTATTAATAAATAGGAAACCACAATTCATGGTTAAAAAGTATAATTAATTTTTTTAGATTGCAAATTGTCTTGGCCTTTTTTCTTGGCCTCATTTTAAACATTGCATCAATTATAAAATAAAGTTTTTTTACTTACTATGAAGTGTAATGTATTAACAAATAGTAGTTGTTTAAAATATTATGATTAATTAAAGAATAACTATTAATAAATAGGAAACCACAATTCATGGTTAAAAAGTATAATTAATTTTTTTAGATTGCAAATTGTCTTGGCCTTTTTTATTTGTAAGGAATCTATATATATATATATATATATATATATATATATATATATATATATATATATATATATATATATATATATATATATATATATATATATATATATATATATATATATATATATATACTTAGCCATTATTAAGTCTTATTCACTGCTATTTTTCATAGTAGTTTGATTTTTAAAGTTAGCCTATATAGTTTTCGAAACAGGATACTTTTCTTTTTGTTATATTCTTAATTCCAATTCTATTCACTTGTAATTTTAAAGTAGTTTCATCGAATTAATTGATAAGGCTAATTCGTATGGTTTCCAAAATCGAGTGTTTTTTTCAATATGTAATATTACTCTTATGTCTAATCTCATTGATTGACAATTTTTAGTAGTTTGATCGAATGTTATTTGATTTCAGTTGTATGAAGTTAGTTTATGTATTCACCGAAACATTATTTTTGATATGTTCTTATTTAATATCTTTTATACTGCCATTTCTAAAGCAATTTAATCGTATGTTATTTAAAGTTAGTTGATAAAGTTAGCTTATATATATCTTTCGAAACTTGTTATTTCTTTAATTTTTGTTCATATTCTTATTTCTAGTATTAAGCATTGGTATTTTCAAAGCAGTTTGAGTGTACGTTATTTAAACACAATAGATACTATTGCACTCCAAAACCGTATGTTTTTCCTTAATTTTTGTTATTTTTTAATTTATGTTGTTTGTGTAGTTATCATTTTATTTATTGGTACTTTTATAGTATTGCTTTTTAGCAGAGTTATCTTTTTCAATCTTCAATCCCTAAACAGTTTGTTTTCTTCCTATTGATATATCTACTACATATTTCTTCTTCATATATCTTCCTACTACATATTTTTGAGGTATTTGTACATATGATTATCTCAATTTTTCTGCTTCTTACGTTTTCATCATATTTCACTCATATTTAGTCCCTATTTTCGATTATTTTGCTATATTTCGATCTTTATAAGAGTTTGCCTATTATTTCAACCCTCTAATTTCTTAACATTCCCTTATTTTTGCTAGTTATTTAGAGATTTTAATTTTTATCGCCCAGTTTTATGTTAAATCTTATATCAATATGGCTTTTCAGTTCACTTTTTACTTTCCCTGCAATACATGGTAATGTATAGGGAAAGTATTGGAATCATTCCCAAAATCGCAACTCGAGATTTCGACGGATTTACACGTTTCGAGACCTCTAGAATACGAAAAAACTATTTTTAGCGTGACGTGTGTGTGTCTGTCTGTGTGTCTGTCTGTGTGTCTGTGTGTCTGTCTGTGCGTCTGTCTGTGTGTCTGTGCAGTTTTTTTTATCCACTCTAACTAAAAAATTAATGGACCGAATTTTATAAAATTTGGTAGGTAAGTCACTTGTGGGCGAATCTGGTGCTGACTAGTTTTGGGTGCGATTCTGGATAAAAGAACCCGCCTTTTTTTGCGAAATGGCCCGCAAAAGCTTGTATCCACTCTAGCTGAAAAAATAATAGACCAAATTTCATAAAATTCGGTAGATGAGTCACTTGTAGACCACCCTGGTGCTGATTTTTGTACGATTCTGAAAAAAATAACCTGCCTTTTTTTGCAGAATGACCAGCAAAAATCGCCAAAATCTAAATAAAAAACTACGTATGCTCAAATATATCCATTAAATGCTTGTTTAATACGTAATTTTTAACGACGAAAAGAATGAGACCAACCCCATTACATTAGGACTAGCCGTTCTCAAGATATTTTAGTTTTTTCGTATTTTCTCTACGTCACCTTTGAAAATAAGTCCATTTATCAAATGAGAACGAACATTGAATTAAAAGTGAATGAAATTTAATTAAAATTAAGAACGTGATTTAATTAAGAACGTGATATTTATTACGTATTTAATTAAGAACGTGAATATAAGTTTTTAGGGAAAGTCATGTGCTGCCAACATCAGATTTTTTAGCTTGGCGTAATGTGTGGGTTAGGATGGGGGCTGCCTAGTTGGAATGAACTGATATGTTTATACTTAGGGTCTCGATTTCGGTGGCTGTTACCTTATGCAAGTGAATTATCGCTTTGGGTGCTCTAGATTCATTTATTGGATTTTTCCTTTGCCGGCCACCTCAGATTTGTAGCGTTTGTAATGAGCGCAGTGTTTTTGATCTGAAGAAGAGGGCTTATAACGCCCTCAAAACAACTGTAGTTACTTTATTTGCTTATGCCTGCTTTCTGAGGAAGAACTGTAAAGTTGTATTATTATTTGAACTTAACGATTTTTTTTACAGAGAAACTTAAAATTTAAGAAAAGTTTGATTAGATGATTTAATTGTATTTTCAGATAGTTTAAGATTTAATAAAAAACAATTAAATTATAATTTCGATATTTTTTTATTATTAAAAAATTAATAAACATTCTCCATTTTTATATCTTTAGATTATTGGATTATAATGTTAATGCTAAAGGTTATTGGGTAGTAAAAATTTCCAAACAATATTAGTACGATAGACGTGTTTGTTTCCTTACGTGTAAAGTTTTGTCTCAATAATTAGTGTTAACATTTTTTTGAAACAAAATAAAACATTATGCGTAAGAATTTGGAATATTATTGTGTTCTAAATAAATATTATACATCCTTTACTTTAACATTTTTTTAATAAAAATTAATTTAAATTCTTCATATTTAAAAATGTCTGCAAATTCCTCGATTACAAGCTGGATGATATAGGTTGATTGGTAGTATGAATTTCTCTGAACACTATTAGTAGAAAAGAAAATATGATAGTTTGTGTTTTTTTTACACACTAATTATTTCAGATATAAAGGCAGATATGTTTATGTCTGAAATAATTAGTGTTCAATTATTTGGGACAATATATTTCTATAAGTTTAAACCGGAATACAATTTGTTTCATACATAAAAAAGTTTACACTTTTATTATACGTGTAGTCATTAATAACACTGGTTTACATGTTTCTACTTCCCTATTTGATATATAGTAATGTGTAGAGAAAGTATTGGAATCATGTCGAAAATTGCAAGTCGAGTTTTCGACGGATTGACCCTTTCGACGTTTGAGACCTTTAGAATTCGAACTCCCCCCCATTTTTAGCTTGATTTTTGTGTGTGTATCTCTCTGTGTGTGTCTGCAATGCATGTATCAACTGTAATTCAAAAACTAATTGACCAAAATTCATAAAATTTTGTAAATAAGTTACTTGTGGGTAACCCTGGTGCTGATTCGATTTTTGCTACGATTCGGAATAAAAAAACCCTGTCGTATTTTGCGAAATGACCCACAAAAGTCATTAAAATTTAAAATAAAAGATTACGTATGTTTAAATGTATCAATAAAATGCTTGCGTTATACGCAATTTTTTACCATAAAAAGAATAAGATCAACCCCATTACTCTAGAATTAGCCTTTCACGAGATATTTTAGTTTTTCCGCATTTTTGCGAAACTTGAATTGAAAATACTTCCAGTTACCAAATGAAAACGAAAGTTGAGTTAAAAATGCAGATTCAGTGTACTTTTAAATAAATATGAGTGTTATTTTGTGCAATAAAGCTCAATTTAATGGATTATTAAAGAAATAAAGAGAAAATGAATTTGAGTCTGTAGGCAAAGTCATGTGCTGCCCACATAAGATTTTTTGGTTCTCTTATAGTAAATGGTTTTTTCATTTACTTTCTTATGCTAAATTCGAAAATGGGCTCAAAAATATCATCCACTGTTTCTGAAATGAAACGTCAAATTTTGTTATAATTAAATATATTATTTATAAAAATAGAGGACTCTGCCCCCCTGCTCGCTACGCTTCGCCAACCCCCTTCGGGAGGCTTCGCCTCCTACTCGCTGCAATCGCAGAGCTTGCTTCATACCTACCTCTCTTAAAAATTCTACTTTCAAAAATCTCTTTTTCTATCCCTACCTATTTTCCACAGGAAGTAAAAGTAGGGATTTTTCTTGGCCAAGGGAATCCCAAAACTGGATTCTTTGATCCTGAGCTCGTGTCACGAGTTATTTCATGTCAAACTAAAGTTTAAATCGATAAACGGTTTATTTCAACGTGTTATCCTATTATTTCTCTATATATGTACCAAATTTCATATTTTTATATGCTGTAGTATTTGCGGCACGAGACAGAGAAATTGCTAGACGTGCCGATATGAAAAAAAAAATTCCTTTCAGAAGTGCATAAAAAGTAAAATATAAAAAAAACTACATCGAAATTATAAAAGGAGCTCCGTCTTGCAAAAATTCACCCATGTAGGTACCTGCCTGAAAAAATTTGAGGCCTTGCTATTGTTAGTCTATCCAGGACGCGAACTCGCAGCTTAAATATTTTATCTTTGATTTTGACATTAAATATTTCTTAAATTATAATATATATCGAAAAGTGGTTTATTTAAGTGTATTTACCAAAACTTTTTCTACAAGTGTACCAAATTTCATATTTTTATATGGAATAGTTTTTGCGGTACGAAGCAAAGAATCTCGAGAAACGAGAAATTTGTCAAACAGCGGCAGCAGCTACTTTAATATATAGAGAAATTTTCAACTCATACAAATGTTTTTGAGACTTGGCTGCTTCAGCTGAGGATTTTTTCTGTAGACAGCATTTTTGTCTCCAATCATTGTCCAGTTGTATTCTGCTAGCATGTTTAGTGTTCTTTTCTTCGTGGTAAAGGCTTTCCACTATGGCTATATTGGCGAATGTTTTCACCGTGTTCATCACTGATACCACCAATATTTGGAGAAAAGAAATGTAAATGAAATGCTAAATTGTGCATTTTTAAGGACATGTTACATACACATGTTTTGGCTACAGTTATTGTCGCCAAAAAGTGTATTTTTAAGGACATGTTACACATTAAGTTGTTGTAGCTGGCCAGAAGTTCATCAACAAGTTCTTTATAAATTGGATTTCGATGATTGCTCAGAAAACTCTGAATGACCATCTTGAAACTATGCCAAGCTTTTTTTTTCTGCAGGATGTATAACAGTCTCAAAGACATTATATTTCGTCCCCTGTTATTTTCCTTATATACAATAATATATAAGGAAGGTATTGTGACGGGGTCGAAAATTCGAATTCGAGTTTTCGACAGGAGAGCACGTTTCAAGCGATGTCTGTGTGTGTGTGTGTGAAAGTATGTGTGTGTGTGTGTCAGTGAGTCTGTGGAGAAGATAACTGACGAACGAATGGACCGAAATTTGATATAAAAATCACAATCTGTAAACACTGGAAGCCTATTGTTTTTATACGCAATCGAATGTTCAGAATCCCCCTAAATTTTCGAGTGAAATTTTGAAAAAATCGTCAAAAAATCAAAACCTCTAATAAAGTTACGCAAATAGACATTCCTTATGTAATTTTTCATTGGAAAAGGATTGACATAAATGTTAGAACGCTAATATGAACCGTTCTCGAGATATCGCACAATTTGCAAAAATATTATCAAAAAGTCATATATATAAAAAAATATTTCCCATTGAGAAACATGTTCACTTTTCATATGTAATACCATGCGAAAAATTTGGTGACATCATTTTCGTGGATCTAGCTCGTTTCATTCATGAAAAAAGATAATTTGAGTAATACTTTTGTATTTGAACGCCAATAGTCATTTATCTGCTGGAACTTATTTCTTCGTCTGTAACGCTTGGCGAAATTTTGGCGACGAATTTGGTGGAATGTCGCCAACTTGGCGACTTTTTTAAATGTTGCTAAATAAACGAAAACCTCGCCAAATGGATAGAAATGACGCTAAATCAATGACGACTCATTGATGATGACGACATGGAAAATGACGACTCATTGACGAAAATTCAATACCTTGAAAAGAATATAAATAACTACTATAAAAATAAACTATTTTTTTTTGCTGTAAAAGTAATAAATTCATTGCATTATCTAAGGAAAGTCATGTGCTGTCCACATCAGATTTTTTTATTTGTGACCCCCACTAAAAGGCCATCTTTTGCATTATTGATCGAGGGGAACTTTTTCATGGGAAATTGAAGACATTGTCCATTCATTGCCTTAAAATGTTTTTCATCAATCGAAACTTGAATGTAAATGTGGTAGAAACACTTTTAAAGAATCAACAAGAGATCATATGTCACATTTTTTTTACCAGGAGTAAAAGCTTGGCGTTTTTGCCATTGTGCTTGGTTGTAATAAACGTTCCCCTGTTATCCCATTTGCAAAGGAAACAGCAATATTTTGTGCAGCCTAACTATAGAAGTTAGGCTGCACAAAATCCAATATTCTCGTGGATCTAGTTCATTCTATTCACGAGAGATGATATCTGTGTAATAGTTTTGTACTTTTACGACCAATAATTCGCCAATAGTCATTTATGTATAAGAGAATCACTTCTCTCCGTCTGTATGTGATGGTTCTCGGAAAATTTGATGAACTTGGCGACTTATTTAGTGAAATTTTGTCAGCTTGGCGATATGTCGCCTCAGGTTGATAAATATATAGGTTAAATTTACAAAAATGACGCCAAATTGATGAACTAATTATTAGAATACTTTAATATGTGGATTATATTGCTTATTGCGGATGCTATGTATATTGATAATTGTCAATTTAGAGTTGCGCGAAATATAATATTATTGGGGCTTCGAAATAGTTTTACATGTTGTCATGCAGTAAAGTTCCTAATGTATAAATCTGGCAGTAAAAATATTGTGCGTTTTATCGTATACATCATTTTTTCACCGTGACAGGAGCAAATTAATTGCATTATGTAGTTAAAGCCATGTGCTGCCTAAATCAGTTTTTCTTTCCTTATATACATAGTATAATGTATAAGGAAAGTATTGTGACGGGGTCAAAAATTCGAATTCGAGTTTTCGACGGGAGAGCACATTTCAAGCATCCCTGATCATAAATCGAACATTTTTGAGGTGATGTCTTTCTCTCTCTCTCTCTCTCTGTGTGTGTGTGTGAGTGTCAGTGAGTCTATGGAGATGATATCTCACGAACGAATGGAGTGATTCGAATGAAATTTGGTACAAAAATTACAATCCGTGAATACTGGAAACTTATTGTTTTTAAGCACAATCGAATGTTCATCCCCCCCTCCCCCCTAAATTTTCGAGTGAAATATTGAAAAAATCATTAAAAAATCAAAGCCTTTAATATAGTTACACATATAGTAATTTCTTATGTAAATTTTCCTTAGAAAACGGCTGACATAAACTTTAGAATCCTAGCACGAACCGTTCTCTAGATATTGTACCTTTTTCAAATAAATTTATCAAAAAATCCCCAAAATTAAAAAAAATATTAACTGTTGAGAAACATGTTCACTTTTCATATGTAATAACATGCGATACATTTGGTGACATCATTCTCGTGGATATAGCTCGTTCCATTCACGAGAAAAGATATTTTGAGTAATAATTTTGTATTTGAACGCCAATAGTCATTTATCTGTTATAAGAATAACTTATTTCCCCGTCTATAACTATTGGCGAGATTTTGGCGGAATACTTTTTTAAATGTTGCCAAATTAACGAAAATCTTGCTAAATGGATAAAAATGACGATTAATTGACGAAAATTCAATATTTTGGAAAGAATATAAGTAGCTACTATAAGAATAACCTATTTTTTTACTGTAAAAGTAGTAAATTCATTGCATTATATAAGGAAAGGCATGTGCTGCCCACATCAGATTTTTCAAAAATATAAATACGTATAATAAAATTGTGTTTCAAATGATTTGTATTCACTATTCGCTTTCAACTTATTTTAATAAAATTTAATTATTATTTGCTATATTTGAGAATGTTATTATGATATTTATTTACTGTAACATAAATGCTATAGGTTACTTGGTATTGTGATTTTCGAAATAATAATAGTAGAAAAGCTTATGAAACTGTTTTGGATATTTTGCCGTAATGTTTTTATCTGAAATAAATAGCATTCAATTTTGAAATGCACATACAAAGTAGGTTTTAATATATGTACTGTAATCTCTTGAATCAAAAAATAAAGTTCCCGGCCACACATCTTGCTACCATAAGCCTTCGGGTTGGTCGTGTGGTCTGGGTTTTCAACATACAAAGTAGGATCAAAAAGTTCGGAGACTGTGCTTATATCCCCAACTCTAATTAGAGGAGAGGGGAACTATTCTACCGTAGCGTAGAGGTACATGTGACGCAAGATGTGAAAAGGAAGAAGCAGGTCCGTAAAGCAGGGTTTTCCAGACAATGCGTGTCAGTGAGCTGTAGTCGTTCGCGATCGTCGGAAACGTTTGGGGAAATAGCCGACAGGAACATTGCACCTGCCCCAGCAGGTGCAACGTTTCTGTCGGCGATTTCCCCAAACGCTAGCAGAATTTGATATTCGCACGTTGTTCTTCAAATGTCATTTCCGTCTCCGATCGCGAACGACTACAGTTCACTTATATGCATTGTCTAAAAAAAACCTGTTTCCTTCTTTTCACATCTCGCCTCACATGTGCCTCTACGTCATGGTAGAATAGATCCCCTCTCCTCCAATCAGGGTTGGAGATATCAGCACAGTCTCCGAACTTTTTGATCCTACCTTGTATTTATTTCTATACGCTTAGAAAAGAGGAATATGATTTTGTTTCATATAATTAGCTTACAATGTTCATTTTAAAGTTCTATTAATAAAAATTAATTAATATTTTCCACGTTTAATGTCTTTACATTCATTGATTATAATCTAAATGCTATAGGTTTTTTGGCCATGCGGTTTACCGTATAATGTTGGTAGAATATAAATAAGAAAATAAATTCAAAATATTCCATCTTCATTTTACTCTTTTATTACTAAACAAAAATGAAATATTCCCTATATTTAATAAGGTCTTTAATTAATTATAATCTAAAGTAGTAGAATTAGTAAATATTTAGCAGTGGAGTTTCTCAAGCAATATTAACAGACTGAATAATTAATTAATGGTAATAATTAATGGTTTGTGAGCTTCTTAAGTGTTTAGTTATACACTATCCACACAGAAAATGCAACACCATGAAAGAGCGAATAGAGTGGGATGACTTTTTTGACAGAGATGGCGTATATAAATAAGTGATGTTAATTGCAGAAGGATAATACAATACAGTAATAGCATAGAAAGTGTCATTAGTAGGCAATAGGACTACCTCTTTCGGCGATACAAGCAGCAACCCTTCGAGGAACAGATGTAACAGGCGTGCGGATAGTTTTCTGAGGGATGGATATTCATGTACCTTTAACCACATTCCACAGGTTTGAGGCGGGGGACAGGGCAGTCAAACGGCGACCAATCACATTCCATACAGCTCGATGTGTAAGATATCTGGAGACAGAAGAGACCAAGGAAGCACCTGGATACTGTGCAAGGTTTGTCTGCTGATGGTTGCCGTGTGCGGTCGCTCGTTATCTTGCTGGAAAACAGCATTTTGCAGCGGCTGAAAGGTAGGGCAGTGCAAACGGCCGCAGCATCCTCATCCACATATCATCGTGCCGTCATTGTGCCTCTGATACGAACAGGAGGTGACCGGTTATCGAAGCAGATAGCACCCCAAACCATGATGCCGCATTGTTGAGCAATATGGCGTTCAGCAGTCGCAGTAGGATTGGATTTGTTTTCACGTCGCTTCCAGACTCTCACACGGTGACTGTCATTCGACAAATAGAACAATGAATCGTCTCTGAACACTACCCTGTCCCATTCAGTCGTCCAAGAGGCTCGGGTCCGACACTATTGCAATCTTCCACGTCGTTGTCTTGTCGTCACGTCGTTGTCTTGTCGTCAATGGCGGTCTTCGTAAAGGACGTCTTGAGTGCAAGTCGCTTTCGGCCAATTGTGGAGAAACTGTTCTAGCTGATGTTGGAATATCCAATGTACCCTGTAAATTCTGCAGAATGTGACAGTTGTAGTTTGTGAAGCTGCCACCGCATGTCTTGGAATGCGTCGATCAACGATTGCTGACGCACGCCTGGATGGATCTGTACGACTGCGACGATTCTCATGCCCCTTTTCAATCCATCTTCTCCAAATCCTTTGCAGAGTAGACGCATCTACGCATGTTTCAGCGGCGATACGCCGGTACGACCACTCAGCCGTATGTAGGCCTAAAATGATTTCCTTCGCACGATCGTCCAAATGCTGAAACGGACTTCGTCGTCCTTCACTTCAACACCGCGTGTCTTCTGAAACAAAAAACCGCTTGTAAACGGGTTTCAATAGGCGACAGACAGTAACAACTGTTGGCTTTTCTGCCGTTTCCACTCCTTTTATCCCGCGATCTAATCATGTGACCTACTTGCGTTTCAGATCATTTGCATACATCGGCCAGCTGCGTTTATTTGGCAATTTGCATAATTATACGGCTAAAGCTTCATGGTGCTGCATTATTTTGTCGGGTAGTGTATATTTCTTTCAAATACTTTGTATTCAGTTATTTGAATATATAATACTTTATGTGTAAGAAACTTTATGATTTTGTTTCAAATAATTGATATTTTATTTTAATTTCAACACGTTTTAATAAATTTTGTGAAATATGTTGATAATTTATTATGTTTTCACATTCACTGATTATAATCCGAAATGCCTTTCGTAGGATGATGCCACCGTCATCTCGGAAGGACTTTCGGACACACAGATTTAACGTGTCCGTACTCCCCGCAAACACGGGATTGCTTGGGCAGCTACGGAAATCGAACTTGGGAAAAACCTAGCTAACTCGTGAAATTCTTGTCCAATCATTTTGCTTATTGAAGTTTGCGAAATTCGCCAAGTTGTTGACGTTTGCCAAATCTGTCGCCCATGTCAAACAATTTGGGCTGTTAACTAATGACAATCTGTAAATCCAAAATTTGCTTTTCAGCACAGATAGACCTAACACAGGAAAATATATTAGGTATCTAACAGAATAAAAGAAAATGACTTTTTTCCTGCCTATTCGTTTGTTGGTCATGAACAATATTGACAGAATGTGTAATTAAAAGGTTCGTGTTTTCTTACACATATAGTAATGTTTTTGTCTCAAACAATTGGTGTTCAATCATTTGAAATAAAAAAAATTCTATACGCGTAAGAAACCGAAATATGATTTGATTTCAATTAATTGCTATTGCATTTTCATTTTAATGTTTTATTAATAAAAATTGATTAATATTTTTACTTTCCGTATGTACATAGTATAATGTATAAGGAAAGTATTGTGACGGGGTCGAGAATTCGAATTCGAGTTTTCGACGGGAGAGCACGCTATAGGCATCCCTGATCACGAATCGAACATTTTTGAGGTGATGTCTTTGTGTGTGTGCGTCAATGAGACTGTGGAGACGATATCTGACAAACGAATTGAGCGATTTGAATGAAATTTGGTACAAAAATTATAATACGTGAATACTGGCAGCCTATTATATTTTAAACACAATCGAATGTTCAGAACCCCTCTAAATTTTCGACTGAAATTTTAAAAAAATCATCAAAAATAAAAACCTTTAATAAAGTTACGCAAATAAACATTTCTTATGTAATTTTTCCTTAGAAAACAATTGACATAAATTTTAGAAAGCTAGAATGAACCGTTCTCGAGATATTGCAAATTTTTAAAATAAATTTATCAAAAAATCCCATAAATTAAAAAAAATATTAACTGTTGAAAAACATGTTCACTTTTCATATGTAATACCATGCGATAAATTGGGTGATATTATTCTCGTGGATCTAACTCGTTCCATTCATGAGAAAAGATTCTTTGAGTAATACTTTTGCATTTGAACGCCGATAGTTATTTATTTATCTGCTATAAGAATAACTTATTTCTCCGTCTATAACGCTTGGCGAGATTTTGGCGACGAATTTATCGGAATGTCGTTAACCTGATTACTTTTAAAATGTTGCCAAATTAACGAAAATCTTGCCAAATGGATAGCTAAATCAATGAAAATGACGATTAATTGACGAAAATTCAACATCTTGGAAAGAATATAAGTATCTACTATAAGAATAACCTATTTTATTTTACTGTAAAAGTAGTAAATTCATTACATTATATAAGGAAAGTCATGTGCTGCTCACATCAGATTTTTACTTTCCTTATATACATAATGTATAAGGAAAGTATTGTGACGGGGTCGAAAAATCGAATTCGAGTTTTCGACGGGAGAGCACGTTTCAAGCATCCCTGATCACGAATCAAACATTTTTGAAGTGATATCTGTGTGTGTGTGTGGGTCTGTGGAGACGATAACTGACGAACGAATGGACCGATTTGAACCAAATTTGGTACAAAAATCACGATCTGTAAACACTGGAAGTCTATTGCTTTTATACGCAATCGAATGTTCAGAATCCCCCTAAATTTTCGAATGAAATTTTGAAAAAATTGTCAAAAAATAAAAACCACTAATAAAGTTACGCAAATTGACATTTCTTATGTAATTTTTCATTAGAAAACGATTGACATAAATTTTAGAACGCTAACACGAACCGTTCTCGAGATATTGTACATTTAAAAAAAAATATCAAAAAGTCATATAAAATAAAAAAAATATTTCCTATTGATAAACATGTTCACTTTTCATATGTAATACCATGCAATAAACTGCGTGACATCATTCTCGTGGATCTAGCTCGTTTCATTCATGAAAAAAGATACTCTGAGTAATACTTTTGTAATTGAACACTAATAGTCATTTATCTGCTGTAAGAATAACTTATTTCTTAGTGCATAACGCTTGGCGAGATTTTGGCTACGAATTTGGCGGAATATCGCCAACTTGGCGGCTTTTACGAAAATCTCGCCAAATGGATAAAAATGACGCTAAATCAATGAAAATGACGACTAATTGTCGAAAATTCAATGTTTTGGAAAGATTATTAGAGTATCTACTATAAGAAAAACCTATTTTTTTATTGTAAAAGTAGTAAATTCATTACATTATATAAGGAAAGTCATGTGCTGCTCACATCAGATTTTTTATATTTATATTTGTCTAATATTTATTGATTATAATTCAAATACTACGGGTTATTTCTTAGTGTGATTTCCCAAACAATTTAAGTAGAATAGATGATAAAATTGTTTGTATTTTTCCTTTGCGTATCGTAATGCTTTATCGCAAATAACACTTCACTCAATAAGTCTCCGGTCTGACACATATATGGCAACACTGTTGACAGACCCATATGATTTCTGGATAGTACCAACCTTCAAACGACACGTGCCAAAATTTCATGACATTCTGACAATTAGTTTATAGGTTACAGTGGTTTTAGTGACCCCGGTTTAGTAATTTTCAAAATAATGGATAAAAAATAATTTCGTGTGTTGATTAAACATTGTTTTTTGATGGGAAAAAATACTATTGAAATCAAACAGTGGATTGATAAGCGTTATGGAGACTCTGCATCAGGGAAATCAACTATTATTAACTGATATGCTGAATTCAAACGCTGTCGTACAAACACCGATGGTGCTGAACGCTCTGGTCGCCCGAAATCGGCAGTTGTTCCAGAAAACATAAAAAAGTCCACAAAATTGTTTTGAAAGACCGTAAAGTGAAGTTGCGTGAGATAGCTGACACCTTAAAGATATCAGAAGGTAGTGTGTTTACAATTTTACACGAAAATTTGAGCATGCGTAAGTTGCTTTCGAAGTGGATGCCGCGTTTGCTCACACCGGACCAAAAACAACAACGCGTCGACGATTCAGAGCGCTGTTTGGAGCTGTTCAAGCGAGATAAGAAGAATTTTTTGCGTCGGTATGTGACAATGGATGAAACATGGATCCATTACTACACACCTGAATCAAAAAGATCGTCAGCTGAGTGGACAGCAGCCGGTGAAAGTCGTCCAAAGCGACCCCAAACCCAAAAGTCAGCTGGCAAGGTTATGGCATCCGTATTTTGCGACGCGCATGGTATTTTGTTCATCGACTATCTTGAGAAAGGTAAAACTATCAATAGCGAATATTACATGGGATTATTGGATCGATTGAGTGTAGAAATCAAGAAAAAACGGCCTCACATGCAAAAGAAAAAAGTGCTGTTCCACCAAGACTATGCCCCGTGTCACAAGTCGATGAAATGGATGGTTAAATTATATGAATTACGCTTCGAATTGTTTCCTCACCCACCTTACTCTCCAGATCTGACCCCCAGCGACTACTGGCTTTTTGCAGACAACAAAAAGATGTTCCAAGGAAAGAAATTTGGCTTAAATGAAGAAGTAATTGCCGAAACTGAGGCCTATTTTGAGAGCAAAGACAAATCGTTCTACAAAAAAGGCATCGAAAAGTTAGAAGAGCGTTGGAATGAATGTATCACTCTTGAAGGAGAGTATGTTGATGAATAAAGTCGAATTTCTAAAAAAAAATTGTTTTTCTTAGTTAGACCGGGGACTTATTGAGTCTGATATGTAATTGATGTTCATCTGTTTGAAACAAAAAAATCTGATGTAGATAGCACATGATTTTTCCAGCTAATTCACGCTATCTTTATATCTTCAATAATTCATTAAATTGCGTTTAATTGTACAAAATAACACCCATAATAATTTAATTTACACTGAATTTGCACTTTTCTTTTTTTTCGAAACCTACCAAAGCCAGGGTAATTATCTTTAAAATTTTTTGATATTCGGTCAATTTTTTGAGTTAGAGCGGATACAAAATCTGCAAACACACACACACACAGACGTCAAGCTAAAAATAGTTTCTTCGTATTCTAGAGGCCCCAAATCCTCCGAAAACTCGAGTTGCGATTTTTGACATGATTCCAATACTTTTCCTATACATTACCATGTATTGCAGGGAAAGTAAAAATTACTATATACTTAAGAAATTGAAATATGATTTTATTTCTTATTCAATTTTCATTTTAATATAATATTTATGAAACCTAATTGATATTCACCATATTTCTTCATATTCATGGATTATAATCTATGAATAATTTAGTATTTGAATTTTTCAAACGATATGAGCAGAATAAATAATGAATTTTGTATATATCTTACGTGTATATTAGTAATTGTGTTTCAAATAATTGATGTTCAAATTCTTGAAACAATGAATTTATTATAAACGTAAGAAACTTTGATTTTGTTTTAGGTAATTGGCATTCAATTTTCATTTTAACATTTTTTAATAAAGCATAATAAATCTTTTTTGGATTTTACATGCACTGTTTTATTTAAATTCTAAAAGCCGTAGGTTATTTGATATTATGCTTTTCCAAAAAATATTAGAAGAATAGATAAAAAAAATTGTGCCTTTTTACGCGTATAGTAATCGCTTATCTCAAATAATTGATATGCAATTATTTGAGCCAACATCATTACTATATTTTTGTTTTACATAACTGGTATTATTGTTTGAAACATCATGACGAGACATATGTTTAAAATAATTGGTATCAAATTTTCATAAATAAGAATGCTTTCACATTTATCAACTAGTATAATGTAATGGCTATTTGTTATTTAGTAATATGATTTTCTAAACAGTTATAAGAGAGTAGATAGTTGAGATTTTTTTGTAATTTTTTTATGCGTATAGAAAAGTTTTTGTCTCAATTAATTTGTACTCAAATATTTGAAACAAAATATCATTTTGCTTGTAAACTGGAATATGATATTTTTTTCAATAAATTGTTATTCATGTTTTATTTTAACCTTTGGATTCAAAAAATGGATATTTAAATTTTGTTTTAACATTTTATGAAAAAAATTAATCAGTACACATTCTTCATATTTTCTACAGGTTTCGCATTCATTAATTATAATCTAAAGGTTGTAGGTTATTGGGAAGTAATCGTTCATATATTATTAATAAAATGGGTGAAGAAAATTTTGTGGTTTTACGTTTATAGTAATGTCTGCTTTAAAAAAAAGTGTTTCATTGTTTGAAACAAATAATTACTATACACGCAAACTAGAATATCATGTTATTTCAAATAATTGGTATTCAAATTTTATTTTATCATTTTATTTCTTTTTACTTTCCCTGCAACACATGGTAATGTATAGGGAAAGTATTGGAATCATACCGAAAATCACAACTCGAGTTTTCGACGGATCTACACGTTTTGAGACCTCTAGAATACGAAAAAATTATTTTTAGCGTGTCGTCTCTGTGTGTGTCTGTGTGCGTGTCTCTGTCTGTCTGTGTGTGTGTCTGTCTGTGAAATGTATGTATCCGCTCTAACTCAAAAACTAATAGACTGAATTTCATAAAATTTGGTGGGATGATTTTTTCAAACTTTCACTTGAAAATTTAGGAAGGTTCTGAACATTCGATTGTGTTTAAAGACAATAGACTTCCAGTATTTACATATTGTAATTTTTGTACCAAATTTCATTCAAATGGTTTCATTCGTTCGTGAGATATCGTCTCCACAGACTCACTGACACACACACACACACACACACACACACACACACACAGATAGACATCATCTCAAAAATGTTTGATTAGTGATCAGGGATGCTTGAAACGTGCTCTCCCGTCGAAAACTCGAATTCGAATTTTCGACCCCGTCACAATACTTTCCTTATACATTATGTATATAAGGAAAGTAAAAATATTAACTGTTGAGAAACATGTTCACTTTTCATACGTAATATCATGCGATAAATTTAGTGGCATCATCTCGTAGATCTAGCTCGTTCCATTCATGAGAAAATATACTTTGAATAATACTTTTGTAGTTGAACGGCAATAGTCATTTATCTGCTACAGGAACAACTTATTTCTCCGTCCATAGTGCATGGCGAGATTTTAGCGATGAATTTGGCGGAATGTCGCCTACAAGGCGACTTTTTAAAATGTTGCCAAATTAACGAAAATCTCGCCAAATTTATAAAAATGACGCTAAATCAATGAAAATGACGACTCATTGACGAAAATTCAATATCTTGGAAAGAATATAAATATCTACTATAAGAAATATTTATTTTTTTTTTACTGTAAGAGTAGTAAATCCATTGATTTATATAAGAAAAGTCATGTGCTGTCCACATCAGATTTTTTAATATGTAATGTTTTGATTACAAAGTTAATAAAACCAGGCCTATTAAGCTAAGGTTAACCGTTCTCGATATAGTTTGGAGTTTGGAATTTTCGTGATGGTGTCACTTTAAATTTGCTGCGTTGCCATATGAAAAAGAAAATTAAATAACTTTAAACCGTTGTTGCTATATATAATTTTAAACCGTTGCCGTTGTTGCTGGTGTCATTAAGATGTGACGGAGAGGAGAATACAATCAATATCCAAAATTGTGATGTCACAATATGGTTTAATTTTTTTACTTTTCTTATATACAATAATGTATAAGGAAAGTATTGTGACGGGATCGAAAATTCGAATTCGAGTTTTCGACGGGAGAGCACGTGTCAAGCATCCCTGATCACGAATCGAACATTTTTAATGTGATGTCTGTGCGCGTGTGTGTGTGTGTGTGTGTGAAAGTTTGTGTGTGTATTTGTGTGTGAAAGTATGCGTGTGTCAGTGAGTCTTCAGAGACGATAACTGACGAACGAATGGACCGATTCGAACGGAATTTGGTACAAAAATTACAATCCATAAACTCTGGAAGCCTATTTATATTTTATAAGCAGTCGAATGTTCAGAACTCCTCTAAATTTTCGAGTGAAATTTTGAAAAAATCGTCAAAAAATCAAAACCGCTTATAAAGTTACGCAAATAGATATTTCTTATGTAAATTTTCATTAGAAAACGATTGATATAAATTTTGGAAAACTAACATGAACCGTTCCCGAGATATTGCACATTTTTCAAAAAAATTATCATATAGAATAAAATTTTTTTTTCTATTGAGAAAAATGTTCACGTTTCATATGTAATACCATGCGATAAATTGGGTGACATCATTCTCGTGGATCTCGCTCGTTCCATTCATGAAAATATACTTTGAGTAATACTTTTGAATTTGAACGCCAATAGTCATTTATCTGCTGTAAGAATAACTTAGCTTTCCGCCCATAACGCTTGGCAAGATTTTGGCGACGAATTTGGTGGAATGTCGCCAACTTGGCGACTTTTTAAATGTTCCTAAATTAACGAAAAACTCGTCAAATGGATAAAAATGAGGCTAAATCAATGAAAATGACGACTCATTGACGGAAATTCAATATCTTGGAAAGTATCTACTATACGAATAACATTTTTTTAAATTCATTAAATTCAGTAAATTCATTGCATTATATAAGGAAAGTCATGTGCTGCCCACATCAGATTTTTTTTGTTTTAAACGGGTGACCTGGTAACACGTTCTTTCCTTTTCCAGAATTGGCTGTGAGTTTCGTTGCTTTGCTTCCCAATCTCTCGAGTTATAAAGAACGAACACGTTTGTGAAAGTGTGTTTGAAAATTATTTGTTTATTTGCGTTTGAAATGAATACTACTGTGATCTATTTTTTTATTATTGCTCCATTCTAAATTTCTCATAGTGATTTTTTGTTTTCTGCATGTGAGATGTTCTCAAAACACTCTAATATTACGATATTCGAACTTTCGAAAATATTTTAATTTGCCTGATTAGTCTGTGAAGTTGAAGAATTATCTTATGTGGCGTCATTAGGCCGTAGCGGCCAATGTATTCTTAGCTCTCGCAGCGGACGAAGGCTTAGCGGGTATATAGGTGTGTGTATGTCCGTGTAGCAGACGAAGACGTGTTTAGATGTTCATTTAGGACGTATTACGCCCCGCGTAGAGATGGGGGTGGAGGCAATACTCTGAACATTTTCTAGTTTATAATAATACTAGCAGCGACTACCGTTGCTCGGGATTTACAATGCAATACTCTGATAAGAATTACACCGGAACATATAGGGTCGTGAATCTTATACATTGTTTTTTCACTGTGAAAGAAGTAAATTCATTGCATTATGTAAGAAAAAAAATGGATCTGATTAGCTACTCTTTGACCAATCAGATCCATTGGATCATACATACATACTTTTCTTCTTTACGTTCAACCTTTTTCGTTGGGAATCATGGAGTTAGAGAGTAGAATTTCTAGGAAAAAGATTCGTTTTCCATTAATATCTCAACAACCCCTGGTCTTAGAAACTCGAAACTTGGACTGAATTTATGAGGAGCTATTTCAAAGCTACCCACAAAATTTCGTTAAATTCTGTGTAGCTGTTCTCTCGTGATGATGAGACGAACAAAAGTTTGGTTTTTCATTAATATCGCGACATCCCCTAGCGTTAGAATTTCGAAACATGGACTAAATTTTGAATCGGGCTATTTCAAGACTACCCACCAAATTTTATCAAATGCGGTTTAGCCGTTCTCCCGTGATGTTGGATCATACATACATACATACGTCATACATACATACTTTTCTTCTTTATATATATAGATAATGAAAGGAAACAAATTTATGCCTGTAGGGAAAGTCACATGTTGCCAACATCAGATTAAAAAAATATAGACATTTTTTTCTATCTATATAAATAAAAATGAAAATCTGTCTGTCTGTCTGTCTGTCTGTCTGTCTGTCTGTCTGTCTGTCTGTCTGTTTGTCACACCATCACGGGAGAACGGCTGAACCGAATTTGATGAAATTTTGTGGGTAGCCCAGAAATAGCCCCACTTAAAATTATATCCATGTTTTGAGTTTCTACGGCCAGTGGTTCTCGAGATATTAGTAAAAAACGAAATTTTCGTTTGTCTCCTCATCACGGAAAAACGGCTGAACCGAATTTAATGAAATTTGGTGAATAGCCTTGAAATATCCCCCCATAAATTTTGTCCAAGTTTCGAGTTTCTAAGACCTGGGGTTGTCGAGATATTAATGAAACACGGAACTTTTTCCTAGGAGTTCTACTCCCTAACTCCGTGGTTTATCCAAACGAAAAGCTTGAAAATCGTTTGAAAGTGAATTAAAATTTAATCTCTGAGTTTGATGGGAGATTTTTTGCGTTAATTAGTCACTTTCTGAAAGCATGAATTGTTTGAAACATGATTTAAAGGGGAAATCTATCTCCATGGTTCATGGTTTATTTAAAGCAAGCTTTTACGGAACAATGTGAAGTATAGAGAAATCAAAATCGTTATTTAATTTCGCAGTTTATGTTATAAGACATGACATATTTAACATGTTATAAGATTCTATCTTATATCATGTTACTCAGAAACGCAATTAAATTAAATCTGTCTGTTAATTTTAATAATTATTTTTTCGATTTGAATAATAAATAAATGGATATAAAAATATATTTTAGAAAAGAACGATTTGATTTTTCTTATAGCATTTTTGACTGGATAATATCAATTACGGTCTTCAGGTTTAAAAATTATTATTATTTATATTTTCGGGGATTATTGATTCAAGGATTATTGATATTTTCAAGTTATTATGCAATTATTTTATTATGACAAAAATTGTTTAAACTCATATATTGTATGTTGTACGAATCTTCTACAAATACACGTGTATATCTTTTAATCTACGAGAATATAAGTAGTACAGGTATATTGACATATGTTTTGATATATATTGGCATATATTGGAATCAATTACGACCTTCTGGTATAAAGAGTACGGATATTATTGATGTTTTCAATTTATTACGTCATCTCTTTTATTTTGGCAAATATTTTTGAGACGCATATTGTAATACGGGTAATCTTCTACTAACACATTGGCATATTTTCTGATCTGCGACAATATAATTAGTACGGGGTTGCATATATTCATTCAATTCCTATTTTTTCTTCTGTAAATTTGCTTACAAAAGGGGCCAGGATGTTTTATTCTTCAGATCTGATCGTGAAGATAATTTTGCATAGTGAGAACATATATTCTTAAACTTCTCTTTAGGAGCAATAAATTTAATATTTTAACAGAATTTGCACATGATTGCGAACTTTAAGTTTCTTTAAATTATACACTCCGTACGAATAACGGGTGTGCTGTTAGTGGTTAATAAATTTTAACATTTTAGGAGGATATATCATGTTGCTCGGCATCGCAATTAAATTAAATGTGTTTGTTAATGTTTTTATTATTTTTTTTCGATTTAAATAATAAATAAATGGATATAAAAGTATATCTTATGAATGGACGGTTTGATTTTTCTTTTAATTATATTAATTGCTGACTGCGTACATCAATTTCATTTATTTTGGCAAAGAGTTTTCAAGCTTATATCGTATTTAGCTACTAAACTCATATATTGTGTTTAGCCAATAAATTCATATAGCCGATTGTTGAAACAGAAAAAGAGTAAAGCGGGTATATCTTCTAATACAATTGTAAGGTTTTCATTTAGTATATTGAAACGGGATAAGAATGTTTCATTCAGATCTGCAAATTCAAAGCTACGAATTTGGAGGGATATCGCTAATTTGACAACTTTTCTTAAACTTTGCCAAATTGACGGAAATGTCGCCAAATTGATATAAACGACACACAAACAGCTGCCATAAACCTTCGGGTTGGTCGTGTGGCTTGGGTCTTCTACATATCAATGAGATTTTTTTTTGTTTTGTTAGAAGAGAGTACTGAAATGATGTTTGGTTAGCATTTCTCTGTCAGACCAACCATCCTACTTAGTAATACATTTAGCGAATTTTTAAAATGTCACCAAATTAATAAAAATGTTTTCAAATCTATAAAAATATCTTGAAATTGATAAAATTGCGCTACATAAATGATATTAATTGTTTTTTGTTAGGGGATAGTATTGTGATGATATTTCGTCAATTTGTCGCAAAGTGGAACTGTCAGTTCTACAGTCCCACTTGGCGATAAATTTGGCGATTTTTTAAAATGTCGCTAATTTTACGAAACTGTCGCCAAATGTTCCATAGAAATATAACTATTTAGACGATATTTTTTCTACCAATTTATTTGAAGCAAATGATATCATGTCGCTTAGCAACGGATTTAAATCCAATGTGTTTATGCGGCAGACGATTTTTATTAAATCCTTTCCGATTTGAATAATGAAGATATGTATATAAAATAAATTTCATTGCCATTTCATTTTGGACTGGATAATATCAATTATACTCTTCAGGTTTAAACATTATTATTATTGATATTTTCCGGAATTATTGATTCAGTGATTATTGATATCAAGTTATTACGCCATTGTTTTATTGCGGCAAAAATTGCTGACACACGCATATTGTACGTTGTACGAGTAATCTTCTAGGAATGCACGGGTATATCTTCTAACCTACGAGAATATAAGTAGTACAGGTATATTGGCATATATTTTGACATATATTGGAATATATATTGGAATCAAGTACAGTCTTCTGGTATGAAGATTAAGGGGATTAATTATATATTCAATTTATTACGTCGTCTGTTGTATTTTACCAAAAAACATTTGTGACTCATATTGCAAAACGGGTAACCTTCTACTAATAATCGGACATTATAAGTAGTACGTGTATATCTTCCCATATAATTTTAGCACTTTAATTTTGACATATATTGGAATAAATGACTGTCTTCAGATTTAAAGATTACGGGTTTATTGGTATTTTCAATTTATACATGTAATCTACTAATACAGGTTATATTTTCTAATATTCGCGTATATAATTAGTACGGGTCCCATACAATTTTAACGCTTTTATTTTGCATATATTGCTTCAATTCCATATTTTTTTTATATTTGCTTACATAAGGGGTCCAAGATGTTTTATTCTTCAGATATGTCCATGAAGATAATTTTATATAGCGAGAACAGATATTCTTAAACTTCTTTTTAGGAGCATTATATTAAATATTTTAACAGAATATTTTGATTAAACATGTCATTTAGTATACTATAAGAATTTGGGCATGATTATGAATTTCAAGTTTCTTTATATTATATACTCCGTACGAAGAACGGGTATGCTGCTAGTATTAAATAAACTTAAACAACTTACATAATATAAAATTAAGTGAAGCTTAAGCAACGCATAAAAGCACAACAAAAAATAATGCGGCATACAGCTGTTTCGAGGATATGCTGGGTTCCTTTCGTCAGTGGAATAGAACCAAGAAGTGTAAGTCGATCCATGATCTTGACTTTTTAGTATACTTCTTAGAAACCTCCCATATCCATAAAAGTTCCAGTAATTTAGTTAATGATTTGTCCAGTATTCCGTTTTTGCCCGTTGTCTGGCAGAACGCCTTGTTATCCCCCCTCCCCCTTTTCTTTGTTCTTTTACTTTAGGATTCTTATGCATTGTTCTAACCTTTTTTTCGTCTATTTGGATCTCATTTATTCTTGTTCTGACTTGTCTCGTCTTGTCGGGATATTTTTTTGTGTTTTGGCGCACGCCTATCTTGTGTTACTTGTCATTTCGGATTGGCAGGATGGTTCTTCATGCTGCTTTCTGATTGGCTCTCTCTTAATCCAAGTCTTGGGTATATAACTCTCCTGCATTTTGTTTTCGCGCCTATTCCTCTTTAGGACTTCGGATTTGTTGGTTCTCCTGCACTGACAAAGGAGATCCAGCGTATTCTCGAAACAACTGTATGTTGCATTATTACTTTCCTTATATACATAATGTAGAAGGAAAGTATTGTGACGGGGTCGAAAATTCGAATTCGAGTTTTCGACGGGAGAGCACGTTTCAAGCATCCCTGATCACGAATCAAACATTTTTGAAGTGATGTCTGTGTGTGTGTGTGTGTGAAAGTATGTGTGTGTGTGTGTGTGTCAGTGGGTCTGTGGAGACGATAACTGACGAACGAATGGACCGATTCGAACCAAATTTGGTACAAAAATCACAATCTGTAAACACTGGAAGCCTATTGTTTTTATACGCAATCGAATGTTCAGAACCCCCTAAATTTTCGAATGAAATTTTGAAAAAATCGTCAAAAAATCAAAATCAATATTAAAGTTACGCAAATTGACATTTCTTATGTAATTTTTCATTAGAAAACGATTGACATAAATTTTAGAACGCTAACATGAACCGTTCTCGAAATATTGCACATTTTTCAAAAAAATTATCAAAAAGTCATATAAAATAGAAAAAAAAAATACTTCCTATTGAGAAACATGTTCACTTTTCATATATAATATCATGCGATAAATTGGGTGACATCATTCTCGTGGATCTAGCTCGTTCCATTCATGAAAAAAGATACTTTGAGTAATACTTTTGCATTTGAACGCCAATTTATCTGCTGTAAGTACAACTTATTTCTTCGTCCATAACGCTTAGCGAGATTTTGGCGACGAAATTGGCGGAATATCGCCAAGTTGGCGACTTTTTGAAATGTCGCCAAATTAACGAAAATCTCGCCAAATAGATAAAAATGACGCTAAATCAATGAAAATGACGACTCATTGTCGAAAATTCAATATCTTGGAAAGGATATTAGTATCTACTAGAAGAAAAACCTATTTATTTTACTCTAAAAGTAGTAAATCCATTTCATTGTATAAGGAAAGTCATGTGTTGCCCACATCAGATTTTTTTGTTATTTGTGCTTTTATACTTGCTCAAGCTTTTATTATCCTTCGCACAAAGTGTATTGTATTTATTGAACATAAAATTATTTTCCAGAATATTATAAAATCTTTCTTATTCCATGGATATAGTAATATCGAATCTTATGTATAGTTTTTGCAGGTTATGTAATATTTTTCGAACAACCCGTTATGTATTTTTTTTTTTTACAAGAAAGTTATTTTGTTCTTCGCTGGGCCGAAGTTTTCCCATCCATCTTGTTAAGATGTGCGTCCCGGAAAGGGAATGAGGTGTTATCCCTCATTTCAGCACAAATATGGAGAGAGCTTCGGCGGTTATCGATTTCTTGGTTACGCCCGAAATTCGATGCAGGCAGCGTTTTGTAAGAATATTCAAAATCTCCCGAGACAACGGCGTTTACTGAATTTATAAGAGATATATATGTTGGTATTACATGTGGCTTTATTGAAAATCAATCCGTTACATAGTTGGCATCTCACAATGATGCAAAGGTAGAAATACAAAAGAGAAAACTAACTGTGGTGCACGTTTTAAAAAAATCTGATGTGGGCAACACATGACTTTCCTTATATAATATAATGTATTTACTACTTTTACAGTAAAAAAATAGGTTTTTCTTATAGTAGATACTAATATTCTTTCCAAGATATTGAATTTTCGACAATTGGTCGTCATTTTCATGATTTAGAGTCATTTTTATCAATTTGGCGAGATTTTCGTTAATTTGGCAATATTTCAAAAAGTCGCCAAGTTGGCGACATTACGCCAAATTCGTCGTCAAAATCTCGCCAAGCGTTATGCACGAAGAAATAAGTTATTCTTACAGCAGATAAATGACTATTGGCGCTCAAATACAAAAGTATTACTCAAAGTTTCTTCTTTCATGAATGGAACGAGCTAGATCCACTAGAATGATGTCACCCAATTTAGCGCATGGTATTACATATGAAAAGTGAACATGTTTCTCAATAGGAAATTTTTTTTTTTATTTCATATGACTTATTGATAATTTTTTGAAAAATATGCAATATCTCGAGAATGGTTGATGTTAGCGTTCTAAAATTTATGTCAATCGTTTTCTAATGAAAAATTACATAAGAAATGTCTATTTGCGTAACTTTATTAGTGATTTTGATTTTTTGACGATTTTTTCAAAATTTCATTCGAAAATTTAGGGGGTTCTGAACATTCGATTGCGTATGAAAACAATAGGCTTCCAGGGTTTACGGATTGTGATTTTTGTAGCAAATTTGGTTCGAATCGGTCCATTCGTTCGTCAGTTATCGTCTCCACAGTCTCACTGACACACACACAGACATCACTTCAAAAATGCTTGATTCGTGATCAGGCATGCTTGAAACGTGTTATCCCATCGAAAACTCGAATTCGAATTTTCGACCCCGTCACAATACTTTCCTTATACATTATGTATATAAGGAAAGTAAAAAAAAAGAGATTTTTGAAGATTGAAGTTAGTTAATTAAACACATTGCGTTGATACTTTGAAATGCCGCAATAACTCACCATATAATCTTTAATAGGAGTTCCTAGAATAAAACCTATTAACATAATACCATACACAATTAACTGCACCCATTTTTACTTTAAAATAACATTATTTTTTAAGAATATTCTATTCATTATTAAATAAATTACAACAATTATCACATATTGTTAAGGAGGAGATTGGGTATGTGAGACCAGGTAACTCTTATTATAAAACTGGTTATGACCTTTTATAATATTTGATAGGTACATACCTCCTATTTTGTCTTTGGTTATTGACGCACAGCCTATTGACTTTCATACAGACATTCGCAAAACTTGCTATGGCACATTGCCTCTTCGCCAACCCTTGTCTCCATTTTATGACGGCACACTACTGACTCTCGTCTGAAAGCTGACACATCAGCACTGCGTGAGCGTAACTTCATGAATATTTCAATGGGTGTCTTCCTTCTTACAGTGGTAGGCTGTTACTGTTACTCATCTCCCTCTTACTCTAACTTACATCTTTCACTACATTACTCTGAATTTCTTCTCTCTTTACATTTCTCTGAATCTCTTACTATTCTCTACATTACTCCGAATCTCTTACTGATCTCTCACTATATTACTCTGAATGATCTCTGTTTCACCGCTGAATCTGATCTGTTCTCTATCTGTAGAACCTTTTCTCGGTTGCCACCTTTTTTTTCCTGAGGTCTGATACGCCTCTTCGGTGGCCATTGGTTGACCTCAGGGCGAGATGGTAACACTTCCGCATTGGTTAACCTTTTTACCAATCCCACGGGTTTTCCTTTAGCCTCCAGTTACTGTTCTGGTTCGACCCAACTTGTACTTGAAGCCCCCTTATTTATGGCGCTTGCTGATCTCTCGGGACAGGTCTGCAATACATTGACGTCTTGCAGTCTGATGCCATTGTCTGGCCTGCTAGATATCATAAATCTACATATAAAACTGTCTACGTAAATCCTGGTCTCATACTAACTAGACACAAAATAAGAATATTACGAATCAAACAAACACAAATGTCGATAAGAAGAGGTAGAAGAGGCGCGATCTCAGGAACAGTTCATATAAGTTTATGAGAGATATATATGGTTAGAATCATACTCTCCTTGCAATCAATTTTGGTGGACCAGTTTCGCATTTGTTAGAGCGCATCACCAAATACTGATGGAAGTATTGAATAATGTTGGACTATTCTATGCAATGTTTCGATACAGCTTGTTGATACGTATCAATTATATTCACAGAATTCCCCATAGGGGACGTTCTTAAAGTTATGATTACGCTTACCTTGTTAGTAATGGATGGGCTTCGTCTTTATAATGTGCTTGTCAGCTTGGGTGGCCGATGTCTGTAATGGAGGCAAAAAATTCGCTACGTGTCAAAATTTATGAATTTTTGAGAAATTTGAGAACCTTAAAGTAATTTTTGAGAATCTCTATTGCACAACTGAACGACAAATTCAGTTCTAACCACAGCCATAATTAATTTTTTTTTAAGATTTTGTACTGTATGTAAAGTAGTAGGCCTCGACGTGATGCACAGATACAAACAGATACAAGCACAGATACAAACACAGATACAAATACAGAGCAAAAGATACAAACACAAAGTAAAAGATACGAACACAGAGTAAAAGTTACAAACACAAGGCAAAAGATACAAACGTAGAGCAAAAGTGAGGTTAGACTCAAATACAGTGCAAAAGTAAGGTTACGTACAAGTACAGAGCAAAAGTAAAATGCACGTCTATATAAATTTAATGCTGTTGAATCTCATGCATAGATTTTCCAGGTTTCGATATTTTTGCATTACATTCTGTAATGTACTTACCTCAAAGAAAAATTCTTTTTTGCACCGAAAATTTTTCCCGTCTATCTTGTTAAGATGCGCGCTGGAAAAAGGGAATCAGGTGTTATCCTTTTTTCAGCATAAATATGGGAAGTTTTTGGTGTTATGATGCAGAACAATGTATAATACAAGAAGTGCTCCGTAAAATATAGATTATAGAAGTTATCTGACAAGGTCTCCTGGCCGTCCCATGCCGATTGTAACTAAAAAAATAGCTTGTAGTATATTTCGTTTTAAACATATAACTTGAACATTAGCAGCCTTATACATATATTAATTTCTACATAATAATTCCATTTCTGAATATCGTTCTCATGAATCAGCGTATTCTAGGCATACTTCGTTGCCAGCAACAAAATGTTTAATATACCACCACAAGAAAAAAAAATATCGCTCTCCTAATTCACAAAATCGACACCGTGTAAGGCTAGCGTTCGTTTCACTGTTGACTATCGTTTTTATGAATCAGTGTATTCTAAGCATACTTCGTGGATACCGACAAAAAAGTTTAGCGTTGCTATGAACAAAAAAGTTTCGTGTTCTCTTAGAATTTCAAAGTTCTTATTAGTTAAAACTCACTAATCATAGTATTCTAAGCATCCTTCGTTGCCATGGCTAAAAAGTTTCGTGTTGCCACCGACAAAATGTTTTGTATTATCACCACAACTTATTTTTCAAATTTCGAAGTTGTTATCAGTTAAACTTCATGAATCATCATATTCTTACTTCGTTTCCATCGATAAAATACTTTAGCGTTGCTACCACAAAAATGTTTCTTAAATAAAAGTTTGTCAAATTATTGAATCGTTCTTATCAGTTAAAATTCATGAATCATCGCATTTTTACTTCATTGACACCGATCAAAAAGTTTAGTGTTTCTACCGCAAATATAGTTTATCGTTGCCACCACAAAATGTTTAATTTTCCCTAAACTTTCCAAGTCCTTATCAGTCAGGAAATCTCTTCTTCCTTGTCACAAAAATCTCCTCCTCAAAAATAAGGTTCCTTTTTCTTTAAAACGAGGGAACCTTTCTCATTACTGAAAATGGCGCAGCAGTTGCAGAACGCACCTTAATACACTACTTGCGACACACTGACCTTTCGGTCTAACGGGATGTTGTGGAAGTCTCAACTGAGGCCGATAATGAAATTATTTTAGTCATCTGTATTTATTTCCCATCTTCAGAGAATTTGTTGCGAAGTTTAAATGATCTCGATCTAATTAATCATGGCTGAATATGATAGTAGGCTATCCAAACGCCAAAGGAAGCTTATGGGGTCCCCGAAAAAAAAAATTCAAACCCAAAGGAAGTTTATGGAGTTTCAGGAAAAACAATCGATTGTGGAGCCCATCTCATTGACTTTATTGGAAAATACGATCTGATTATCGTAAATGATCCAAATTCGCACCCCTTCTACCAAAGTACAAGTTGAATTGATGTCTGTCTGATCAGAAACCTGAATATAAAAAAGATCAATGAATGGCACACCTCTGAGAGCATTGCTTTAAGTGATCACAATTATATGTTTTTTAACAATGGATTGGCCCAATCCTTGGAACAGAAAAGACAAAGATGGAATCTCAAGGGATTAAACTGGCTGTAGTTAAAGACGGAAATTAACCACTTGGTTGTTGAATTTAGTGAATACAATATGAGGAATGTAGATGTAGACACTTACGTTGACCAAATTGAAAACGGTTTGGTGGAGATCTGTAAGAGGAATAGTAGGAGAGGTTGGGGGGGGGGGTGCAATGGCAAAACGCTCCCTAATGTGGTCTGTCTCCAGTTCCAGTGTATGCATAGCAGGGTAAGGGCACAAAGAAGACTTTTCCAATCCACTGTGAATAACAATCTTAGACAAACCAGAAAATTACTTATAAGAAAAACTATGCTATTTACTGTAAGCTGACTGCATCCTTTCAAAACAAACATATCTGTTAACAATATTCTCATGTATCTAGTTCGTTTCATTCACCAGAGATGATACTTTTAGTAATAGCTTCACATTTTGACTTTAAAGAATTCGCCAAGAGTCATTTATTTCTCAGGATATTAAATGTTAATTGCATTTACTTGAAGATTTTGCACGTGAGTATGAATCAGTCACTTTGCTTGGACTAAAAGTTGCCCAATTTCAATTTAAGTGGTGTTAACTCAGTTTCAAAAACATCGTGTTGTGAATCTTGATCATCATTCGCTCAAACAGAAGTATAGTCATTGCAATATGTAGGCAAAGTCAGATATGTGCTGCCCTCATCAGATGTTGTTGATGTCAACGCAACTGTAGCTGTGTTAGCAAGTAAGCGCAGAAACTGCTGTCGTCGTTTCAATGTATTTAATTTTTCTGCTTTGTTACATCCTAATTCATGGTATCCATTTTTCTACCATTCTTTAACATGCCTGGGATATTCATTTTGACCCAGAATGATAAATGTGTTATCTGAGCCAATTGTTAAGAGTACGTAGTTTTTTTTATATCTTTTCCTGCTTTGCATACAATGTATAGGAAAAGTATAATGACTAAAATTGGAATTCAAGTTTATGATGAATTTACATGCTTTGAACACAAGAATGCGAACAAGGCATTTTTACGTTCCTTATATATATAATGTATAAGGAAAGTATTGTGACGGGCTCGAAAATTCGAATTCAAATTTTTGACGGGAGAGAACGTTTCAAGCATCCCTGAAAACATTTTTGAGGTGATGTCTGTGTGTGAAAGTATGTGTGTGGATGTGTGTGTCAGTGAGTCTGTGGAGACTATATCTCACGAACGAATGAAGCGATTCAAATGAAATTTGGTACAAAAATCACAATCCATGAATGCTGGAAGCCTATTGTTTTTAAACGCAATCGAATGTTCAGAATCTCCCTAAATTTTCGAGTGAAATTTAAAAAAAATCATCAAAAAATCAAAACCTTTAATAAAGTTACACAAATAGACATTTCTTATGTAATTTTTCATTACAAAACGATTGACATAAACTTTAGAACGCTAGCATGATCCGTTCTCGAGATATTGCACATTTTTCAAATAAATGTATCAAAAAATCCCATAAATTAAAATATATTAACTGTTGAGAAACATGTTCACTTTTTATATGTGATATCCTGCGATAAATTTGGTGACATTATTCTTGTGGATCTAGCTCGTTCCATTCATGAGAAAAGATGCTTTGAGTAATACTTTTGTATTTCGCCAATAGTCATTTATCTGGTATAAGAATATCTTATTTCTCTCCATAACGCTTGGCGAGATTTTGGCGACAATTTTGGTGGAATGTCGCCAACTTAGCGACTTTTTAAATGTTTCCAAATTAACGAAAATATCGCCAAATAGATAAAAATGATGCTAAATCAATGAAAATGACGACTCATTGAAGAAAATTCAATATCTTGGAAAGAATATAAGTATCTATTATAAGAATAACATTTTTTTTAACTGTAAAAGTAGTAAATTCATTGCATTATATAAGGAAAGTCATGTGCTGGCCACATCAGATGTTATTGTGTGCGATATTAATCAAATTAATCTCCATAAAGAAAATGTGAAAAAATGAATTCGAGTCTGTAACGAAGACATATGCTACCCACATCAGATATTTTTACGCATAGTTACATTTTAATTTATGGCATCTCTTTCCTTACCGCTCTTTTACGTTTCTGAGACATTCCTGTTGACCCACAGGATGATGAATAAATCACTCGAGCTACCGAAACGCCTGGATGAAGTAGAGTTTTTCTCGAATATGTTTTATTTTCCGGCCGATCGTTCTTACGCAATCGATCACGGGATTCGTTCACGTCATGTTGGAAAACATTTTTTGATCGTCTGCAGAATAAATTCAAATTACATTCCATTTCCAGAGAGATTTTGCTTTTTTTGAGGTCAAGTTTTAGTTTTTAGCATAAGCTCGTAGTAGTTTTGGATTTTGGTTTGTGAAACACTAACAGAAATAACCGTCGTTGCACGGTATAAGACTGAAATAAAACTAACACGGTATGAAATTTGAAATATTTTAGCTATATATGTGGTTTTTTAAGCTCAATAAAATAGTTAACAAGAAAGATCAATCATGCTTAAAGCATTGATTATGAAACACTTTCCAACTTCAATGCAATTTTATTTAAACATGTCTAAAATGCAATACATTCCTCGGTAATATTTTAAAACTTATCACAATACTACATTAATTTATTATATTTGACACCTTAAACCTTCATCGAAAAAAATTAACTTCATTCAAATGACGGCATTAAAGTATAAATTGCCTGGTTTAAACATCTCTAAAATGTGATACATTCCTCGGTAATAATTTTAGAATTATCATAATACTATGATAATTTATTATATTTGAAAACAGCATCGAAAACAACTGAAATTCATTCAAATGACGTCATAAAAAAATAACATGCCTGGCTCTCTCTATAAAAGCAACATTTCATTCATAAATAATTCCCCAATTCATGTCATTCATCACAATACTATAATAATTTATTTTATTTAAAAATTAAGACCATGGAGCTACAAGTAAGTAAACTCAATGCGTAAAACTTCATCGAAAAATATCGTCCTTCTCTTTCTAAAATCAATGAATATTTCATTCATATCAGCTAAGACTCCATGGACTAAATGATTTTGTGTTAAAGAATTACAGCGATTCTAATACAACTCATTCTACATATTTTGCTGTTTACATTTTACATAGGTGAAAAATAGGCTTAATAGTAGAAATAATGAAATTTGGAAGAGCATTTAAACTGAAATATATTGTCATTGCGTTGTTTCAGTATGTAGATGCACAGAATTTAGGCAAAAATAAAGTAGTTTTAGGACGGATACAACACTCAATATGAGTTAAAAAGAACTTTAAAAATCACGATTTTGACACAAGATGGATGCCATATATCATTTTGAAGTGGGTCATGTGATCGTTTCATATCATGGACACGTGATCGCTTCATATAAGAGGTGTTATTATTATTTTAATTTTTATTTAAAAAACAACTGAATATATTTCGCTGAATTTTTTTTTATATATTTTATGGAACAATTTGAATATTGCCTAAAATTTTCGAAGTAATTTGTGAATTTTAAATCCGCTTAAAAAATGCTTGAAAAATTAGGTCCCATAGGGCTCAATGTTTTCCATTTTTTCAACCCGGGTTCAATCCAAAACTAATTGGGTGATATTATTCATTTATATTCCCATAGGTCCTATAGACCGTCTGAACAACATACTAAAATTTCATTTTGATTAAGTCATTTTTACGGCAGTTATTGTGCTAACGGACAGACAGACAGACAGAATGAACAAAGTCATAAACACTTTTCAACTTTGTTGTAAAGTGTTAAAAAGTATGTAAATCGGTTCAGTCGTTTCGAATTGTAATAGGCCATTACAGACAGAGAAACTGTGCTGAAATAAATGTCAAAGATTTTAATATATATTTCCTTGAGTATAGTAGAATTTGCATACATTGCACGTGTTCCGAAAAGAACTCTCCAAATTTACCTCTAAAGTGGGAGTCAACTTACCTAAATTGGAAAGTAAATTGTTGGCCATTGACTAGTATATTTAGGTTTTAAATTATAATATTTATTTAGGTAGCATTCAAAGATTAAGACATACATTTACAAATAATATTTTATGCAACAACAATTGATTTAATCTTTTATGAGAGAGATCTCGGAGGAGATGTGAGGATGTGAGATTATTTACCGAAATATCAAAAACGATCTATGCTCAACCTGATCGTTAAAATATATATAAGGTACGTACCTTGTGTGAATTTTAACTCCACTAGAGATCACTGGCTTTGACTTAGTACACTTGGCACAGGGAGAGAATTTGTTCGACTCCGGTTCATCTGGAGTTCTGGAGTTCATCCTTTGACATCCTTGTTCATCCTTTAGCATAAGCTCGTAGTAGTTTTGGATTTTGGTTTGTGAAACACTAACAGAAATAACCGTCGTTGCACGGTATAAGACTGAAATAAAACTAACACGGTATGAAATTTGAAATATTTTAGCTATATATGTGGTTTTTTAAGCTCAATAAAATAGTTAAAAAGTATGTAAATCGGTTCAGTCGTTTCGAATTGTAATAGGCCATTACAGACAGAGAAACTGTGCTGAAATAAATGTCAAAGATTTTAATATATATTTCCTTGAGTATAGTAGAATTTGCATACATTGCACGTGTTCCGAAAAGAACTCTCCAAATTTACCTCTAAAGTGGGAGTCAACTTACCTAAATTGGAAAGTAAATTGTTGGCCATTGACCAGTATATTTAGGTTTTAAATTATAATATTTATTTAGGTAGCATTCAAAGATTAAGACATACATTTACAAATAATATTTTATGCAACAACAATTGATTTAATCTTTTATGAGAGAGATCTCGGAGGAGGTGTGAGGATGTGAGATTATTTACCGAAATATCAAAAACGATCTATGCTCAACCTGATCGTTAAAATATATATAAGGTACGTACCTTGTGTGAATTTTAACTGCACTAGAGATCACTGGCTTTGACTTAGTACACTTGGCACAGGGAGAGAATTTGTTCGACTCCGCTTCATCTGGAGTTCTGGAGTTCATCCTTTGAATCTTTTCTAATATCTCCGCCCTCACAGGTCGAGGATCCTTTTTAATCCACTGGTCGTCTTCATAGTTCGAAGAAGCTTTTCAAGCTGCCGTCTTTCTGTCGTTAGGTAATCTTAATTAATTTTTACTTTACTTCAGGAAACACGCCTTCCTTGTGTTTGATTGGACTTTCTTTGATAAAAGCTTAGGGCCGGTCTTTATGGATCGTGCACCTCGTTCGACTGAAAAATCAAGCCTGGTGTTTCTATGTTTCAATTCTTTGTGAAGCTTGTTCCACACCATGGCATATTACTTAAAATATAAATTGCATTATTTGGTTTTACATCCCTCCTTCTCCCCGATTAGCAGGGAAGAACCGCTATAGGAAAAGTTTGTAAAAATCAGTAAATTTCATGGAATTTTTCAATGTATTTTATAGCCCAGTTTGCAAATTTGTGGCCTGTTTGGTCTTATTACTTCTAAATTATTGTTCACCAAATATTCACATTCTATTACAGTATTTTAGCTTTGTGCACATATTTCTATACCAGCATCATATGTTATTAGCAGCAACCTCATATAAAAACAATTGATCAAGCTACATTTTAAAAACTGCACTACAATTAAATTTCGATTTATATAATTTTTAATTTTGATTTGCACATTCACCTATTATACCGTATCTCCATATGTTATACATATATTACATCATTATAACATTTTAATTACCTATTTTGGACATTATTCTAACAATCTAAGTATACTTATTGACATCATTATAACAATATTTGGTATTCCACTTTGTCAATGTATATTGCTTAGTATTTTCGCATTTCATCTATATACATTCGTATTTGAAAAAAAAAATCTGATGTGGGTAGCACATGACTTTCCTTATATAATGCAATGAATTTACTACTTTTACAGTAAAAAAATAGATTATTTTTATAGTAGGTATTTATATTCTTTCCAAGATATTGAATTTTCGTTAATGAGTCGTAATTTTCCATGTCGTCATCATCAATGAGTCGTCATTGATTTAGCGTCATTTTTATCCATTTGGCGATTTTTTCGTTAATTTAGCAACATTTAAAAAATCGACAAGTTGGCGACATTCCACCAAATTCGTCGCCAAAATCTCGCCAAGCGTTATGGACGAAGAAATAAGTTATTCTTACAGCAGATACATGACTATTGGCGTTCAAATGCAAAAGTATTACTCAGAGTATCTTTTTTCATGCATGGAACGAGCTAGATCCACGAGAATGATGTCACCGAATTTATCGCATGGTATTACATATGAAAAGTGAACATGTTTCTCTATAGGAAATATGTTTTTATATTTTATATGACTTTTTGATAATTTTTTGAAAAATGTGCAGTATCACGAGAATGGTTCATTTTAGCGTTCTAAAAATTATGTCAATCGTTTTCTAGTGAAAAATTACATAAGAAATGTCTATTTGCGTAACTTTATTAGCAGTTTTGATATTTTGACGATTTTTTTCAAAATTTCTTTCGAAAATTTAGGGAGTTTCTGAGCATTCGATTGCGTATAAAAACAATAGGCTTCCAGTGTTTATGGATTGTGATTTTTGTACCAGATTTCGTTCGAATCGGTCCGTTCGTTCGTCAGTTATCATCTCCACAGACTCTCACACACACACACAGAAACACACACACACACACACACACACACACACTTTCACACACACATACTTTCACACACACACACACACACACACACACACAGACATCACTTCAAAAATGTTTGATTCGTGATCAGGGAAGCTTGAAACGTGCTCTCTCGTGGAAAACTCGAATTCGAATTTTCGACCCCGTTACAATACTTTCCTTATACATTATGTATATAAGGAAAGTAACAATAAGTGTTATTACATACATGAAAAATATTTTTTATGCACCATTGATTTATTTCCTTCATATATATCATTCAATTAGATTTATTTTTTTTTAAACTTATTAATTTTTTTCATACACAAACTACATTTCAACATTTCTAAATTACCATAATAGTTTATTATGTCCATTGCAACATTTTACTAAATTATTAAAAGCTTAATTTGTTTTATAATCTTTTATATATATACTTGCATAATAATCATTAGTATACATCATCAAATTACAATTATATTTTGTTCAAATCATTATTATTACTATTTTAAACTTTAACACACAATTTCTTATTTAGGCGAAACATTATGCAGTTATTTATTACTTTCGTTTTTCACTTCCAAGTTGTTTTTAACATCCTGGTGACAGCACCAAAATGCCGAAATAAATGGCAAATATTTTAATATATGTTTTAGTGAGTATAGTAGAATTTGCTCATTTTGCACGTGTTTGAAAAAGAACCCTTCAAATTTATCACTAAAGAGAGAGTCAAGTTACTTAATCTGAAAAGTAAATTGTTGGACATTGACTAAAATATTTAGGTTTTAACTCATAATATTACTTTCCTTATATACATAATGTATAAGGAAAGTATTGTGACGGGGTCGAAAATTCGAATTCGAGTTTTCGACGGGACAGCACGTTTCAAGCATACTTGATCACGAATTAAACATTTTTGAGGTGATGTCTGTGTGTGTGAAAGTATGTGTGTGTGTGTGTGTGTAAGTGAGTCTGTGGAGACGATATCTCACATTGAATGGAGCGATTCGAATGAAATTTGGTAAAAAAAATCACAATCCGTGAATACTGGAAGCCTATTGTTTTTAAACGCAATCGAATGTTCAGAACCTTCTAAATTTTCGAGTGAAATTTTGAAAATATCATCAAAAAATCAAAACCTTTAATAAAGTTACCCAAATAGACATTTCTCATGTAATTTTTCTTAGAAAATGATTGAATGATTGTCATAAACTTTAGAACGCTAGCATAAACCGTTCTCGAGATATTGCACATTTTCCAAATAAATTTATCAAAAAATCCCATAAATTAAAAAAAAATATATTACCTGTTGAGAAACATGTTAACTTTACATAAGTAATATCATGCGATAAATTGGGTGACATCATTCTCGTGGATCTAGCTTGTTCCATTCATGAGTAAAGATACTTTGCATAATACTTTTGTATTTGAACGCCAATAGTCATTTATCTGCTATAAGAATAACTTATTTCTCCGTCCATAATGCTTGGCGAGGTTTTGGCGACAAATTTGGCGGAATATCGTCAAGTTGGCGACTTTTTTTAATGTTGCCAAATTAACGAAAATCTCGCTAAATAGATAAAAAGACGCCAAATTAATGAAAATGGCGACTCATTGACGAAAATTCAATATCTTGGTAAGAATATAAGTATATACTATAAGAATAGCCTATTTTGTTTGCTGTAAAAGTAGTAAATTCCTTGCATTATATAAAAATTCATGTGCTGCCCACATCAGATTTTTTATTTATGTAGCATTCAAACATTAAAACATACATTTACAAATAATACAACTAATTTAATCATGCTCTGTTTATACTTTATCATACATAATATTTTAGTTTGTGTTTGCAGGGAAAATCAAGTTTTGTCCTTATCATGCTTTTGTGTATATCGAAAATGAAATCTAGTTTTTTTTCAAAAATTTCTTAGAACTTGAATGGCACGTGCATAGATAGATTCCTGGTTAGATTGTCTATTGGTGCATCAAGGTTTCTTATATACTCAACGTCAAACATAATGAAGGAGTGTCATAGAGTGTATTCAACCTTTGGCTCGTATATACACATATGTCACTTTAAAATTTCCGCTACGATAAGGCCTTGTAATTCCGTCGTAGTAGCTCAACGTTAAAACATCGACTGGCTAGTTCCAAGATGCGAGGTTAGATTTTCGATTGAGGCAGCAAGGTTTTTACTTTCCTTATATACATAATGTATAAGGAAAGTATTGTGACGGGGTCGAAAATTCGAATTCGAGTTTTCGACGGGAGAGCACGTTTCAAGCATCCCTGATCACGAATCAAACATTTTTGAAGTGATGTCTGTGTGTGTTTCTGTGTGCGTGTGAAAGTATGTGTGTGTGTGTGTGTGTCAGTGGGTCTGCGGAGACGATAACTAACGAACGAATGGACCGATTCGAACGAAATTTGGTACAAAAATCACAATCCGTAAACACTGGAAGCCTATTGTTTTTAAACGTAATCGAATGTTCAGAACCCCCTAAATTTTGGAGTGAAATTTTGAAAAAATCGTTAAAAAATCAAAACCGCTAATAAAGTTACGCAAATAGACATTTCTTATGTAATTTTTCATTAGAAAACGATTAACATAAAATTTAGAACGCTAACATGAACCGTTCTCGAGATATTTTACATTTAAAAAAAAAATTATCAAAAAGTCATATAAAATAATAATATATATTTCCTATTGAGAAACATGTTCACTTTTCATATGTAATACCATGCGATAAATTGGATGACATCATTCTCGTGGATCTAGCTCGTTCCATTCATGGGAAAAGATACTTCGAGTAATACTTTTGTATTTGAACGCCAATAGCCATTTTTCAGTTATAAGAATAACTTATTTCTCCGTCAGTAAAGCTTGGCGAGATTTTGGCGACGAATTTGGCGGAATGTCGCCAACTTGGCGACTTTTTGAAATGTTGCCAAATTAACGAAAATCTCGCCAAATGGATTAAAATGAGGCTAAATCAATGAAAATGACGACTAATTGTCGAAAATTCAATATCTTGGAAAGAATATAAGTATCTACTATATGAAAAACCTATTTTTTTTACTGTAAAAGTAGTAAATTCATTGCATTATATAAGGAAAGTCATGTGTTGCCCACATCAGATTTTTTACAATGGTGCCTGAATAAATCAATCCTGTATTAGTGCAAAGATGCCAGGGGTCTGAAAGTGATCGTAGTACAACTAGTATGGATTCAATGGTCTCTGGTATATTGATCATCGATTTTAAAGTTGGAAGGTCAACAACCCAGCAGAAATCTAACCGGGAAGATAAAAATAGCAGCAAGAGGCTATCTTTAGGTAGAAATAGGAGGTGGTCAGTCAGATTGTCAGTTGCATGTCAATCTGACATTATAGGCAGGAGAATGCAGAGTTCACTTCGACGATAAGTTCCTGCAATTCCGTCTCAGTACCTCGAAGTGTGAGCGCCGACTGGTCAGTTCGAAGATCCCTGGTTAGATTGTCGGTTGGGCATCAAGGTTTCCTTATGAAGGAGTGTCATAGAGTGTATTCAATCTTTGACTTGTATATACACATGTCACTTTAAATATATTTTATTCTGAATGTAGGTTGTCTTAAACGGAAAGTCCATAGAAAAGGCATTTTCGAATTTTCGAATATTTAAAATTTTTTTTTTCCTACACACATTTTCTATATGCAGTCATATTGAACAGAGCGAATCAAGAGTCTCTCTCTCCCCCCCACCTACAAATGATTAAAATATATAAATATGTCAAATAATCGATTCAAATTTTCAAACATAATTCTACACCTATCCTTAACCAGTCTTGGGAAAGAGGAGAAACTTTACAAACAATTGAGAGTAAGAACATGAGTATTACCTTCTCTGACCGTATATTTTTTATCTGTGGGTAGTTTAGAAGTTGATCTTTTCCACTTTCTTTCTAAAAATTATCTAATTTTTGTCTCCAATTCAAATCCAGATGAAATAGTAGAAAGAGAGAAAAAAAGGGAGAAAAAAAGAAAGAGACATATATTGAAAGAGGGAGATCGAAAGAGGGAGAGAGAAAGAGGGAGACAGAAAGAGGGAGATAGAAAATGAGAGATAGAGAGTAAATCGAAGAAAGGGTGAGAGGATAAAGAAAGTAGAAAGGAGAAAGGAAGAAAAGAAAGAGAGTGACAGAGGAAGAAAGAAAAGAGAGATAAAGCAAGAATGGATGGGGCGGAATTGCATGAAGATGGGGATATATATATATAGTATAAACACACACATACAGATATATATATATATATATATATATATATATATATATATATATATATATATATATATATATATATATATATATATATATATATATATATATATATATATATATATATATATACAGAGAGAGAGAAAGAGAGAGTGAGGGTGAGAAGGGAAAGAGAGAGCAGAAGGAGAAAAAGAGAAATAGCGATCTTTTCCAATATTGCAAATTCTTTAATAACTCAGATTCAAATTTTTACTCACAGGGTAGGATATTTTTGTTATAAATATTTTGTGTGATTCAGATGATTCAGAGAAGAAAAATTGGATTGCAGTTTTAAATCAGCATAAACCGAGCAGCTAACAGCAATGACACTTTTTAACATTCCTATTAAAAATGGCTCTGGAAGATCCCCCAAAATAAGGAAACTTTGTTTTGAAATTCATAAAATGTTTAGAATCCTGCCAAACCCTTTTGGGAACATAAATGCCAGTTTTTTGTCAGATAACACGATAAAAATGTATACATACATCATACCCAAAACAGAAAAGTCATACTTTTTGTTTCAGCTTTTGGTCTTTTCTATTTTCCACAAGTCCATTAATTTTTACCTCCAATGCAAGCGTAGCTGAGTCAGCAAACAAGCGCAGGAAAAATTGACACCGTCGCAATTTATTTGATTTTTCTGCTTGGTTTCATCCTAATTTATGGCATCCTTTTCTGTACCACCCTTTCGCATTCTTTGGATATTCTTGCTGATCCACAATGATGAATGGATCATACCAGCCACCAAAACGCCTCAGTGGAGGCCCCTGTTGTTTCTACCATTTGTTTTTACTTCTAGTCGATAGTTCTTAAGCTATCCATCATCGGATTCGTTCACGTCACGTTAATAAGTTTTTTGATAGTAGAATAAATACAAATAAGACATTACTTTTAAAGAGATTTTGGGGTTTCAGGTTGCGCATTATATTTTATTAGAATATTGAAAATATGAGTCATCTTAGAATTTTTGCGTCCATTAAATTAAAAAAAATAATCTGATGTGGGCAACACATGATTTTCCTTATATAATGCAATGAATTTACTACTTTTACAGTTTAAAAAAAATGTTATTTTTATAGTAAATACTTATATTATTTCCAAGGTATTAAATTTTCTTCAATTAGTCGTCATTTTCATTGATTTAGCGTTATTTTTATCCAATTCGGCGAGATTTTCGTTAATTTGGCAACATTTAAAAATGTCGCCAAGTTGCCGACATTCCACTAAATTTGTTGTCAAATTCTCGCCTAGAGTTATGGACGGAGAAATAAGTTATTCTTACAGCAGATAAATGACTATTGGCGTTCAAATACAAAAGTATTACTCAAAGTATCTTTTCTCGTGAATGGAACGCATTAGATCCATGAGAATGATGTCACCTAATTTATCGCATGATATTACATATGAAAAATAAACATGTTTCTCAACAGTTAATATTTTTTTTAATTTATGGGATTTTTCTGATAAATTTATTTGAAAAATGTGCAATATGCTAGCGGTTCATGCTAGCGTTCTAAAGTTTATGTCAATCGTTTTCTAAGGAAAAGATCCATAAGAAATGTCTATTTGCGTAATTTTATAAAGGTTTTGATTTTTTGATGATTTTTTCAAAATTTCACTCGAAAATTTAGGAGGGGTTCAGGACATTAGATTATGTTTTAAAATAATAGGCTTCCAGTATTCATGGATTGTGATTTTTGTACTAAATTTCATTCGAATCGCTCCATTCGTTCGTGAGATATCGTCTCCACAGACTCACTGACACACACACACACACACACACACACACTGACACACACACACACACACACACACACACACACACAGACATCACCTCAAAAATGTTCGATTTGCGATTAGGGATGTTTGAAACGTGCTCTCCTGTCGAAAACTCGAATTCGAATTTTCAATCCCGTCACAATACTTTCCTTATACAAGGAAAGTAAAAGTAAATCAGGTTATTACCACTTTATGATTTCCCCCCTATATCATGGAATTAAGTACAAACGTGTTTAATGTACGTGGCAGTTTGACATCTTATTAACCTGATGTTGAACGCAAAAGTGGAGCCTTATAGAGAAAGTAGTGAATAAACACTGGAACACTATTGTCCTGAATGAATATTGTTATCCTTGGATAGACTTCAACTGGTAACTATCGGTCCGACTTCTCTACCATTCGACAAACAATAAGGGAAAACATTCGTATCATCAACTGGCAACTGGCTGCCATGAAACATTAGTACATAATGTCAGAACAGCTGTTGGCTCCAACAAGCAATTTTTGGTAAATAATTAAAGATAATAACTGTGAATTTTTCAAGAAAATTTTGAAATAATCTGTCAAATTAAGAGAAAGCTTGATTGAAGAATGAATGAATTATCATTATCTTATTTTCTTGTCTAAATTACCTGCGTGAGACATCAGCTGTTCCTGTCATTTTGTACTTATGTTTCGAACCAATTCAGATAAGAATTGGAAATGCTAATGTTAAGACTTAGAGGTGGCAACACGAAGATTGTTGTAATTACTCTTCCACTGCCGGAAGCAGCACATCTGGATCATTTTCGCGCTTATTATATCATTGCAACATGGAGTCAACGAAATTTACAATTGAAGCAATAGCATATGCCATAAATTTGCGAACCTAACATTTGAAACGTCACACCACTATGGCTCCAGCCATCCACCATGCTGCCCTAAGTCCCTGGACGAGTCGGATGGTCAGGGCTTTCGACACCACTATGGCTGGTCTTGTGACTGTGAACTGGGCGTTGCAGTTTCGTGGAGATCGTAATATTTTTTTCCCCTTTTTGCAAATTTTTTATAAAAGAAAAAAAAAATGAAAAATCTGTATTGTTGTGAAGTTTTGTGATTATTGAGCCATAAATCTGAGCCATAAAAAACTCCTTTTATGCATAATTTTAAGCAGCTTCCGAGTATTTTTTGCAGATTTTTCATGAAAAATAAATTGAAAAATCTGTATTGTTGTTCCAAATGACTACAATTATAGCATGCTACCCTTCGTTTTAAAGGGATTGGAAAAGTTTTTCGATTGATATCAAGTGTGACAGGTACCCTCTCTGGAGTGTAACATGCACCTCCAAGGAGAGCTAATGACGTTACGAACACGAACATTTTATCGCGTCTATTTTTTAATACTTTGATTGAAACCGTTAAGTTTTGCGATCAATGGGACATAAATTTCCCCTTTTATGCATAATTATGCCAATTGTTTTTCATATGCTATCATGTTAATAAAATATAGAATTTCGAATAAATTTCGAAATTTTCACTCGAATTAAAAAAAAAAAATTCTACCCAATTCTAGATTTTTTTTATAACAAAGCCGGATATAAAGTTTCGGGAAAATCCATTAATATTTGTGCTTGCTATCCTGTACACAAGAAATCGACCACAGACATCAGACAGACAGACAGACAGACAGATGGACATCACTCAAAATAGTCAGAACGTGTTCAGAAGGTCTTAAAACATATATTAGCATTAAAATATCGAAATCGAAAAGTTTTCTGGTTCAGGAGGTCTTAAAACATACATTGGCAAAGTTTCGAAATCGACAATTGTCGTGGAAACAATATTTTCGAAATCGACCACAGACATCAGACAGACAGACAGACAGACAGATGGACATCACTCAAAATAGTCAAAACGTGTTCAGAAGGCCTTAAAACATATATTAGCATTAAAATATCGAAATCGAAAAGTTTTCTGGTTCAGGAGGTCTTAAAACATGCATTGGCAAAGTTTCGAAATCGACAATTGTCGTGGAAACAATATTTTCTCTATACTATATTTAATTTATGAGAAAGTAAGAATAGTGAGTCACATATCTTGTGCATCATTATTTCGCTGCGAAAGAAGTAAAGTTATTGCATAATGTAGGGAAAGTCATGTACTGCCCACATTAAATATTTTTTTATGTTTGTAACACTGTAATTGAAATTTATCTTTTGTGTGTCACATAAATACAAATAAATAAATAAATACATCAGCCCCGAGTGAAGAAAACCATCACAGCCCTATTTAGCACAGTATCCCAAGATAATCGGAAACTGCATAACTGATGACAGAACTGAGATTATATTTTTACGTCGCTCTTTCTGAATCAGTTTTTTTTTTCATATTTATATACATTTTTTATTTCTTTGGCCCGCTACTGTTTGCCCCATCGATCCAAATATGCGCCCTTAGCGGGTATGTGGGGCGGCGTTTCTTATCTTCCGACGTAAACAGCTTCTTTTGAAAGGAGACGGGGGGGGGGGGGGCTTAAATTCCGCATCCGTAACTTCAGCGTTCGATACAGCGCCCCGTTGCGGAACTGACACGAAGCACAGAGTTATTTTTTAAAAGATATTTTCATCGGTTGCTTCAGATCAAGCGATCTGTCTTTATTTGTTGTTTCAGAAGTGGATGTTAGGTGGGATATTTTAAGCGGGTTAAAGGTCATAGGTTGAAGAATGTGTTGGGATAGACAGTGTCTTTTGGAATTAAATGCCTTGTAAGCAAGCGTATCTTTGATTTTACTTTCCCTACATGCGTAGTATAATGTGTAGAGAAAATATTGTGATGGGGTGAAAAATTTGAGTTCGAGTTTTCGGGAGAACACGTTTCAAGCAACCCTGAACTCAAATTGAGCGTTTTTGAGGTGATGTCTGTATGTGTATGTGTGGACGTGTGTGTGTGTGTTTAAAGGCGATATCACATAAACTAATGGAGCGTTTCGAATGTAATTTGGAACAATTATTACGATCCGTAAGTACTGAAGTTCTATTGATGCTAAACGTAATCGAAAAATCCTTAAATTTTCGAATGAATTTTTGAAAAAAATCATAAAAAATTAGGATATTCAATAATGTTAAATAAATAATTAGTCAATACGTAATATTTTATTCTAAAACGAATGCCATAATCTTGCTAGCTTGATCCGTTCTCGAGATATTGCATGTTTTTTAATATAAATTGATTTAAAAATTGTATAAAAGTGAGTATCATCAAATATGTAACACTTGGTGATTTATTTCAATATCTTGATTACTAATATTATGAAATATTGCCGAGATCAAACCTTTAACAATATGGCCCTAAATTGACGAAATGTCGTCAAATTGCGAAAACGAAGCTAAAGTTACAAAAATGACGCCAAATTGATGAATTAATTTTTAACATATTTTAATATGATATAGTTTATTGTTTAGCAGATGTTAGCAATATTTCCAAGTGTCAAGTTTTATTTGCTCGAAATATAAGTTAATTTGGCACTTCAAAATAATTTTACATGTTGTTATATTTTACATGTTTTACATGTTGCAGAAGGAAGAAGTCCCAGCTTTTTTCTTTTGAGCCCATTCCTATTTTGGACCTCGGGTTTGTGTGCTCGTTAGCACTAATGAATGATATTCAGCGTATTTTCGAAACATTTGTATGCTGTATTATCGTGTTATTTGTGCTTATATACGATGCTCAAGTTGCCTCCCCCACTGGGTTCCGGTCTAAATTGGGTGGCACTTCCTGGCCGTCCAAACTGTTACCTTACACCTTTCTGGTAGGTCGGACGGTTTGGGTCTCAACAACAACAACAATGCTCAAGTTTCACTTATCCTTCATACAAGGTGTATTGTACTTATTGATAAAGAGTTTAGTTTATAACTATGTACAGTTTCCAATTGATCGCCAGTAAACACACAGAAAGCAAAATATACATCATTAATTAATCTTGGAGATACGAGTAAAAATATGTTCGATTAAGGGAATTTTGATTTTAAAAGTAATACTGAGATTTGAGGGGGAAAATATAATTATAAAGGGTATTAAAGTTAATAGCGTTCCTGGAGGCAACGCAGGACAACTGGGAGCTTCAACATTGTATTTCTAGTACAAATATTTCATTATATTGTCTTGGATAACAGGATTATACAAACTCACCACGGTAACCATGGGGGTTTATGCCGATATTAAGGAGAGCTGCGTGCAGGTTTCAATCTCTCTTCCAGCAAAGCCACAGCCAGGGCAGCGAGATCGGTGGAATCATTCACCGGGCAAGGTCCGAAGAATAACCCGCCAAGCCCCACCCCAGTCGCGGACCAGATCTAAGCTCAGCTCATGAATAGACGCAGCCCATGCGATCACAGTCACCTGGAAGAGTCCGAGGTCTAACTGCCTTGCTGAAGCTCAAAAGCCGGTTTCCCGGATTTATTTGCCCCTCAGGTTGGAGGATCAGAGCTACAGAACTAAGATCCGTTCACCACTCAAAGAGTGAGCCGCCCAGGGGGGATGTCTTGGATGACAAGAGGAATGGAAGGGACCCTGACAAGTGTAAACAGGACATTTCCTAGTCAATTTATTAAAGTCAATAGCGCTCCTGCGGCAACTCAAAACAACTGGGATCTTCAACATTGTATTTCTAGTACAAATATTTTATAATGTTGTCTTGGATAACAAGAGGAATGGAAGGACCCCAACAAGAGTAAACAGGGCACTAACAAGTCAATTTATTAAAGTCAATAGCGTTTCTGGGGGCAACGCAGGACAACTGGGACCTTCAACGTTGTATTTCTAGTACAACTATTTCATAATGTTGGCCTGAATAACAAGAGGAATGGAAGGGACCTCGACAAGAGTAAATAGGGCACTGTCTTTACCTGTCCTATGAGCAGTAGAAATTCTTAATAGAAAAGATATTTGCAGAGTGAAAGTCATCGGGACTGATCATTAGTTAAATTTCCAGCCCATACACCCTTACAATAATAAATAACCTTTTAAAGAATATGTAGATACCAGGTTTTAAGTAAACTATTGTCGGTGCCCGATCCACTCCCTAAAAACCCAAGAAAGTTGGAGAAATGAATATAACACTTGTCCCTAAGATAATTAATACTTCTTTTTTCCAATGGCCATGCCTTGGTATATAGATAATACTGATAGTTAAGGCAGTTATTCATGATAATACCAAGGTATTTCAAATTCTTAACTACCTTAAACGAGAACCCATTGGTTTTAAATAGATGATTCTGGTTTACGGCACTTTTAATTTTCCCAAGCACAACGTAAAAAAATCTGATGTGGGCAACACACGACTTTCCCTGCAGACCCATATTCATGTTCTTTTTATTTCTTCAATAGTTCATTAAATTAAATTTAATTGTACAAAATAACACCCTTAATTAATTTAAATTACACTGCATTTTCAATTTTAATTCAATTTTCGTTCATTCGGTAACTGGACATATTTTCAAAGGTTACTTAGCAAAAATGCGAAAAAAATTAAAATATCTCGAGAACGGCTATTCCTAATATAATGGGGTTGGTTTTGTTCTTTTTATCATAAAAAAATTACGTGTAAAACAAGAATTTACTTCATATATTTGAGCGTACGTAATCTATTATTTTAGGTTTTGACAATTTTTGCGGGCCATTATGCAAAAAGAGGCAGGTTATTTTTTTCCGAGTCGTACCAAAATCTAATCAGCAACAAGGTCATCCACAAGCGACTTGCCAACCAAATTTTGATCTATTAGTTTTTCAGCTAGAGTTGATACAGACAATTTATGCGGGCCATTTTGCAAAAAAAAAAGGCAGGTTCTTTTATCCCGAATCATTCCCAAACCTAATCAGCACCAGGGTCACCCCCAAGGGACTTATCTACCGAATTTTATGAAATTCGGTCAATTAGTTTTTCAGTTAGAGTGGGTATATACATTGTACACACAGACAGGCAGATAGGCAGACACACACACATACATTACGCTAAAAATGGATTCTTCGTATTTTAGAGGTATCAAACCGTGTAGATCCGTCGAAAAGTTGCGATTTTCGACATGATTCCATTACTTTCCCTGTATATTACCATGTATTATACAGGGACCATGTATTATACATGGTTTTACCATGTATTATAAATGGGAAAGGAACAATTAGAAATAGCAATTTTGAATTCCAGCTGTTTTAAAATTTTGAAAACCAAATTCAATAAGGGATTAGTATACAACTCCAGGTCTCTGCGAGTGTCATTGGTGGCAATCACCACAAGATGGTCCGCAAGGTCCTAAAGAAAATACAAATCATTATTAATATCCAAAATGCAATTAAAATAAACAATCATAGACCTATTAACATAAAAATCGAAGATAAATGAGGAGAACTTTTACTAATAGTCTTACAATAATCAACGCCACCCTCAACATACTTGATAGTTTGCGACAGTAAAAATGATATTAAATAACATTTTTTTAAACATCAGCGGCATGTAATTTTTTCCAACATTCCAGGAAGGGCAACCCAATTCAGGTTGCCAAACGCAGCTTGAATATCATTGGTAATAAGAATCAATTCAAGGATGATCAATTTTAAAAACCAGTTTGTAACAAGCGTCTTCGAAGCTGCACATATCTCTCAAACCGTATTGATTAGCTCGTGAAGGACCAAATTAAGTTCAAGACAACGGGTTAACAAATCATTTAGCAAAACATTTTTCTAAAATTTTCATAGGAAGGCTTAAATATTAGTTTTATTTGAAATATTGTTACGAACGTGTAAAGTGCTTTGGTGTCTCTTTTTCTCCCTCTCACTAATGTATCTTTCGAAGACCAGACAGAGAAAACACCGGTATATGCATCCTTTCCCATGCAATGAGTCTAAGGTTGCCACGAGTCTAGGGTTGCCATGAGTCTAGGGTTGCCGGCGAGCCAATGAGAGGTAATTTTATACATAACGTTATGTGCTCTGTCCCGATGACGGGATTAAAATCTAGTTAATAGTATTTTGTTAAAGAAATATTTATGTTCCTAGTAGCATGCTTATATTAGACCAATTTGTAAATGCGGACATTATGACAATGGCCAATATTGACTTCCAATATCTCCTCAATATTTGTTGACTTTTTATAGACGATATATATCCTATTTATCTGGCATTGGTTGCCAATATATTCCAAATATTGGAAATTTTTACAACGTAAAGGTAATATTGGCGTAAACTGTAATGCCAGTATTTAGCCAATATTGGAGGTCGAAGAATCCGCAGTGTTGGCGTTAAATTGAAAATATTTACAATGCAACGGTAACATTGGAGTAAATTGTAATGCCAATATTTAGCCAAATATTGACGGCTGGTGAATCCACAGTGATGGCGTTACATTGGAAATGTTTTCAATAAAACGCCAAGATATACAAAATTGGCATGCTACGAGTTTAACTGTTATTGGCGATATTTGTCTGATAAATTATTTTTTCACTTAAGATGAATATTAGACTTTTCGAATTAGTTAGACACAAGATGATGTAGAGCCATTTGTTTTTGTCAGCTTGGCACAATTTCGAGACAGATGAAAAGGTTACGTCTGTCCAAAAGGACTATTTATAGTAGCTTGTCTTTTGGAAAACGTCCAAGGGAAAAGGCTTTGTTAAAATTCAAATACATTAGGAAAGTAATAAATATCTTAGGAACGCTTAAGTCTTTGTTGCATAAACCTTTTCAAAGATCTATGGTCTAAGATTGTGTTACATAAAACTTTAGCAAGGAATTTATTAAATTTATTATATATTTCAGTCATAAAGTTAAAACAGTTTCGTTAACAGTAGGTATAAAGCACAAAATTAATGCAATCGACCGGTTTCGCAGTCTTCTTCGCAGGACGCACAAGAAGCGCAACCCTTTCTCGTCAGATAAGATCGGTGACTGATGCAAGAACAGCAATTAATTTTGTATTTTATGCTGTTAAAGAAGTTATTTTAAATTTATTCTTTAGCAGCAGTGTGATCTGTACATATTTCAGTCATGCAAATCTGTCGTGTTTGGAATGGTAAATTATTGTAATAAGAAGAAAATGCCACTGGTCAGGGCATCATATGTAATACGTTCACTGCCACCAGTTTGTATTAGAATTGGAAACGGCATTTGTAGTAGGATTTCACGATAAGCAACTGAAGCGCGATCGCTGCGGGCGGTTTCTCACCGGCATCGGAGAAGATGGGAGATCCGCGCTGACGTGGCAAGGGTACCAATACATTGAGTACACCGATTGGAGCTGATGGTGCCGTGACGATAGTAGGAGATAAGAAATGATGACTTGAATCCTTTAAATTTACTTTTTTCTTTATTTGATGAGAAATTATCATGTTTCAAATCATAAACATCAAGCAGCATTGAACATCAAAATTATTGACGATGATACTTTACACATAGATTTCCAATATTACAGAGCAATATTCGTTGAATACAACGACGAATCCGATAGTGGTTTGCGCCGGTTAGACATCTCAGAATAATCAATCTATGATGAACAAATCTCGCGACTCTTCGAAATTACATTAAAACGCGACTTAAACAATTTACTTCATTATTAATTTAATTTTAGATACATCCTTTTAAGAATACATTCTGTTCTTCGCCCCGCGGGCGAGAACACGTCCGACTGTCTTGGAATTACATCGCCAACTGATCTATTCACCAAAATTCTGAAATAAGCGTCTTAGTACATCTGAAATAAGCGTCTTAACATTTGTAAGCATGTTACTGAAAGTTTCAGGGGAATTAGCTGTCCGTAATGGGGGTAAAGTTCCTGATAGTTATGCTAATATGCATATATATACACTCAACGGCCAAAAGTCATGAGATACCTCTTTAATATCGTGTTTAGCCTTTTTTTGCTCGGCGAAGTGCAGCAACTCGACGTGGCATGGACTCAACTAGTCGGCGGAAGTCTCCAGGAGAAATGTCCATGCATTGCTGTCTCAATAACAACCCATTATTACGTGGTTGTGGTAGGTGATGGAATTTGGGCACAAATGGCTCGTTCGATCACATCCCAGATACGCTCCAAGGGGTTCATGTCTGGCGATCTAGGTGGCCAAATCATGTTCTGGAATTGTCCAGAATGTTCCTCAAACCAATCGCGAGCAATATGGGCCCGGTGACATGGAGCATTATCATCCTGGACCATCCCATCGTTATTGGGGTACTTGAAGTCCATAAATGGCTGAAAATGGTCACGAAGCAGCTGAACATAACGATTTCCTGTCCATGACAGGTTCAATTTGACCAAAGGACCCAATCCATACCAAGTAAACACTTCCGACACCATTATGGAACCAACGTCAGCTTGCACAGTGCCTTGTTGACAAGTTGGATCCATAGTCTTATGGAGTTTGTGCCACACCAGAACGCGACTATCAGCTCTTAACTGGAAACGTGACTCAGCGGATCACGCTACCTTCTTCCAGTCATTTCGGGGTCATTGCAGGTGTTTGCGAGCCCAGATGATGCTCTGAAGTAGATGATGTGCTATGAGTAAAGGCACTTAAGTTGGGTTTCTGCTGCCATATCTCATCAACGCCAAATTTCTCTGCACGATCCTCATAGATACGCTTCTAGTGCGTCACTCATTGAATGTGGTAGTCAGTTGACGCAGTGTCGTTCGTCTGCTAGCACGGACGCTTCTTCTTAGATGTCGCTGGTCTCGATCATTCAGCAGACGTGGCCGCCCAATGCGCTGTCCCTTGTGAGTAGTAATGCCTTCTATGAGGTACTCTCAATACACACTTGACACTGTCGAGCGAGAAATCTTCAAAATCTCAATAATTTTCGAAATGCTATGTCCCATGCGTCGAGCTCCACCTATCATTCCCCGTGCAAACTAGGTAAATTTCCGTTGAGTAGTCATTATCACGTTATTTAATGTTTCACAGGACTTTCGAGAGCCCAACTGGCAACACTGATAACCATCTGACTCTTTCTATTCTTTTAACGCGATGCGAGCGCCACTTGTAAATTTACAACATACTGCTCTCCCATGAATTTTGGTACTTGAGTGTGTATATATATATATATATATATATATATATATATATATATTAAAATACAAAAATAACGCTTTGGTAGACGATAATTAGCTGAGTATTTCAAAAATGAAGCTGGAATTCTCATGAACTCATGTAATTGTGGCTTTCAGTTTACCGAAATTATCAACAAATAGCTGAAAAAAATGGGCAAAGGTTGCAGAATGTTTTACAGTGTATATTTATCAAATATATATGTTTTGCTGTCATAAACAAATTCTACACCCCTATATTAGTCTACATATAAATTTTTATGATGTTCCCATATATATATATATATATATATATATATATATATCTGTAGACATTCAAAACAGCAAAATGGACAACTTTTGAGGATCATCTCCATGTTGAAAAACGTAACTTGAAGAACGAGATTATTGTTGATTGTGCAGAAATATTGAAATGAAGTGGACGTCACTGGTATATTCTGATTTTTACTTTCTCATACTATGTAATGTATAGAGAAGGTATTGTTTTCACGAAAAATTTTAAATTCGAGATTTTAATGCCAATACATGTTTTAAGACCTCTTGAACACGTTTTGACTATTTTTGGAGTAATGTCCGTCCGTTTATCTGTCTATGTGTCTGGGGTCGATTTCTTGCGTACATGATAACGACCACAAATATTGATGGATTTTTATGAAACTTTATACTCGGCATTGTTATCAAAAAATCCAGAACTGGATAGATTTTTTTTTTTTAAATTCGACCAAAAACTTCGAAATTTATTCGACGTTTTATATTTTTTTAACATTGCAGCATAGGGCAAAATGTGACGTAATCACTCATAAATGGGTTTATTTATGGCTCAATGATCACGATATTTAATAGTTTCAATTAATGTTGTGACAGAATTTTTTTGGGTTCGTGACGTCATTAGTCCTCCTCGGGGGGAAAGTACCCATCCCCCGGCGGGGGGGGGGGGGTACATTTTTAAGTATGGTATCAATCAAAATATTTTGTCAAGTCCTTTAAAGTGAAGGATAATGAGCTATAATTGTGAATTTTTCGGACCACAATACCGATTTTTCAAAATTTTTCTTATAAAATTTGAAAAAAAAAAGTTACTGAGAAATGGATTATGGTATGAGAGAGAGAGAGAGAGCCGAGTTGAGTCATACTCCAGCTAATTCATCTTGTGTTTGAGAACGTTAAACCCTCTTTAATCCGTCATCTTAGGTGATTCTGAAAATAGTTAAATTACGTGAATGAAAAAATCAAGATATTGTAAGAATATTCAAAGGTATTGTATAGAAATATTGTAAGAATAATGTAATATTCAAAAATATTGTAAGAATATTTAATACACAGTTCGAATATGTTAGGAACACAAATTTATTGAATAAAAATTTTAACGATGGTTTACTTTAGTTTTAAAATCTATATAACGAAAGTAGATCCAGATGAGAACAACTGTTTCAATAATCAGTGATAGATTTCTGCCTGCTTGTTGAAGGTAAAGGTAAAGGAGAATTATGCAGCTTCTGTTGTTGAAGCCTTGGGGCACATAAAGGTAGAAGTCCGGCTTCGCCCTACCTGGCCATACCCCCAGGCACTGGGTACTCATTTCAGTCGTCTTTTACGACATGCATGGGCTCCGGCCATCCAAATGGTTTCTCTAAGTCCTCGGACGAGACGGATGGTCTGGGATTTCGACATGCATGGGCTACAATGGGACTATTCTACTCCGGTCACCATACGGCGTATCTACACGTTTCGAGACCTCTAGAATACGAAAAACCTATTTTTAATGTGACGTCTGTGCGTGTGTCTGTCTGTGTGTCTGTGCAATGTATGTATCCATTCTAACTAAAAAACAAATGGACCGAATTTCATAAAATTTGGTAGGTAAGTCGCTTGGGTGAGACCTTGGTGCTAATTAGTTTTTGGTAGGATTCGTAAAAACAGAACCCGCCTTTTTTTGCGGAACGGCCCGTAAAAATTTCATGTATCTACTCTAGCTAAAATAGTAATTGACCAAATTTCACAAAATTTGGCAGATAAGTTACTTGTAGCATACTCTGGTGCTGATTAGAATTTGGTACGATTCGGAAAAGAACAACCTGCCTTTTTTTGCAAAATGGCCCGCAAAAATCGTCAAAATCTAAATTAAACAAGAAAGATCAATCATGCTTAAAGCATTGATTATGAAACACTTTCCAACTTCAATGCAATTTTATTTAAACAAGTCTAAAATTCAATACATTCCTCGGTAATATTTTGAAACTTATCACAATACTGCATTAATTTATCATATTTGAAAACTTAAACCTTCATCGAAAAAAATGAACTTCAATCAAATGACGGCATTGAAATATAAATTGCCTGGTTTAAACATCTCTAAAATGTTATACATTCCTCGGTAATAGTTTTAGATTTATCATAATACTACGATAATTCATTATATTTGAAAACTTCATCAAAAACAACTGAAATTAATTCAAATGACGTCCTAGAAAAAATAACACGCCTGGATCTCTCTATAAAAACAGCATTTCATTCATAACATTTTCCCATTCATGTCATTCATCACAATACTATAAAAATTTATTTTATTTAAACATTTTGTTTAAGACCATGGAGCTACAAAAAATTAAACTCTATGCTTGAAACTTCGTACTCGAAACTTCGTAAAACTATGCTTGAAAATCGTCCTTCTCTTTATGAAATCAATTAATATTTCATTCATATCAGCCATGCAGACTCCATGGACTAAATTATTTTGTGTTAAAAAAATACAGGAATTCTAATACAACTCATTCTATATATTTTGCTGTTTACATTTTACATAGGTGAAAAATAGGCTTAGTTGTAGAAATAATCAAATTTAGATGAGCATTTAAACTCAAATATATTGTCATTGCGTTGTTTCAGTATGTAGATGCGCAGAATTTAAGCAAAAATAAAGTAGTTTTAGGACGGATACAACACTCAATATGAATTAAAAAGAACTTAAAAAATCACGATTTTGGAACAAGATGGATGCCATATATCATTTTGAAGTGGGTCATGTGATCGTTTCATATCATGGTCACGTGATCGCTTCATATAAGAGGTGTAATTATTATTTTAATTTTTATTTAAAAAACTACTGAATATATTTCGCTGAAGTTTTTTTATATATTTTATGGAACAATTTGAATATTACCTAAAATTTTCGAAGCAATTTGTGAATTTTAAATCCGCTTAAAAAATGTTTGAAAAATTAGGTCCCATAGGGCTCAATGTATTTCATTTTTTCGACCCGGGTTCAATCCAAAACTAATTGGGTAATATTATTCATTTATATTCCCATAGGTTCTACAGACCGTTTGAACAACATACTAAAATTTCATTTTGATTAAGTCATTTTTACGGCAGTTATCGTGCTAACGGACAGACAGACAGACAGACAGACAGACAGAATGAACAAAGTCATAAACACTTTTCAACTTTGTTGTAAAGTGTTAAAAACTACGTATGCTCAAATATATCCATTAAATACTTATTTTATACGTAATTTTTAACGAAGAAAAGAATAAGACCAGACCCATTACACTAGGACTAGCCGTTTTCGAGATATTTTTGTTTTTTCATTTTTTCTCTACGCCACCTTTGAAAATGAGTCCAGTTATCAAATGAGAACGAAAATTGAATTAAAAGTGAATTAAATTTAATTAAAATAAAGAGAACGTGTATATAAGTCTACAGGGAAAGTCGTGCTGCCAACATCAGATTTTTTAGAAATCTTTTCACGAACGTATCCTCTAGAATCGTGGATGTATACACAGGATACAAGAACGAGTCCAAGTTTCTGGATAATTTACGTTTATTCACAAGCACATAGTAAACAGGAACAACATACAATCAAACAACAATTATATGCTCCACTAATTTCATGTGTATGTGGTAATATTCTCAAAATACTGACGAAAATAATTTCACTAAATAGCTACTATTCTCATAACATTAACAAAAGTCACAGTTCACTGTAGCTCGTATATTGTTAACTCGTCAACTGAACTTCAACGAAGTGATAAGTCCTTTTTATAGTCTCTCTATAGAAACTTCGGGAAATTTTTCTGTGGAAATTTCCAGAATTATCTAATATCTCCCTAGACAAATCGTTATTTCGTGAACATTCCGGAAGTCGCCAAATGTCGCCAAATGGGCGATAAATTGCCAAATTTGGCATCCCTTCTTCTGATTCGAAATTATAGAAACCTTAGAGTGACGTCAGAGAAAGAATGTTCTTAGCGCTGTCTTCTGGAGAAAACACTCCGATGACACCGTTTGGTCTGCGATAGAGACGAAAGACAAGACGGGGGATGCCAGTGAGAGAATATTACATGTTCGCAACAATACTTAAAAATTTAGAGTTTTTTGGACTTTCGAAAGTTCTTTTGAAATTCGTCGAATAGTTAGCTGAATAATAAACAAGAAAGATCAATCATGCATAAGCATTGATTATGAAACACTTTCCAACTGAAATGTAATTTCATTTAAAAATTTCTAAAATGTGATTCATTCAGTGGTAATATCTTTTACATTATCACAGTACTACAGTAATTTATTATACTTAAATATTTAAAACTGTATCGAAATATAAATCATCTGATTCTTTATGCAAAATCAATGAATATTTCATTCATATAACTTGTATTCCAGACTCCAGAGCTAAATAATTTTGTGTGAAAAAAATTCAGCAATTCTTATGTAATTCATCTTACAATCGCTTGAGATATTTGCATTCTGCATATGTTAAAATTAGGCTTCCTTGACGAAATAATAAAAGTTTAGGGATCATTTAAAATCACAACTATTGTAATTGCATAGGCACGGAATTTAGATACACAGATAATATATATGTGTATGTGTATGTACTCAAAGTATTGGAATCGTGCCGAAGATCGGAACTCGAATTTTCAAAGGATCTACACGTTTTGGGACTTCTAGAACACGAAAAAACTAGTTTTAGGAAGACGTCTGTGTGTGTAAGGGTGTATCTGTGTATGTTTCTGTGTGTCTGTGTGGATATTACATCCACTCTAATTGAAAAACTAATGGACCGAATTTCATACAATTTGGTAGGTATGTTTTTTGTGGGAAATCCTGATGTTCATTAGATTATAGTACGATTCGTAATAAAAGAATCTGCCTTCTTTGCGAAATGGCCGCAGAAATTGCCTTTATCCACTCTAGCTAAAAACTAATGAACCAAATTTAACAAAATTTGGTGTATAATATTTCAATAACCTACAAGTGATTTATATACCAAATTTAACAAAATTTTGTATATAAATCATTTGTAGGTTATTCTACTACGATTCGGGAAAAAGGAACGGGCTATTTTTGCGAAATGGCCAGCAAAAATCGTTATATATAAAAATAAAAGACTACGTGTGCTCAATTATATCAATTAAATTCCTATTTTATATGTGATTTTTGACAACAAAAAGAATAAGACTAACCCCATTACTCTAGGACTAGCCGTTCTTGAGATATTCTAGTTTTTTCGCGTTTTCGCTACGCCACCTTTGACAATAAGTCCAGCTATCAAATGAGAACCAAATTTAAGTTTAACGTGTAAATTCAATGTCATTTAAAATACTTATGTTGTGCAGATAAACTCAAATTATCATTGAATAAATAAAGAGAACGAATATGAGTCTGCAGAGAAAGACATGTGCTGTCCACATCAGAATTTTTAACAATATTACAACAATGATTTATAGAAGTGAACGGGGACTATTTTCAGGCCATTTCGAAAAAAATGTATGATCTATATTTAAAGATCCATCAAATTTTTGTCGAATAAAATGTTCAACAAATTTAAGCTGTGTACCAAATTTTAACTCTCTAGGACGTAGGAAAGTGCATTTAAAATGCCATCAATTAAATTTATCATAAAGAGTTATATAAATTTAAAAAAAATGAAAAATTGTTATCTACCAAATTATTTTAAAATATGAAGCCACTCCCATATGCAAAACGTTTAAACAAATAGAGAGATATTTATTATATAATATCTCTCTCTTTTCTTTCTGGAAGATATCCCAAAGTCAGAATTTAATTGAATTTGTTTTTTTACCTATATTAAATAATTTTTTTAATTAAAAAACTACTTAACATATTTTACTGAATTTTTTTTTATATATTCTATGGGATAATGTGAATATTTCCTAAAAATTTCGAAGCAATTCGTGAATTTTAAATTTACTTAAAAAATGTTTGAAAAATTAGGTCCCATAGGGTTCAATGTATTTCATTTTTTCAACCCGGGTTCAATAAAAAACTAATTGGGTGATATTGTTTATTTATATTCCCATAGGTCCTACAGACCGTCTGAACAACATACTAAAATTTCATTTTGATAAACTCATTTTAACGGCAGTTATCGTGCTAACGGACAGACAGACAGACAGACAGACAGACAGACAGACAGACAGACAGAATGAACAAAGTCATAAACACTTTTCAACTTTGTTGTAAAGTGTTAAAAAATCTGATGTGGGCAACACATGACTTTCCTTATATAATGCAATTAATTTAATAGCTTTACAGTAAAATAAAATATAATGTGAGCAGCATATGACTTTCATTATATAATACAATGGTTTTACTAGTTTTACAATAAAAAAATAATGTATAAGATTCACGGCGCTGTGTTTTTATCGTTGAATTGTATATTGGGCGATTTTTAGGATGACAACATGTAAAACTATTTCAAAATGCTCAATTAACTTATACTTCGCTCAACTCTAAACAATCATCAATATTGATAGCATCCTCAGTAAGCGATACAGTCCATATATTAAAATACTTTAATAATTAATTCATCATCTAGTCCTCATTTTCATTGATTTAGCGTCATTTTTATCAATTTGGCGACATTTTCGTTAATTTGGTAACATTTTAAAAATTCGCCAAGTTGGCGACATTCCGCCAAAATCTCACCAAGCGTTATGGGCAGAGAAATAAGTTATTCTTATAGCAGATAACTGATTATTGGCGTCTAAATACAAAAGTATTACCTAAAGTATATTTTTTCATGAATAGAACTAGCTAGATCCACGAGAATGATGTCACCCAATTTATCGCATGATATTACTTATGAAACTGAACATATTTCAACAATAGGTAATATTTTTTTAAATTTTATATGATTTTTTGATAATTTTTTTGAAAAACGTACAATATCTCGAGAACGGTTCATGCTAGCGTTCTAAAATTTTTTTAATCGCTTTTTAATGAAACATTACATATGAAATGACTATTTTCGTAACTTTATTAAAGGTTTTGATTTTTTGAGGATTTTTTCAAAATTTCACTCGAAAATTTAGGTGGATTTTGAACATGCGATTGCGAGGCTTCCAGTATTCATGGATTGTAATTTTTGCACCAAATTTCGTTCGAATCGGTCCATTCGTTCGTCTGTTATCGTCTCAACAGACTCACACACACACACACACACAGACATCATCTTAAAAACGTCTGATTCGTGTTCAGGGATGCTTGAAACGTGCTCTCCCGTCGAAAACTCGAATTCGAATTTTCGACCCCGTCACAATACTTTCCTTATACATTATATGTATATAAGGAAAGTTAAAATATATCGAGATGCTCTAATCCAAGTATTAGCTTTGAAGTAAGCCTGATATGGAGGTTGGGGAGCTCTTTTGAGGCATTTTCAGATCTTTTTCTTGCAAACATTTAAAAATCTAATGAATTTTTCGAATTGTTAGCTAAGAAGACCAAAAAGAAATCCTTGCGAGTTTCTACGCTATGTGTTAGCTTTGGAACAAACGTTACGCTCAATCATGGTTTAATCGATTTTAATAATAGATTCGCTTCGCACAAGCTGGTTCATTTTAGCATAATATACAGTAAATAAATACCATTTTTAAGCGATTTAAAAATAATTATTTTGTACGATAAAACCATTACATAAATTTAAATTAGATTAACGGCAAGAAGTGTTAAGCATCTTGATTACAATCATACATATTGATTAGAAATTAATGCGCAAAATTATTAGTATTTATCAGTTATTATTAATTATTATCATCTTTATTAGTATACTCATTTTTTAATCATAACCGCAGAGACTTTGGCATAACTATATTTATCGACATAACTATATTTCTCGGAATCTGCTATAGATATAGCAGTCCATAACTATATTTTACTTATTGACTTTCCATTTACTGACTTTATTCGATAACTATATTTATTGACATAACTATATTTCTTGGAATCTGCTATAAATATAGCTCAGATGATGACTGATCCTTAGTGAGCCCTGTAATCTCCTTCAGAATGTAATTCTGAATCCATATCATTCATTATCTCAGTTATTAACCAATCTTATTAGCTTAATTTAATAACCAATCCTGAGAAATAGATGTCTCAATGAACATTTTTGATATTTATTTTGACATCTACAAAGTTAAATCTGATTTAGGAAAATTTAGTGATGCAAAGTTGTGTGTTTAGTTTGGCATGCGGTTAAAGTGGACAACTATCACTCCTACATTTGAGCTGTCTAGCAAGTATTCCAACATAAAGGAATATCTGTGTATGAGAAAGCAAAGAGGAGCCGCTGTCTTCAGGTTTTTTTTGATAAACAACATACACAAGGTTGAAATATTTTGACATAAAACAATTTGCAGTCAAATTCTATGAAGTGATGAAATAATCTTAAAAAAATATTTTTATTCGTGGCAAAAATTTTTTGTAGTAGAATTGTTTCTGGAAAAATTTTGCCGTAAAATATTTATTTCTCAGGATTTGGTTTAGATAGCGCTTAGATAATGACTGATATCGATTCAACTCCTAATTCTGAAGGGAGTTTACTAAAGATTTACACTTTCCGGGTTTTTTTCTATTTCCGGTTAAAAATTTTTCACTGAGATATCTATTTCTCAAGATTGGTTATAAATAGAGCTTAGATAATGACTGATATAGATTCAGCATTAAATTCTAAAAGAGGTTACGAGACTCACTAAGGATTTACTCTTCCTGTTCTGGCGATGTTACTCCCTATTCAAAATTGTACCTTGAAACATTTATTAATGTATGAATTTTCGCAAAAACCCAACCCCCTCTTACATTCGATGCTAAATTCATATCCGCCCAATCCTATATATATATATATATATATATATATATTGATATATATATATATATATATATATCAAGATTTTTTTTTGACCAGAAAGTGTAAAAAAACTGGAAGTGTAAATCTTTAGTAAACCCCTTATGCCATCCATAATTTAATGCTAAATCCATATCAGCCATCATCTAAGATGTTTCAAGGAAAATGCGTACATTTTACTAGAAACATTTATTTCTCGGAATCTGCTATAGATCTGCTTAGATGGTGGCTAATATGGATTTAGCATCAAATTATAGAGGGCATAAGGGGTTTACTAAGGATTTACACTTACGGTTTTTTTGCACTCTCTGGTCAAAAAATTTTTTGATATGTATATTTTTCAGAATTGGGTGGATATGATATGAATTTAGCATCGAATTCAAGAGGGGGTTGGGTTTTTACGAAAATTCGTTTGACTGTACAAATGTTAATCATGATTTTTAATACAGCAATAAGTGTTCAAAAGAGAAAAAATAAATGCTTAATTGTCGCGTCAAAAATATACTGTACTTACCATTTACTATCATATTAAGGCTCTTTTATAAATTTGTGTATCTTTTATTTTATAAAATTCTTCACGTAGCACGTCACGCTGTATTCGATGCAACAGCTTGAGAAAGAAATGTTCTTTTAGAAGCAGTTTTAGTTGAATTTATATAATGGAACATAGCAAGCAACGATTATGTTATAAAGAAAAATAAATTATTTTTATGGATTTTCTTCTCAAATCAACAATCTAAGTAGCTATTTTAATTTAATTATTTGTGGAAGTTTTTACTTTCTCATGATGAAGCAATATGAGGAAAATATTGTAGTTCCAAAAAAATTCGAATTTGACATTTTGACGAAAACCCATGCATTAGGATCTATCTGTTGAAAATATTTCAAAAACTTTCAGAAATATATCCGTGTGTGTGTGTGTGTGTTTGTGTGTTTGTGTGTGTGTGTGTGTGTGTGTGTGTGTGTGTTATGTGTGTGTTGTGTGCATGTGTTGTGTGTATGTGTGTGGTATGGACACGATAAATCGAGATCGAATGCACGTATTGTAATAAAATGTTATGCACAGGTGTAAAATAGTAGAACTGGATAATGTTTTATTAATTTGCAAGATTAGAATATGAGTTATTCAAGTTTAGATATGTGGATATTTAAACGGAAGAATAAGTAATTTAGACTACGTCTAAGTTCAAAACAAATATGCTTGCTCACTGTTCCAAAACCAACGATTTAAAGACATTTGTGCTGTTCATCTGTACTATTTGTAATTTGAACAGTATTCTCGTTTTATTTTCCCTACAATTCATGGTAATGTATAGGGAAAGTATTGGAAATGCGTCGAAAATTGAAAATCGAATTTTCGACGGTCTACACATTTTGGGCACTTTAGAACACAAATACACAATTTTCAGCGTGATGTTTGTACATGTATGTGTCTCTGTGTGTGTTTGAAATGTATGTATCCATTCTAGCTCATAAACTATTCAACGGAATTTTACAAAATTTGGTAAGTAATTTGTAGGTTGGTTACCTATGTACATTTACATTTCTGTTTATATATTTTGCCAGGTTTGTCTGTGAGACGTACATGCGAGGGCTTAAGCTGAATTAGCAAATTTTGCCCTCTTCCCCTTTTTTTACATTTCAGATCTTTTCTTGGAAGATCGTTTATACTAGTTTTTCTTGAACAATTCTAATTTTGCCTGAAATCGAATTTTGTCGACAACATTTACAAAACATTCTTCCAATTAATAATAGGGATTTTATTATTTTTTTCCTTCCAATTTTTCCTTTTGGATCAAAACCTAAAATATATCGAGAAAGGCGCTTATTTGTTTTTAAATAAATAGCTAAGTAGTTATTTTCGTTGCAGTTTTACACATAATTATATTTTGGGGGAGCGGTAGCCCATTGGTTAGCGCGCTGGAGTTGCACTCGGTAGGCCCGGGTTCGATTCCAGCCACTGCCAAAACTGCCGCCGTGTTCATGCGGAGTACGATCACGTTAAACATGTGGGTCCGAAAGTCCTTCCAAGAGGTTGGTGGTAGGGGAAGGAGGGTACGGTCCCTGTGGATGCCTCCTCCACTGGGTTCCGGTCCAAATTGTGTGGCACCTCCCGACCGTCCAAACGGTTACCTTACACCTTTCTGGTAGGTCGGACGGTCTGGGTTTCAACAACAACAACATAATTATATTTTATAACAATTTTTTGATTTAAAAAAGAATAAAAAAATAAAATATTTGAAAAATTGAGATTTGCCTTGCCCCTTTTCACCGCCACATCAATCATTCTAAAAATCAATAAGATTTTGACATTCATCAATTAAAAGAATTGTGCCAAATTTCATTCGACTTATTTCAATTTGTTCGAGAGATATCGTGCTCAGACAGATATACAGATACACGGACAGACTGACATCATTAAAAGTGGTTAATGCGTATTCAAGTATGGTACAATACTCTAAGTAAAAAAATCTGAGCGTCGAATTTTTGACCCAATTACATCATTTTTCCTCTATAGTATTATGAATTGGGGGGGGGGGGAGTAATAAAGAAGAAAGGAATTTTGGTCTGTAAGAAAAATTATATACGGTTCATATAACTTTTAGGTACAAATCTCTCCTTTTCATCTCTGTAGGTTGGGTTCACAATAACGTTGTGAGATATTAATATATTCGAAGATGTTATATATAAGGACTTTTTTAAATTTAAACAAGATCAATATGGTTGGTCGATTTTAATATCAACTTATTTGAAGCTGACTTTTCAAAAGTATGAGAAAAGTTCAAAAATCTTTTTACGTGACTTTTCCATTGTAAATTTCTTTATAGAGAAAATCGTTAGTGCAACAGCTTGAGCAACAAACATTCTGCCATCATAAGTTTCAGTTAAAGTTATGTTCCGGAAAATAAGAATAGGTTTTCTCTTATGGAACTTTTAACAAAAATCTGATTTGAGTAGAATATGTTTTTCTCGATAGATTCTACTTCTTTTGTTTCTGTCTGTAAATATAATTATATGCACCAGTTTGAGTGTAATCTCACGAAATAGCAGATGAAACGAATACTCATTTGGAGTTACGTCAAATGTACAGTTTTTAAATAATTTCCATTTTTATTTGGCGAATTTTGGAATCACGCCAAGTAGTTGAAATTACAAAACACTGAAATATCTCGACGACGAATTATACCAGCGTAATGAAAGGGGTTTGAGTTATTTTGTCGATAAAATACATGTAAAATATAATCATTTAATAAAGATGTAGACACATTATTAGTTATATTTTCATTTTTGTCGATTTTTGAAGGTCGTTTAGAAAAAAAATTAATAACACGCTAAAAGTTTTAATAACACCTTAAAAAGTAAAAAAAAAAACATTTTTTTTTAACAATTTGGTTTTATAGAATAAGAGTGGACGGTTGAAAACAATTTTTAATATATTAAGTGCTGAAATTTATAAGTAATGAGAATGCACATAGTCAGTGAAAGTGGCTGATTTTATTTATAAATTTCGACAGTTAATATATTGGAAATTGGACTCAATCACGCACTTTTAATCTGTAGACTTCAAATGTTAAAATTCTCATGGAAAACAACATTTTCTACTTTTTACAGCGTTATGAAAAATGGGTGTATTGAAAGTGCCCCCCCCCCTCTTTTTAACTTTAAAATATTATTAAAATATTTAGTTAGTTTTTATCTTATACAAAGTTGTCATCTAAATCAGGAAATTATTTATTTTTATAATTTAGCATTGTTCTAAATTTTTTCATTTTAATGTTCAATTTAGAGTCATTTATTTGATTTAGCGTCATATTTCAGAATGTGGTGATATCTTACTTAATTTGTCGCCAAGATCGCCAAAGTTTTGTAAAATGAAATTTTACCAAACTTTCAAATAAACAAAAATCCATGACGTGAAGCCAATGGAAAGTGGATGAAAAAGGTAAATCTATATTTTTTCAAATTGTACTAAAATCTAATCAACACCAGGGTAACGAATAAGTAACTTAACTACGAAATGTTACGAAATTTGGTCCTACCGTTTTTGAGCTACAGTGGATAAATACATTGCACTGACAAACAGAGGGACACATGCATAGACATACAGATAGATACGTATACACACAGAAACGCTTTAAATCCTGGATTGTGTTCCAGAAGAGTACCTTGAATCCATCGAAAACTTGAATTTCTATCCCATTTCAATATAGTACACTATAAAACACTTGCAAGTATATTACTGAAAGTTTTAGGGGAAACAGTTGTCTGTAATGGGGAGTAAGGTTTCTGTGTGTGTGTGTGATAGTTATGGTAATATATATACATATATATATATATATATATATATATATATATATATATATATATATATATATATATATAAATAAAGCTTCGGTAGACGGCAATTGGCTGAATATTTCAGAAATGAAGCTGGAATTCGCATGAACGTCTGTGATTGCGGCTTTTTAACACTTTACAACATAATTGAAAATTGTTTATGACTTTGTTCATTCTGTCTGTCTGCCTGTCCGTTAACGCAAAATTATTTTACTCTGGAGTTTGCAATATAGATGATATGAATGAAACATCCATTGATTTTACATAGAGAAGCAGACGATTTAATGGCAGACATTTTTTGATGAAGTTTTATGCATAGAGTTAAATTTCTTTTACCTCCATGGTTTTAAGGTTTTAAGTAGAATGAATTAATGTAGTACTGTGATGAATGAAATAAAAATGTATGAGTGAAATATATACTGCTTTTACACAGGAGCCAGGGCAGTTACCTTACACATTTCTGGTAGGCCAACGGCCGTACCGTGCTAAAAACACCGATTCTCGTTAGATCACCGAAGCCAGGCAGCATCGGGCGCGGTTAGTACTTGGGTGGGTGACCACCTGGGAACACCGCGTGCTGTTGGCAGATTTCGGGCGCGGTAGCCCGGTGGTTTGCGCGCTGGATTTGCACGCTGCCACAACTGCCGCCGTGTTCATGCGGAGTACGATCACGTTAAACATGTGGATCCGTAAGGCCTTCCGAGAGGTTGGTGGTAGAGGAAGGAGGGTACGGTCCCTGTGGATGCCTCCCCCACTGGGTTCCGGTCTAAATTGGGTGGCACTTCCCTGCGGTCCAAACAGTTACCTTTCTGGTAGGTCGGACGGTCTGGGTCTCAACAACAACACCTTTCTGGTAGGTCGGACGGTCTGGGTCTCAACAACAACAACAACAACAGAGAGCCAGGCGATTTATATTTCGATGACGTCATTTGAATCACGTTCGTTTTTTTTCGATGAAGGTCTAAATTTTCAAATATAATTAATTATTACAGTATTGTGATAATTTTAAAAATATTACCGCTGAATGTATCGCATTGTAGATATGTGTAAATAAAATTAGAGTTGGAAAGTGTTTCATAATAATCAATGCTTTATGCATGATTGATCTTTCTTGTTTTTTATCAGTTGCCGAAATTATCATTAAAGTAGCTGAATAGAACGAGCAAAGTTTGCAGAATATTTTACAATACATTACAACTGCAGAATATTTTACAATACATACAATATATTACAACTTCTATATTTCATTTTTTTATAGAGCAGCACCCTTTTTAAACTTTGAAACATAGTTTTTAATTTTAGGACCATTTTGTAGCTTTTTAAATTCTAAAATGACTGATGCAAATTACTTTGTCGTACTTTTACTTTCATCATCATCAATGGATAAATATAACATCGTAGGCCTTTGTTTTTCTACTACATCTATAGCATTATAAATTCTAAAACTATTGATGCTAATTACTTTATGGTACTGTCCGTCTCACCATCATCAAACAATTGACACAACAGCATGGACCTTGGTCTTCTTTTGCATTTTGTTGTTTTATAAATTCCAAAAAGATTAATGCTAATTACTTTATGGTAATTTCCGTCTCACCATCTTCAAAGATTTAACAACAAAATATGGGTTTTGGTATTTCTTTCCCGATCTGCCTTTTTTATGGCAGTTGTTTTCCAGTTTTTAGATCTAAGGACCTCAAAATTCTTCTCCCCACAGTCAATCTATCTGACCTCAGGTCCCCTTCCTGGTCTCTTCAAGAATGGTGTAAACATGTATACCTTTTTTGAGTGATACCTACATTAAATTTTACGGGCCATTTAATTGTGTTAGATTTAATGTGTTTAATTATATCTGCATTTTTATACAGTCCCTATAAAATATTATATCTTCTTCTCCAATTGAAACGAAGTCTAAAGTCTTTTATAGTGAGATGCAGAAAAATGAATACAAAACTTGTTGTTTTGACGTTTACTTTGAGCGATATAGATAAAGGGAAGGAGCTAAGACTTTATGTTGGGAAAACTCCAAAACTGTTTCCGACAATAATTTAGGTGGCGCTGGGGCAGGATAAGTTTCATCGTATTATTTGTATTTCTGTAGCAAAAGACTCGTATTGAATTAAACGATACTTATTTAAATTGTTCATTTTGTCGAAGAAAATTATCAGTGTAATTCAAATTATATTTGAAACAAAATAGAATATTCTTACATATTCAAATTTATTTCACCTTTTAATCTAATGTTGTCTCCTTATATTATTGTGAGACCAGAAATACATCTCACACTAGTTATTGTAAGACAGTTTTATGTACATTATTTATTGTGTCTGAAACATCAGACAATACCTCCAGTCTGAATGACGCAAGTATTTACGACACGCTGACCCAAAGGGCAACTAAAATCATAAATTTAGGGGTGTCAAGACAAGAAGGGGTCGAACTCTTGAGAAAATGTGAATTAACGACATTGGATAAAGAGGCTGACCAATTGAGGATATGCTTGTGACGTCGCCATGAATGCGGCCAATAGAAGCAAAAGGGGGAGTGTCGGACCTGAGGCAAAAGAGCCACAACAAAAGGAGGTATAGCGAGAAATACAGACTTACAGCACGACACTTAGAAAGATATGTAGACTAAGAGAATGACATAAGTACGATACATATAGAGAACGATTTCGACAGAGAGAGTGCAGCATGATTTCTACCAGAGGTGATATCGAAATTCACGATGACTTCTGCAAGACAATTGCAGAATGTAAACGACAAAGTACTGAGTACAGTTAGTCCAGAAGTGTTCGATATTAAGTCCAAGACAGCCTTGAAGGTATGTGTTCCTCAAATAATACCAGGTCTTAAATACATTTTAGGTATTTTTAATAATGGTCTCACATTGTCTCTCTCCGCCGAAATAATATGAATAATTGTGTAATGAATTTAATAAGTATGTTATGTTGTTAATAAAAGTTTTAAAGTTAAAATGGTGCAATCAATTTAGTATTATATTAATTAATATTCTTTCACAGAACTCGCGCGAAAGATAAATAATTGGAGGGTTATCAGTGGCAAACAACGCAATGTATAATTTAATAATGAGTTTCACGAATACGATCAATTTACGACCATGCCAATCTTACTAAATTAATAAAGTCTAAAAAGCCAAATTTAAGATATCGTTTATTTTACTGCATCACAATTATGTAGCCCATTCTATGACTAGGATAAATACTTATTACTTCTACTACATAATTAAGAAACTTTTATTTAAAATTGATCAAAACACATATACTAATTACTATGCCTTCTTATTGTGTCAACTGAGAACAGATGGGATTTCACTAACACTTGCGACACCTAGAAATAATTTTCAAAGTATATTTTTATTTTCTCATACGTAGTAGTGAGAAAATATTGTTTTCACGAAACTTTTAGATTTCGAGATTTTGATGCCAATATGTGTTTTAGGATATTCTAAACACGTTATGACCATTTTTAGAGTGATGTCCGTCTGTCTGTCCGTCTGTCTGTACTTTTCGTGTACATGATATCTGCCACAAATATTAATGGATTTTCAAGATGCTTTATATCAGACGTTGTTATCGAAAAATAAGAACTAGATGGAATTTTTTGAAATTCAAGCAAAGATTTCTAAATTTATTCAAAATTTTATATTTTAACTTTTTTTGCGTAGGAAAAAAATTTGACTTAATTATGGATATAAGGGGTTATTTATGGCTCAATGGTCACGGAATTTCAATTTCACATTGAATTTCAATTTCACGGAATTTCAATTTTCAATTTCAATTTCACAATTTCAATTATTGTAGTGAAAAATAGCCATTGTTTTAAGCCCTTTAAAGTGAAGGGTAACACGCTATAATTGTGTTAATTTGGACCAATAATACAGATTTTTAAATTTTTTTTTCTTGCAAAATTTGCGAAAAAGAAAGAAGAAAAAAAAAATCGTAAGTTGCTTTGGAATTCTGGTATGAGAAGGTTGAGTTGAGCCACACTTCATTTAATTTTATTTTTTGTAGGACTCCAACCTCTTGAAAGGACTTACAGATCCACATATTTAACGTGCCCGTACTCAGCGTGAACACGTTGGCACTTTGGTCAGAGATGGGAATCGAACTCGGATCGTCGGTGTGCAATCTTCGAGCGCTAACCATTGAGCTGTCCCACCCCGTAATTTTTTATTTTGTTTATGTGCCCCAGTCATCGGAAATAAAAAAAGAAATTAAACAGGTATTCGATTTTTATTTAGTTGAAATAATTATTTAAATCGAGCCGTTCTGAAATAGATAATTTTGCGTGCAATAAAATGTAAAAAATTCAAAAATAAAAACACCACTTTAATTAAAATTTTAATTACATGAATAATAATGTCTTACCTTTTCGAAAAATTTCTTACGATTTAATCTACAAGTCCCTGTAAGTCTAAAAATTTTATGCATTTCTCTTAAGTAGCTGATTTATAAAAAAAAAATTCCAAACTTAAGTCACATGTTAAACGTTTCTTACATATTAAATGTGTGTTGTTCCCCTAAGATTCCCCTCGCCCAATCATCTGCATAAAATCTATTTCTCTGCTTCACTAATTCAACGGAAATTTTCTGTTTCGCAAAAGTTATTTAATTTAAATGCTGAAACTTTAATCACTATTTCCTCATTTCAGCCACCAATGCTCCTCATTAGCAATTCCAAATATTCTGCGGAACTGTGGAGAAAAATGTGAGTTTATGGTTGGGCCGTGCAACAACATCGGACATTAATGTTTCATTAGAACTGATGGAGGGGGACTATTATTTAAAAATATTTCTTATAAGATAGCGATTATTGTCCGTAGCTGAGCTGTTTTGATGTGCTTTGGGAATTTTATAGGAATAGAAGCACAGGGCATGTTTCATTTATATGAATATTTAAACAGTCGGACTTGTTTTAAGATAAAACACATTCCGTGCTGATAATTTATGTGAATAATTTATCACTTTTTCTGCTTACATAATTTATCTATAAAGAAGTCAGGACATCGCAAATATTGACATGAATGGTTTTCATGGTTAAGTTCCAAGGTTTTCATGATTATATAAATGCTATAAATTTACCTTTAGTGGCGACACGTCAAACTTCAAATCACTGAATCAACTAATTACATGACAAATCTTAAAAAAACAGATTTAAAGGTCACTTTATTAAAAAACCATCCTACACACGCACAGCAAATAAATAATTTTAAGCCAAAGCGCTTTTGAACACCTTCATGCTCTTCCTCAGTTGCGATAGAATCAGAACAGATGCCATCATACCTAAATACATTCCAATGCCGTCAAGAAAAATTTGCATATTACGAAAATTGCCATCTATACAAAATGTGAATCATAAAACAGATTTAAAATTATAAAATTTACAAATCTTAAAGATAAAGATTTAAAAAATCTGTTTTTAAAAAACATCAAATACTTTAGAACATTATTATAAATTAAGGTAACCGTAACTTGTTCTCGATGTCATGCGTTGTTGTTGTTGAGACCCAGACGGTCCGACCTACCAGAAAGCTATAAGGTATCTGTTTGGACGGCTGGTACGTGCCACCCAATTTAGATCGGAACCCAGTGGGGGAGGCATCCACAGGAACCGTACCCTCCTTTCCCTACCACCAACCTCTCGGAAGGACTTACGAACCCATATGTTTAACGGGATCGTACTCCGCGTGAACACGGTGGCAGTTTTTTCAGTGGCGGGAATCGAACCTGGGTCTACCGAGTGCAACTTCCGCGCGCTAACCACAGGGCTACCGCGTCCTTCGATGCCGTGCGTGTTAAACTTTTACACATTTATTTTAATTTATAATAATTATAATTATGTGTTCCGTGATCGATATTATAAATCTGCAAAGTTTTAGCCTTATTTGTTGCCAGGGAACTTCTGTGGGGTCGAAAAAGATTAAAGCACATGAAGACAACTTTTTATATAAATACTAATGGATAAAAAACTGCAGATTTTTTTATCAACTATTACTAACGAAATCCTTATATTGTAGATTAAATTTGACAGCAGTTTGAGCGAATTTTTATATCCAAAAATTGAGCGCTTAACTTTAATTTAGAAATTTTATTTGCTGATGTGTCACAGCCTGCGTAAAACAATCAGTGGTAAAATACTGTAGTAAAAATTACGTATCTCAAGATAGACATAAAAGATAACTTTATGAGGAAAACTTAAATTTTATGACTTTTTCCGCTAAATCACCCATATAAAAGCAATTTTTCTGTTCATGGTTATTCTTTCCTTTGTGAAAGTTATTTAATTTAAATGCCAAATCCTTAATATATTTTTTTTTATTTTGGTCATTCAGTGTCTCATTAGCCATTCTAAATGAGCGGGATAATGGTGGTAAAATGAGAGTTTATGTCTGGAAAGCGTAATGGATGCAATGATGTTAGACATTAATGTCTCATGGGAGCTGATAAAGGGGATAATCGTTTAAATGGCGTTTCTTATAAGGTGCAGATTATATCTGCAGTTTAAGAGTTTTGGTGTTTCTTGGTGTTTTATAAGTTTAGAATTCTGGAACTCATATATATATAAAGACTGCGTTTTTTTAATCAATATTTAAATTAGATGAAGAGGCATCTTGTTCACAGGCTCACATCATTGAAAACAATGGCCGATTCTTACTTATAAATGGCCAGAACGTGTAAATCAATCATAAATTAGACATAAAAATCAACATAAAATGACATTTAAATCGACATTGAATCATTTAAATCAACATAGAATGAAATCAGTATCTACAGAACAAAAAAAACAGAATGAGCAAAAATAACATAAACAGAATGAACAAAAAGAAAAAATAAGCATAATGTGCAGAAAAATACGAATAGCAAAACAGCATGAAGGAAAGACATAGTATATACTGATCAGGAAAACAGCATGAACATAAAAACAGCAGTGAATTTATGAAAAAGAACTACATATACTTGCATTCTTATACTATAATATGAGAAAATTCCGTTCATTCTTATTCAATATTTCACGAATGTTAGCTCCACAAGTTTTATGACTTATCACTCCAATTATAAAAGGCAATTTTTTTGGTTTTCTTATTCACGGTTATTATTTTCTTTGTGAAAGTTATTTAATTTAAATGCCAAAACCTTATTTTTTTTTCTCTTTTGGACATCCAGTGTCGCATTAGCTATTCTAAATACTCCAGGTAATGGCGGTAAAATGAGAGTTTATGTCCGGGACATGCTTTGGTATTAGACGTTAATGTCTCATGGGAGTTGATGGAGAGGACTATCGTTTAAGTGCCATTCCTTATAAGGTGGAGATTATGTCTGTAGTTTAAGAGATTTTGTGTGTTTTGATATTTTATGAGCTTGGTATTTTGCAAGTCACACACACGTACATACTACGTTCATTATTAACTAGAACGAATTACTCGACGTTGCTCGGGTCTTAAATACGCGTCCCCTATGTACAATAATGCAGATACAGAAAACGCAACTCGATTTCCAAATCGCTTGTTTTAAACCAAAATAATTTATGCATTCGGTTTTTTTCATACGCAATATTCGAAAATAGAAGAGGGAGGGGGGGGGGGGTCTTTTGAACATTTAGTCGCGTTTAAAATTAATAGCGTCGTTCACATACACTACATGCAATATTCATACTGGTGCAAATTATTTTCGAAAAATTTTATACATTCATGAGATATCACCTCATCAGATTCATAGATTCATAAACACTAAAATACATGCATAAACACTAACATACATATATACACTAACATACATACACATACACTAACATGAATACATGCACTAACATATATACACATACATTAACATATATACACACACTAACATACATACACACACTAACATAGATGCACACACTAATATATATACACACACTAACATATATACACATACTAACATACATACACACACTAACATACATAGACATACACTGACAGACATACCCACACTAACATGCATACATACACTAACATACATACACATACACTAACATATACACACTAATATACATACGAATACACTAACATACATACGCATACACTAACATGCATACACGCACTAACATACACACACTAGCATACACACTGACATGCACACACTAACATACACACACTAACATACATACACATACTGACATACACACTAACATACACAGACTAACATACATGCACATACACTAACATATATACACACATTAACATGCATACACGTACTAACATACATACACACACTAACATACATATACATACATTAACATATATACACACATTAACATACGTACATACACACACTAACATACATACACACTAACATACATAGACATACACTAACAGACGTACACACACTAATATACATACCTACATTAACATACATACACATACACTAACATACACGCATTAACATACATACACGCCGACAAACATCATCTCGAAAACGTTCGTTTCGATTTCAGGAATGCTTGAAATATGTTTTTTCGTCGAAAATTTTAATTCATATTTTCAACCCATCATAATACTGTCTCTATGTATTATACTATATATGTAGGGAAAGTAATAATTATGTAAATATTAAAGAAATAGCCATTTAATATGGAATTTTCATACATAAAGTAAAAACATTTGACCAATATGAGTTTCGAGGTGGTACATTCTGTTTTAAACACATTTACATATGAAACACAACGATGTAAGGAAAAGAAATATCTTCATTTTCATTTTCACTCGCTCCCATATGAAATAAAAATACTGTTCAATACTCCACTAGATCTTTTCTGGGAAAATTCTATTTTTTACGTAGTACTCAATGGTAGTTTCTCCGCAAAGCTTATTTCCCCCACAAAAAAGGATTCATCTGAAAGAGATAGCATAGTATGATTCTTGACAGAGCTATCGTTGTCATAGTGAAAAGGGAAATGCGTATATTTTCTGGAATTGTTGCTAGAAGTGATTTCTTTTCTCAGTGCTTTTGATTAACCTAATTTGCCAGGAATTGTTGCGAAATTCTTTTAGGAATAACTTACGAACGTAGGTGCCTTTTTTTACAATGTTTTATTTAGGTTGGTTTCCTTGTTTGTTTGGGCCAAATCTTCAAATAAATTTTTGTTTCGCTTCTACCGGGCCGATTTTTATGAAATTTCACGCACATATACTTATTTGCGATGAAAATACAACATTTCATTAAATTTGAGGTGATCTCCTTCCCGGATATATATATATATATATATATATATATATATATATATATATATATATATATATATATATATATATATATATATATATATAAATATATATATATATCATATGTATATATATATATATATATGTATA